>CP139752.1:14822500-15337500 GCA_034370585.1 Fragaria x ananassa
CTTGGCCGACGAATTACCCTAATTTCGTCGGCCAATATGATACTTGGGCGACGATATTTGTTAAATTCGTCGCCCAAGGGTAAAAATAAAAAATCCTGTACAATGAAATTTAAATGTGTTTTATTTTATTTTAATTATTCAGATTACTCTTGGCCGACGAAATTAGGGTAATTCGTCGGTCAAAATGTTATTAGGCCGACGAAATGCTTGGATTTCGTCGGCCAAGAAAAAATAAAAAAATAAAACACATTTACCAACAATTTAAATGTGTTTTATTTTACATTTAGTACAAAGATATTCTTTTAAGGGGTTTGGAACCCAGCCTACCCTGGGAGGCTCACCCCCACGCCCGGAAATCTTTATATTAATTTGAAGAACTAGAGAAATTTATGTTTCAAATTTTCAAAGTTCTAATTCTTCTACCCCGGCCTCGCAATATATAAAAGAATCTTGGGCGACGATATATTTGAGTTTCGTCGCCTAAGGATTAAAAAACACTTAGGCGACGACAAAATATAGTTGTCGCCGAAGAATAAAAACTTAGGCGACGAAATATTGTTTCGTCGCCCTAGTTTCTATATTAGGCGACGAAATTTAGCCTTAGGCGACGATTTTTGATTTCGTCGCTTAAAGTGGAACCTTAGGCGACGATTTTTTTTCCTTAGGCAACGATTTTTTTTTTCGTCGCCTAAGTTCCCTCTTAGGCGACGAAAAAAAAAATTGTCGCCCGGTTTTTTATGTTTCGTCGCCTAAAGCTTTATTTTTGGTAGTGGCAGCTTGGCACTACTTTAATGGATACACGGCCACCAAGGACACGTGGTGATTGATGACCTCATCTCACGTGGAGAAGCGCAAATATCGCTGAGAATTCGAATATTTCCAAAATATCTCGAAATGTCACGATATATTCAGAATTTCTGACGAGAATTGCTTGGATGGTAAAAGATATATCGCTTAGTGATAAAAACGAAAATTTCGGCGATATATCGCTGATAATCTTGATTTTACAGTCCTTTCTCATAACCTATTCCATAATCTCGATTTTACAGTCTTTGCTCATAACCCATTCCAGCCGTTTTCAGTTAAAATCCATACTCTACTGCCTTAATGAAAGGCCACTCCACCCTATCGTATGTTTTACTCATATCCAACTTCAAGGCTCCGTAACCATGAGCGCCTCCATAGAACCTCTTGAGAAAATGAGATATCTCCAAGGTAAGAAGAGACTTGTCAGAATAATTACATCATTGAACAGCCCATCAACCCATCCTAATGTCATCCTTGACCTTCTACTACAAGTATATCGACATCATCTTCGCACACCATCGTCGTCACGCCTCTGAACTCTCAACGCCATCCTTCTCACTCCAAGCATATTCACCCCCAAACCATCCACAAGCCTCCTTGTTTCACAAAATGTGTCATTTTGAGAAGTAGAAGGCAAGTAGTCAAGAATAGACTTGTAAATGGACCAGATCTGGAACGGATCGATCTGGATCCGGATCCGGATCCGGATCCAATCCGTAATAGAAATTTTGGATTCGGATCTGACCCGTTACCTGCCAGATCATTGATAACTCGATCTAAATCCGGATTCGGTGGGTTAACGGATACCTGACCCGTTAATCCGATCAGTTTATAATAATAAATATTTTTAAATTTTAAATATTAATTTCTTAATTTTATCATAAATTTTCATAAAACACTAATGAAATATTATAACAAAATAAAGATTTACATCAAAAGTTGAATTACATGGCCAAAATACTCCTTAACAATAAGCTAATGTAATCAAAACACTAGAGCTCCAATGTTTTTAGCAAAGAGCATAAAAAGAACATAGACATCAATAACCTTCAACTTCATCAAATCATACTAATTTAGACGTTTAGGTTATCTAAATAATTATTAGATTATTTAAAATTTATCAGTAATATTATATTTATAAAAATATTATTTTATTATTTTAAAACGGATTCAGGTCCTTAACGGATCGAATCAACCTCAATTCATATCCGATCCATTTAATAAACTGGTTAACGGATCAACGGATCAAATTTTATATCCAAACCCGTTTAAAAATCACAGATCGATCCGGTCCATTTACAGGTCTAGTCAAGAAAAGTTTCCGATTATCCATCTCAAGAGTATTTAGAAGTCCAATATTTCTACTTTGTCAATAATACGAACCAAATCACCTTTTGACTATGTTCCACATGTTACTCCTAAATCCTAATCATAAAGTAGTTGATTTCTAACTAAGACAAGTGTATGTCATTGAACCTCCTAACTTTACAGGAAATGGTGAGCATTGGAACCAACTAAGGATTCAGTATGAATTAAACTTGAAAGAAGCGACCAGGTCTATATCCACAAAATGTTTCAGATCATACTCAATTACTCATGTCACTATCTATTCTATAAATTGGCTGATTCGGGTAAATGAGCTTTGAATGAAGAGACGGAAGCATTGCACTGATTGCAGATACCAAAAGGGAAACAAACCGATGTGTAAAACTGAACGTATTATTACCCGAAAAAAAAAAACATACAACGGAAAGGTTAAACGAGTACATACTCAAATGTATGCTGTGGATCATCATGAAAACGTTGGCATCAATTGCTAAGACTAATACTATCCAGATCCTTATATCACTAGGTAACATTGTGATGTGAAGAAATTCTTCTTCCATTGAAATATGGAAAAGTTTGAGGATAAATAGACTTGGTGATGAAGTTGAAGAATCATTGTATCTATCGAAGCAAACTACTGGAACATGGTATTAGATGGGGGTCTCATTCCCAGCACAATTGAGTGTTTAAGCTTAACCTTCATACCTTGGCTAATAGTAGATTAGTAATGAACGGGATTGAAAATGCATCAATTCTGGTCAATTCTGGCATATGAACCGACTGAGTATTTGATGTAAGCATTTGACAAGGCAACAAGATCTATATCTAGGTTACACGCAAGGAGGCATGTTAGAATGAAGAATCTCATATATAGATTTACACACATTGATCCTAAGATAATATTGCAAACATTTGCAATGAACATAGATGTCCCTGTCTAGACTCTAGAGTTGCGAAGAAATCAAACTAAGACTCGTCTAGACTATGGAGCAGTGAAGAAATCAAATTCAGACTCTTCGTGAATATAGAAGCGAATAAATCAAAAGACTCGTCTAGACTCTGGAGCAGCAAAGAAATCAAATTACGACTCTGAACATACATAAATAGGACAAAATAAATAAAAATATCAACATGAATATTTTACAACTCCCTAAACAAATGGGAAAAAAAATTCCACAGGAACCTCACTTCTTTGTAGGAGTATGTGATTGACAGAGATAGCTTATGTTCTTCATTGCAATTGTCTGTCAAAGTTAGAGAGAATTTGTAATCAACCATCCATCTGTAAATCGGCAAAAAAGTTTTGTGAACCCGTAACATGATCTTTGCTTGCATTTTTTCTCTTTGTTCCTGCAAAGATCGTCGCACCAATCAAACACAAATATACAACACAGAAGAAATGCCTCCAACAATATGATATAGTGTAGATTTCGAGCAACATAATCAAATATTTATATCATGTTGCAAAAAGCACAAGGCCATAAGCTGTTAACTGCTGAATTTTGGCAGGAAAATCAAGTTGTAAAGCGCATTTTATTTGTCGCTAATCAGAGATGAATATGGAGCAGATAGAAAACTCCAGGTATGAGCAATGAAAGAAAGCTGTTCCTCCAATTTTGGAGAGCCATATAAAAACTTGTTCAAAATGATGCCCAAATGATGCAGAAGAAATCAATAATCTGTAACTTATATTAGCTTTAAAATATAGTTTTTGTGAAGAGCTTAAATGGAAGGGTATGGATAGTTTTGCCTAAAACTGATCATTGCAGTGCAGATCAAGGGCATCTATGGAATCAACATGATTAATTAGTTATATAGTGCTGCAAGACTATACCTTTTCTAGACTTTGGAGTGACGTCTGTATCCATCTCATCACTATCACTGTCCCCCACAGTTGCTTGAGTCCTTGAAGTATTTCTAGAGCCTTGCAATATATCATCCATATCCCACAGCTGCATGAAACAGTAATCAGGTGAGAATGCATATAACTGCTAGATACCTCTTAAAGATATTTAAACAATATAGAGGTTGTATCACAAAAAACATAAAGGAGACTTGTTGACAAACATTTTCCGCAACAGACAATAATATATGGAGCAAGAATCAGATTTACTTTACTTTTTCAATTAGTCAGGAGACAGGATAACACCAAAACTAATAGGCATACACAAAGAACTTGTTATTCCTGTCAAACATCCAAAACCTTTTTTATCCATAATATATAAATGAGAGAGAGGGAGAATGAGACCTTCAACAGCTGGTCATGTGCTATACTGCCCAGAAACTTTTTATCATGAGAAAAAGCTGCAGCAGAAACAAATCAATAAGTTGTAATCCAGTTAAGGAGAGGGCTAGAACACCAAAGTAAATAATCAAATCTACAATAATAAAGATAGGCCTATTTTAAGGTGATGCCAATATGCGGTGTATTAACCTCACATCATCAATAGTACATACATGTTAAGAAGTACTAATTACAAGCTTGTTATCAATGGGTCCGATACCATTTTTGCTACTTGAAAGAATCCACCGTCGGAGAAAAATTTGCCCTTGATATTCAAAAGATGTATAAAATGCCTACATTGAATACTCAAGCCTTTGAAAAACAGATACATACCAAGACGCTCCACCGGATAATCTGAGTGCTCTGCAATTGGTTGGATGATTCTGTTTGGTAATATGCCTACTAGGCTAAAAATTTCATAAAATTATATTCACATCCAAAAATGCCAAATTTGAAATTATGATGAATTCATTCTGAATGACTTCTCACCTGATAAGTCCGGTCTCAGATGCAGCGATAAGTCTATCTTCATCAAGCTAGCCAAATATTTTAAATTGCTTTAATAAACAAACTTTGACTTGAATGCCACTAGATGATATAAAAGTTACATGATCAACTCACCTTCAACAAAGCATCAACAGAATTTGGAGAGAGATCAATAAAACGATCACTGGCATTCCAAACATTAACAAGTCAATATCAGTAGAGAGAAAGAGAGGAAATAAGAATTGATAGTTTGCCTATTATGGTTAGAGATCATATCTATTGACTATTAATTATCCATTTCGACTTGCTATAGATGATTTACATAACACACCTGCAATCCTTGAAACAACCCCATGAATATAACAATATATTCCCAGTTTGTGAGCTGCAAACAACTTTCTGACCATTCTGAGGATTACAGACAGCAAGGGAGAAAAATTTTGAGTAACGGATCATAATATTACTACAAGGAACACTTACGACATAACAGAGATATATTACCTTCATGATAACAACAGACAGTAACTCGTCTTCTGAAAACTCAGATTTAGCTTGGACCTATCATAACCAGAACCAAATAATTAAACTGAAAACTTTTAGTACTCCACTATATGTGTTAATTTTGTAGCTCACGTAATATTAGCAAATATAAGGCCGCTTTTACCTTATTTTTTCGAAGATTGCAAACCGACAGAGTTCCATCCCCACTTAACAGAACATTAGAAAAAGGCAAAACAATAAATAGGTTCAGGAGCAAACTTTTAATTAAATAGCAGGAATGAAACAATAACATGGAGGATTACCTAGTTCCCAGGAGTTTCATGGAATCAGATGAAAAAGTCATATCCGAGATGTAGTCCTCATGAGCATTAAATGAATTGCAGCAAGATCGTTGTCTGGTATCCCAGACCTGAATAATGGACAAAGGCCGAGGAACTATAATTAGGGAAAAGTAATACAAACCAACTAAGGCAAAGGAACCACAAGACATAGTAAAAAACCTTAATACAGCCTTTATCATCACCCGAGGCAATGGTGCACGCAGTCAAGTTTATAAGTCTATTGATTGCATCCCTGCGTCAGATAAAGACGTGATGTTCAATATATGACCAAAATGAGCATTCTTGAAAGACAGAGCAGAGAGAGAGAGAGAGACTCGTGAGCATTTTCAAGGCGAGCGATAGCAGAACCAGTTTCCACATCCGTTGCAAGAATTGTGTGGTCTGGAGACCCCGTCAAAATGGCTACATAATCCATCAATAGCTGCTTATCAGCCCAAATAGATACACCATAAAATGTTAACAATAATGTGAATGTACAAGAACTCACCACTGCCCCCATTCACAAATCCAGCAGCTCTGCAAGATTCGCTGTGTGCATGTACTTCCAACACCCTGTAACCATGTAGTCATAACCATTTCATATTACGAAATCAAACATAATCAATCTGATAAGGGAGCATTATTTATATATATATTTTTGAATATATTACCTTTGAGGAACTGAACCAGATGAATATCGGTATAAGTGAAGGTCACCATCGATGAGACCTGCAGTCACTAATTGCTCCGATGGATGAAAATCAAGGTCAAACGCCACTTTCCCCAAGCTTATTTCCATTTCCTTATGACTCCCTTCGATTCCACACTCGTATTCGTAGGCCTAAACTCTAAAGAAAAAACAGACCTCCCTTGTTCTCTTGACTCTCCCTCTCAGTGGGTCTCTTCTTTATCCGACGACCAAAATTTGCAGAGAAAGAGATGAAGAATAGACGAAGAGATCTACATGAATAGAGAAGAACATAAACTTACCTTTGAAAATGAAGAGACGAGAGAGAAAGTAAACTCTTATGAATATTTCTCTACAAACAATGAGACAGGAGAAGAAGAAGAAGAAGAAGAGAGAAGAGGAAGAAAGACTGACGGCTGCAAATTAGGTTTGATCAGGAGGCGGGGAACTTGAGATTAAAAAAAAATAAGAAAGAAAGAAGAAAGGCTGGACTCATTCTCTTTCAAGTTGGCACGTGGTTGGGAGATGATGCAACTCTTATTTTTGTTGAATATTAATTATTTTATAAATAATAAATACTATTAAGCCACCAAGAAATCATAAATAGTTAATTATGGAACTTTTGGAACCTTGATAATACTTATTTTAATTATTTATATCATTGTTTTTTCTTAAAAAATAAAATAAATACAAAAATATAATCTGATTAATCCCTGATTAATCTTTTAAGCGTTATCAGCCCGACTAGCTCTAACGTATTTTAGAACCTTGGACATTAGTAACTGTCACTGAAACAAAGAAACACTCCCCAACACTCTCAAACCAATATGCAATAAGTATATAGATGAATGGTTCTGCGCTTAAACCCAAAACCAATACACATACGAAAGCAATTACAATTACAATTACAATATGAAACCAATACACATATGAAAGCAATTACAATTACAATATGTTGAAACTGGTTGAAACAAAGTAAAAACTTGAAAACTAACAAAAAGCGAAAGAATTAAATATCCAGGGATGACGATTTTAAGTTAAAACTATCAGGTCAAGTTTCAGTAATCACAGAGACGTAAATTACCAAACAAGAATCAAGCGGTGAAAACTGGGTTGCGACAGCTTTTTGTTTCGATGAAGAATGAAGATAACAAGAGAACTACCCACGACTCACTTCACGACGGCAATAGAGATAGAGAGGAAAAGGTTTGAGGTTTTGATTTTTTTGTGAATCCGACAACCGAAGTTTACTGGACTGGGCATATATAGCCAGTTGACCAAGTTTTTGGTACGGCCAAACTTAGTTTCAGTTCGTTAAACTAGAGCCGAATACTGACTTTTTCTTTTTATATTTTTTTTTTATCAAAACTGAAAGTCTGAAAAATAACGAGAAGATGACTACCCCCTCTACCCGCATGCGACGATGTAAAAATTCTATGAGGAACTGATTTTTTTTTTAAATGAAAATGACCGATTATACTAAATTGTTGAAATAAAAAAATGTGTTTGAAAAATAAGTGTAATAAACAAATTAATAAAAAAGTTTTCAACTAGTCCGTTAGTGGACAGTACCAAAATAACATGCCACCATATGAGATCGATAGAAAAAGCCATCTCATGCGACATCTAAAATTTAGACCGAACTAGAAGGTAAAAGCCCTAATGGTACAACCACATTTTGTTAATGATTTATAGCACCTGTAGTTAACAGGATCTAATTAGTACAGAAGTTTGGTAAAAGGGTTCCATACTATTTACCCTTGCGAGTTGCGACCTTACAAAAATTATACATTACAAGGCTCCTGATGAGGGATGGAACCCTCTCCCTCAGTTTGCTTAATCACCACCACCAGTCTCAAGTCTCAACCACAGCCTCCACCGCAACAGTCTCAGCCATAACCTCCGTCTCCACCGCAGAAAAACTAATCATAGTTCTTTTGAACCAATCTGTGAGGGAAAGCGCTAAACCCTGTTCATGGTTAATTGCTTGTAACGTACTAGTTGAAAAGAGTTCTTTACCAACTGATGTAACTTTCTGGAAAGATGAGAAAATTGAAAAAGATGGAAGAACATGGTGTTGACTGATGAAGAGACAGAATGTGAAGGCCATACATACACGACAACTGAAGATCACTTCCATTCATCCATTGTACGAACTCTCGGTAAACAAATGAAACATCTACAGTTACAACATAATGTACACATCTGACCGGAAAAAAAGAGAGTAAAAGTTTGAATGTCTACTATGTTGAATATTGGATTTTATTCTTCCGAATGGGTATTCTTCCAACTTTGTTAAATTCTTACGTCAAAGCCTAGATTTACCACCCCTCACTCCTGGAATATGCAATGCATCATAATGGCCAAAACCATGATAGAGAACTCTGATTGGATTTTCCTTCCCATATTCTTGCCCATACTCGGCAATACTTATTAAGCCACCAGCCTTTTCATCATGCATGTATACTGTGATCGGCATTCTGCAGTCATCATGGGATTCATACTTCAACAGCATAAATCCATGAAATAACAAAGCTTAATGCAGCAACACTATATTTGAAAGCACAGAATAGATGAGTACTTACTGAAGAAAATGTGAAGCCATTAACAATTCGGGCTCCCCTCCCCATACATGTGGCTTTCTTATTTGGGAGACATATGTGTCAAAATCACCTTCAACAAACCTATCTTGGAAATCAACGAAAACATATATCAGCTGACAAATATACATCTATATCTTATGTTGTAACTGTAATACAATGTTCATCCATAAAAATGAATTGTTAGGTCCCAACATGGATTTGACTGATTGTGGAATGATTTGGTGATACCAGCTATCAGATGTCACAATTACAAAGGCAGAACTAAGTTCACTGTTTCAGTGGATTAAGACTTTTATAACCCATGTCAACATATCTTTGGGTCTCCTGACATTAGTCTAATAATCTGTGTATCATGCTTTCATGATTCATCTCAGATGCGAATGCTAAAACTAGGAAGCAAGGGGAAAGAAGGAACACAAGAGGGGTACCAAGGAAATCCTATTTCATCATCCAAAGAAGTTAAAATTCCTATTTTGTCATCCAAAGAAGTTAAATGTTGGCCAGTTATTAGTGAATCCAAGCTCAAACCAACTTCAAAATCCCTGATCACATCATTTTCCTCAATCAAAGTCCTACGGCTATGCTTTTGCCAATCACACATATTTTCCAGTCTATATGCTTATTTGAAAACTGGGACATATATACTTAACCGAAAGACATTATGCCATCCAAAATGGAAATTTTACCAAGCATAGAAGGCTGTCGTAATGTTTTTGACACTCGCAATCATTAAACTTACCATTCTGTCTCTTCTCTCCTTTTGATAAACTCATCAGCAACCTAGAAGTTTGACAGAACAACGAAAAAGTGCTCAATTAACTCAAACTACAGAAAATATATGAATGACATTAAACATCCTTATCGACCATGCTAAGCTCGTGGATGAGTGCTCTACGAAAGTAACTTATTATCAAATTTCATTTCTTTAGCTGACAAAGAGCATAGGTCCAGTGAGTTGACAGGTAAAAGTTCAAATACTACCAATTCACACAAGGTGTTGAAATATAAATATTAAAGCGAACTTAATCAAATGGCTGAGTTTTAAAAAGATACTGCAATTAAGCTTGTCTCTCTTTTTAACAATGGAAGGAAGTTTGGACTTATTATTGTATTAATGATGGAAAAAAGAAACACACTCCCTCTGTAGTCATTTACTAACTGATTATAGTAATGATTCAAAACAGAAGCATACTCTAGCTCTCAAGTCATCTGCTAATTCTCTCTGAAGGCTTTGACTGGGAGCTGATTTTCCAGCTCTTAAACAAGCGCCATGAGCAACAGAGCGGAACAAACACCTTCCATCTCCAGGTATACCTGTGAAGAATGGAGAAGTGAGCAATACGCCAAGTCAATTAGTGGTTTCAGATACATAATTACTCTACAAATAAATAAAAAAAGGTGATGATGGAAGGATATGCTGCTCACCAATAATGGAATAGTCAGTATGAACTTTTTTTCCATGTGAATATGACAAATCACCGTCATCTTCCTTATCATCATTCTTATGAGTTGATTCAGCGTGTGCTGGCTCAGAAGAATTACAAATCAGCAACCCAAACATTAAACCAGTATAAGCACATTGTGGCCATGACATTGGGCCCACATTACACTTGATTTTGGGAAGCATTCCTTGTCTTGGGACCAAAATTCTAGTTTTCATGCCTCGACATGCCAATGAAATTTCTAGACATTTCTGAGTTCTTTTAGCATTAACTGTCAACGACCGTGAGTTGCCCCTATCCATGGAGAAGCAAGACCTGAAACAGCTTCCATGGGGTGTTTGGCCAGTTTCTGATGGACGACTCTTGGTGAGGGACAAAGTGCCAAATTTATTTCCCGATTTCCCTGGCTGCAGCCGATAACAACATGAACTGGATGCTCCTCGAGACACTAAACTACAGATCTTACTGCCCATCTGCATTTCGATACAGCCGCTCATGCAAACAACATTCTTTGTACCCTGGTTGATGTGAGTACCAACAACCGTATTCACATAGCCTGAGGCATAGAAGAAAGGAACTAGTTAATGCAACACGCAAAACACCAAAATATTTTGATTTCACAATTATGTTGACATGAAAATTTCACCATGTACAAAAATTCTACTACAAGAGTTTGAACTCAAATCACAGGTTTAGATTTAATGTCGACCCCAGCAACATGATCAATGACCAAAAAACAAAAGAATAATTCAAAGGATGTGACAAAACTAAAGCAAGATAATACGTCATATTACCTTGATAATCAAGATTTACCTTCATCCCATTTCACATCAATAGAGGTCCTCCCTACCAGTTAAATATGAGTTACAGAAAGAACCAGCAAAGAACATGAAAATAAGATGAAATAAAGCTACTGATTAATATGTGAGATAATATTTATACCAGCATTGTACACAAGCCACACTTCCTTAATGCATATCTCCTACACAAAAACATTTTTTCCATTTAAATACTAACATTACTCTTGTATATCATTCTCCACTTTTTCCATTTAAGTTCTTGTTCACCTTGTTTTTGAACCCCTCAAAATCTAAGGTTATTTTCAAGTAGCAAAGAAAACTGCTCCCAAAGCAATGCCTCGCATTTATTGTAGCTGGGGCAAGCAACAATACAAACGCATACCACATAATGCAAATTCACTGATTAGTATCAGCTATAAAATTTATATAAAAGCACCACGCAAATCGCTCTAGAATCTGAAAATGCAATACTACAGAGAAGCATTAAACAAATGAACATTTGCAATTCACATTCAACAAGCATATGTCTTTAGTCAATTAGCATTTACCACAACTCATTAGTCATTACCCAACAAATACACAAAGCAAGAATGGAATTGGCATTGGAGAATTCTAAGAGCAGAAGAGCAAAATGGAATGCAATACCTGTGGCATTCAACCCAGCAAGAGAAGAACTACTCTAAAGAAAAGCCGAACAAATATATACGAAAAGGATAAATGAATAAGAATTGTAGATGAAGAAGGAAGGGTGTGGAAGTAAAGAATAGGTGCATCAAAATCACGTTAATAAGGAACCCACCAAACAAAGAAAGGAGAGAGTACCCAATTAGGAAGCCATGGATAGATGATAGCTGAGATATTATTCTTCTTCTTCTTCTATTCTTACTTACTACTCACTACTTCTCGGATATGTGTGGTTCTTTCGATAAGACATTTCCCCTCTGCTCCCACATGTAATGACCCGGCCCTGTGCCTGACTACTAAAACAGGTGTCGTGCATTGAACAAACAAATTCAGCTTAACCTTTTAAATTTTAAGGCTAATATCAGTTTTGTCTTTTTTTTTGGATTAATTACGTTTTACACCCCGAACTATGAGGGTGTTTTCAATTTCATACCCAAGTATGAAATTTTAATGTTTGGGTACCCGAACTTACTTCCGTTAGACATCTTCATACCCGCTATTAAAAACTCTGTTACAAAATCTGTTATTTGCCTATGTATCAGTTAACTGCTGAGTTGGTAGTTAACCGATGACGTGATATTTTCTATGAATTACATAAGCTAAAAAAACACTTATTTCAAAATATAAAAAGAAATGGGAAATCTGATTCATGTTCAGCCTTGCTATTTTCACTTCTCAATATCGACCAGTCCCAAACCCAGTCCCTACCGTAACGGCCTAACCCAATTCCTCTTTTCATCCCATCCTCCTTCAAACCAAAGATTCCTAATTTTACAATTCAAATGGATGCATACTTTGATTGCAATGGAGAAGTAAGTCGACTTGCGAGCTGGAGCCTTGTTGCTCGATTGCCAGAAGTTCATCAACGACTTCAAAAACGGCGACCCGACTACCGCCGCGTTGATCTCTATTAGGATCGTACTGATTTGTGGGTGATATTTCAGGCAATGGACTACTCTGCAGTGGTCATGGCTAGAGTTTGTCGCCGATCCGAGAGCTTGTTGAGGTAAGCTATCGCTAGATGCTTCAGATTTGGAGTATATCACAAGGGATGACCTCATCATCTCCTATGAGATTTCATTAGCTTGTTGAGGCAGGTAAATAAATTTTCTACTTTAGATCTGGGATTTTAAAATTTAAATCGAAAGATGAAATTGGGTAAGGAGAGAGGCATGCCGGAAGTGGAGGTTACAGCGGCAGCGATGGAGGCGCTATTGAGACAATTGAGGTAGATGGCTACTCGGCTTCTCGTACTAGTCAATCTCTGGGCAAAATCTCCTTTTGAAATCTTTGTGGTGTTTGTAACTTTGCGTGTCTAGGGCTAGCTTCATGGATTCATGTTTCATTTGACATGTACTGGGTGTTCCTTCCCAAATCAAAAGATGATATTTAGGTGAGGAGGAGATGAGGAAACGAGTTGGATTAGGGATCGACTGCAAAGTTTGGTAGATGGATGATATATGTGTTTAATTTTGATTTGATTTATGGCAGTAGAATTTTAAAGATTTGGTTTTTCTTTAATTAATTTGTTCTCCTTTCGTTTGTTTGATTTATGGGAAGTGCCACATCATTAGTTAACTGACACATAGGCAATGACAGATTTTTGTAACAGAGTTTTTAACAGCGGGTATGAAGATGTCTAACAGAAGTAAGTTCGGGTACCCAAACGTTAAAATTTCATATTTGGGTATGAAATTGAAAACCCCCTCATAGTTCGGGGTGTAAAACGTAATTAATCCTTTTTTTTTCTCTTTGTTAATCATGTTAGTTTTTTACTCTCAAACATTATCAAGTAAGTATAAAGTTTTAATATATATGACTCCATAAATAACGTCATTTGCTAACTTGATATCAACATGGAGATCCGTGTTTGAGCTTTTTAACCTATAAAAAAAGCAAATAGATATTCTAATGACACGTTATTTTTTATTGACCAAACTCAGCTTGTGATGTCATTTTTTTGGACTAAAATTCAAATTTGAACCTAAATGATGTTGTTTGATATTAGGCTTTGAAGCCCCTTCTCAACCCGTATCTTGTTTTCTCTAGAAACATGTCTTCATATTTTATCCCCCCCCCCTTATTTAACAGAAGAAATAGAAGAAATAGAATCTCGAGAAGGAATAACAAAACCTAGTTCACTGCCTGAGTCTCTTTGCATTTATGGCTTAATGGTTAAAGCACCAATCCTATATCAACTGGGGCGAAAATTCGTAGGTTCGATTCTTGTTGGATGCACTTGGAATGTTCAGTTTAATCGCATTAGTGGTTGGGAGGTGAGCAACAATTACGGCTGTGTTTGGTGTAGCTGTGTTATGAGAAAAGCTGGCTTTTACTTATTCTTGAGAATAAGTGGCTAAAAAGCGAAGTGTCTGAGTGTTTGGTAAATTGATTTCTAATAAGTGTTGTGAGTGCAAAAAGTAGTGTGAAAGTGTTTGGTAAATTAGAAACTAAAAGTGCTTCCAGATTGTAAAATGACCAATTTGGTAATGAAACTAAAATTGACTTCTTCTACTATAATTTAGCATCAAGAAGCACGCAAGCACAAAAGTATCTTAAAACACAAACATTTACTATTGATATGAAGTAGCAACAAAAAATAGCTTAACATATCAAAACATTCCCAGTACTAAAATATTCTTGTGTACATCATGACCATAATATTCTTCTTGTGCATCATCATTCATCTCCATCCCATCACTTGATGTGTCATCCGGCCTTAATCCAAACCGCTGATTCTTTTCCCATCTAGGTAGACAAGTGAGCAATGATACAAATCAACACCATACATGCATAAAATAATGAATCATTTCTAATGTTAGATATGATCAATATACCACTGCAAATGTAAAACACAACCACAAGTCCACAACAAGAATGTCTTTTCTGCAATATACTACTGCGAATGTAGAACACAACCACAACAAGAATGTCTTTTCTGCAATATACTACTGCGAATGGGACTGTCCGTTCCATATGCATAATGATCTCACACTGCCAGGAACTCTATCACTTGAACAGAAACATAATTCAATAGTTTGCACATAAAAAGTAACTAAAAATAAAAAATAGGTACCTCTCAAGTTTGCAAAACAAAAGCTATCCATTTTTCTATCTAGTACCTCCCAAGATTGAATATACATACTCCATATATAAATCAGATCCAATAATTTTAATGAAACATATGTGCTATGGGAAACAAGACATGATGGAAGATGCTCTCCCAAAAGGATGAGGAGAACTTGTTACCTCTCTCATTCAGTAGATCAAATAAAACTTCAAGCGCACAACCTCTGACCTCTGGCCTTGTATCTGATGTAAGGTCAGACAGACAGCCAGCATTGAGAACCAATAATGCTCAGTCACATCAAAGTTTGTTGTATCATTATCTTCTATAGGCTTCAAAGCACCACCAGGTATAAGACCCTGAATTGGACAGACCAAAGGTTAAACATGAATAGCAAATAGAGGGGTACCAATAAGCCAGAAGCAACTGAAAAACCATAGGCATCCACACAACCCACAATAACCAAATCCACCAAGCCCAATACCAGTGAAGTGTTTTGTTATTCAATGGGAAGAGAGTAATTACAATATCACATCAAAGGCAAAGTCTTTCTTCCTAATCATTTGACCATGGGTGCAATTTCCCACAACTGCATGTGTTGTGTCAGGTCAAACTGACAAAGCCCCAAAGCTCATCGGAATCATTTTGTAATTAACTTTATCAGCTTCAGCTGAATTATTATGGATTCGGTGTCACCATTAGTCTGTTTATATTTTAACATTATATCTTCAAAACAAAGAAAGACCAACACACCTCAGCCAAACGATCCTCACATATGCGCAGGAGTGTAATAGCCTTCAAACTTATACGGTGTGAAGTTCTATTATTGGCGAATCGGATAAGACAGTTGACACAGTCCATAAGACAATCTCTAACAACTTGATCAAAGTGTTCCAAGATCACTGCAAGTTTCCGGATATTAGATATATTGATATTGTAAGGATGGGGAAAACCATCACTGTCATGAAGATCACAGTAAGGAAAATAAATTAATACCTTGTTCAACATTTTCAAATGCACTCTCAACAATAGATTCCAATTCATCATCTGCAGAAGCTGTAAAAATCATGAAAACACTATGCCAACCAGACTTGATGATCCCTACTTTAGATTTTATCATTTGCAAATGACAGCAGAATAATTTTGTTTTCAACAGAGCAGTTGTACATTAAGAAAAATAACAGTAAGAAACAGAAAGTGCAATCAGGAAAGCAAAATATGTAGACATACTTGAACAATGCCGTCAACAATTAGGCCCCCTATGGTTTCACTTCGACTATTGCGCATAAGTACAACGAAAGGCTTAAGAATGTCATTTTGGAATGTGAAATTTGCACGTTCAGCTCGCTCCAGATACTTCATACCAAGCTGCCTCAGAGAATCTATTGCATACATAGAAATTTTCTCATCATGATGACTCCCAGCTGAAATAAAGTGGTTTGCCAAAACAGACCATATTCTAGCCCAGACCTGTAAGACAAATTAGTGGAAACATTCAAACGATGAAGAACACAACTGAATCACACTTACTGAGTTATAGTTAGTGATGACCATCTTCAAGTGAACATGCAACTTTTTACCAGCAATACAAGAGGTTCCAGTAACATAACATACCATGCGTATACGAGCCATGTGAAATTTTCAAGAACATATGTAGTATCTGCATTTTTGAAGAGGCCTGGATTATCTGCACAGTATCTGCATATGCAACATGTTACTGTCCAGCAATCAAAAGGGTATACATCACAGTACAAGCTAGATGCCTATTCAGTAGGAAATGATTTAAAGATGTATAAAGGATAATGCATTATGTAAGCATTAATCAAATGCACAAGTGCACAACCATGCAAGGAAGATTTGTGCACACAAGTATAGACGACAGACAACAACAATAAAAAACAGAAAAACCCAGTACCTTTCTGCAAACTTTTCCATAATGCGATCTATCTTTTAAGCTTCCCCTGGAAGTCGGAATCCTTTGTCTAGTCTTTACTTGGGAGCATAAGGGTATGGAATGGCCACTTTGGTCTTAAGCTAAGAGAAATTTCTCGTACACTCCATGTAAGTTTTATACGTGTCTCGATGCCCATGAAGTACAAAAAAAAAAAAAAAAAGTAATAATAATAATAATAGAAGAGGAAAGTGTTTTGATGTACGTCGTCTAAAGTGTTTCCAAAGTCCCTTCGGTCCAAACTCCAAACTCCAAAGTACCCAGTAGCCAATAGTAGTAGAAACGAGTAGAGATTCTCCTTTCCGGTTCCGAACATGGCTTGGGACTTGATCTACTGGCTTATCTGCTTCTGCCTCGACATTGCCCTCTTCGCCTCTAGCCTTTACCAGGTACTTTTAAACTCTGATAATTCTCATCCCCAGGGTTTCGGATTTTCCATACACTAAACCCTAGATGCTCTGCCTATTGGGTTAAGCTAGAACTGAGTCCTACTTGAATCACTAGTTTTTCATGAAAATGTAATAAGCTGAAAAATCAGTGGAATTTTTTTTTGATTGCGAATGGTTCAGTTTGAACTCCCTGTTAAAGGCTAGGTGTTGTTGTCATGTTGCTTCACTTTTCATGGCATTGTATTAAGCAGCATTATTGCCACTAATGTTGTTCTCCCAATGTTGTGTTGTAGTATGTGATGCTAACGGATTTGGAGGCTGATTATATCAATCCTTTTGAATTATCAAGTCGCATCAATCAATTGGTTGTCCCCGAGTTCATTGTTCATGGAGTGTTCTGTGCTCTGTTCCTCCTGGCGCAGCATTGGTTCATGTTCCTTTTCACAGTCCCCCTTACTTACTATATCGTGATGCTGTAAGTATCAGTTATTATTGGTTTATGTCTGCATATAAAAGTGTACAATGATATCTAAGCATGAATAATCGTTTGAAATAATACAGCGAGATAAAAAAACGTACCTAAAACTAACAGCATATAACCCAATTGCACTATTTGAGATATTGTAGAACAAGGAAGTTGAAAACCGGCATTAGTCTTGCATACGACAAGGAAACCTGTCAAAGCTGCTAGTCTGTAAAAAGTAGACTAAAGATAGATTGATCCAATAATTTTACTGTGATGTAAAGAATTCTGATTCTGTGCCAGATTTCTCAAGGGGTGAACTTGCCGTTGTGTCACTTTTTTTTTAATATACATATGCACTGCATGCAGGTTTTCTTTGTAAACATTTATTCACATTATTTACAATCAATGGTGTCAATGTTATATTGAAATTCCTTTTATGTTTTGAGGAAAATGGAAAGAGAACTGGATGGTAGCGGGAAAAGCACTCAAAGACCCTTTTACTTTAAGTGCTTGTTTGTTTCACAGTACTAGCTCAAACTAGCTGGTACTTCCTTAGTTAGGGAGTGAACATTGTGTTTGGCATTGGTGGGATAAAAATAAATGACTTTTAAGTAAGGTGATTCCTTCAATCAAGGCTCACTAAGATGGTGTTAGGCTGTACCTCTTGAAAACCCAGTACGGTCTAGAATGCTTTCTCTCACCTTTTACACCTCCTAAATCTCAATAACTCAGCGAAACGGTACTTGCCTCCATATTTTTTATTTATTATTGGTTACAAGAGGGAACTTGCCTCCATATTTTGCATGAATATCAGCAATTTTTCAAGCATTTTTTCTGAATTATTGTTGAGGGATTTCTGGTTTTTTTTTTTTTGTTCAAGAGTTGAGTTTCTGACTGACCTGGTGGTTTTTCAGATTTGTTACTATCCTTTAGTCTAAATTTTGAGACTTTTGGTATTGATTTACATTAGACCCGCAGACTTTGGTATGATGCCAGGGCACCTGATATTGAGTAATCTTCTTCTTCTTCAGTTAGTCCTTATTAGTACTTTGTTGAAGCCGACCCAAGGGATGGCAGGACAAGTATTAAAGTATTAAACATTAATAGGTCCACAATTACCCTGAGAAACAAAATGACCACTAATTGGCTGTTTGATTTCTTCATGCACTTTGATTCTCCTTGGTATTAGTAAACGGATGGTTGAGGGTGAATGGGAGTGACTCTCTATTTTTATTAAGCGATCCTTTGTATCCTTTATTCTTTCCCCAAATCTTTGAACCGAGATCTGAAACTTTTGATTGGGCCAGTTTGTGTACCTTAAAAAAAATGATGAATACGGGCACCACGCCTTTATCTTTCACTGCTCACATCCTGCCATAATAGCATGGAGTTCTTATATTTATACTCACGTACCACATTAGTTTTGGAATATTTCTTCTTTAAAATGTTGTGACACAACTAGGGGTTGGGACAGTCTATGGTTGGTGCATCTGTGATGATTTTGACTTTTTTATCTACTAATCCATTCAGAATAGGCTGTGAAACACAAATGAATGTAATAAGTGATCGTCACACAATAAGCTCTTTTTTTGTTCCTTAAAGTGTCTTCTTACATGCTGCATCTATGTATATCTTGGTGCATTGATGGACGATGAACTAGCATTACTCCCAAGTCCTAACTTTCCGCTTTCTATAATCCAGGTTTGTAAAACAAAAGCATCTTATTGATGTCACAGAAGTATTCAGGGTTCTTAATACTGAGAAGAAGTGCCGGCTTGTCAAGCTTGGTGTCTACTTTTGTCTCCTCGCTATAATCATTGTCAGGTCTGTTCTTTACTTTATATATAGACAGAGCTGTTCTATCTTTTATAATAAAATAAAGATTACCCTTTGCTTTTTATTAATTGGTTAGTTAAATCTAATTACATGTGTCTTGCTGTTTGGTTATAGATTACTTATTTCTACAATATTTGTGCCGTGGTCCGGATCTGAGGAATTAGACATTCGCGCCTCTTTTCTAGAATTCTGAAACTGATACTTTGTAATCTAGTCTGGACATATATATCAGGCTCCTAGATAGTGTAACTTTCAATGACATAACTGATTTCACTCGTGTAGTGAAAATCTTGCATAAATTTCTTAATCGAATATCTCATTTTCTTTGTCATGATATTAACAACTTTTAGAAATTGCTTTATATTGATGGTCAGGAAATTTTTTCTTGATGACCTTGTGTCATAATATCTAGTGTGTTCTCTTTTTCTTGATTGTATTTACTTATATTAGGCACTTGGTCATCTGACTCCGGACCAATTATTCTGACATGTGACCCATTTTGTCTCACAAACACACGTACTATTAAACTCGTGAAATCTAATTAAACATGATTGATTTCTTAATACATAAGCAATTATTAGTGAGCAGATTCGGTCCTTCCTTAAGAGGGGCATTCTGTCCCTTCTAAAAGGGAGATGATCCAGCAGTTGATCATTTCACTCCAAACCAGTAAGTTTCTGAACTGTGATTTTCGAGGTTATCAGAAAAACACTACTATGAGTGAAATCTAATCACACATGCTTAAATTCTCTTTATATATACAATCATTAATCAGCAGACTGTCCCTTCTTAAAACAGGTGGTCTATTAAGAGTTTGAGTCCAATATATTACAAATGTGAATATGTCTGATAAAGGAAAGTTTGCACTTGTTAAAGTACAGATTAATTTTGTAGTAGGATGCAAATCTTATGCCAACATGAAGCTCATCAGTCTTATTTTCTCTTAAATTTCATTCACCTGGTGAAAATTTTACATGCTATCGTTTGCTTTGGAGGAACTTTCTTTTATATCTGAAACAAATGGATATAGGGGCTTTTCTTCGCTCATTCAAAAAGGCCATCTCAAAGAAATGTCTCATTGAGGAATATTCTGCCCCTTTAAAAAAAGCTATAACGCTTTGTTTGAACCATAGACACCAGTAGATGCACAAGAAGGTCACACTCTGATTTTCACTATTCGAAGATATTATATGCCATCAACGAGATCGCGAACCAGAAGTATAATGTGATTCTACGGTGTGATTTTAGTATTATTTCATGAAGAGAGCAGATTGCTGAAGAGAGCAGATTCTCTAGTCTGTAGTACGATAATGCATAGGTGTCCGAAAATGTGATTGTTTTATTTAGTTTCATGGGGAGAGCAGATTGCTATACTCTACTGTCATGTTTGCATGGGTGTGCCATAGGGTGATGGCTTCACCTGTGCATGCTGCTAATGCAGCTATGCCTGGTGGCTGGGGTTATTATAAAGATCAAACTCAAGTCTGAATTACTTGTCCATAAGGTGACTTTTCCTCTCCAGTTATTTATTTATTAATAGGAGATTGGGAGACTTATCCATGACTGGTATTATAATTAGACGGTACTAGATACTGATATCCTGATCAAACCTATAATTTCCATGCACCTATATAATTTTCTTTTTTATATATTACTTATAAGTCTACATAATGCCTCTCTTTTTCATGCACCATAATAAGATTAAGAGTGTTAGCTTATTGTATGTTATCGTACCCAATGAATTAAGCTATTGGAATCTAGTAACTGTTTATTAGTATCATCACAGTTGGGGTGTATTTTAGATTCTGAAATCGTTCATGATTTATTTGATTTCTTAAAAATTGTTTTGCTCACATTGGAGGGAACTCCTGAACTAGCCTAGTCATAACACAATTCCCAATCCCCACCACTTGAGCTAATTTCAAGGGTGAAAATAAATAATACACCATGCCCTCAATTTTACTCATGTATCGAGTAATTTCCTGTAACTGACAATTTACTATTAGTCAAGTTTCTTGTTATTTCTGAGGCGGAATTGATGTTTGGTAGTTTCCTTTATATTTTTGCATCCCCCCATCAGTTATCAAATGCTGATAACAAATCCTAATTTGCAGGCTTACAATATCTACTTTCAATTCTTTGACTGATGAAGAACATGCTGTGGATTTTTTTTGATTACTCTCTGCTTCACGCTTGACAGTTTGATAGGCCACTCATGTAAGTTTGTTTTCCTTGTGTCTTATTTGTACTTTTAGAAGTATGATTTCTAGCACAATGAATAGATAATTCATAGCTAAAAAAAGTAGAATGAATTTCATTAAACTCTTACATAGTGGGAAACTATAAACTATATCTTTGTTGTTTTGATATCTGAAATATTCCCATTCACTGACACAAACTGGTAATTTGGCTTGTAAATTGGATCCTGTTGTATACTTAACTTTTCTTGAAGCTGCTTAAAGTGTGTTCATGTTTTAGATATGCCATCTATTTATTCAGGGGCTTAAATTGTGGATATGTCTATGATAAATGTTGATGAGTAATGCATGAAGAACCTTTATTGTTGTCCTATGCATCATAAACCCTACCTGAGAGTATACTGCCCAACATATTTCTGCAGCTGAAACTGAACTCAAACTTTCCTAGTTCATTAAATATTCTGTTGTGCTAGTGTGTTCACCACAACCATCTTTTTTCTACCTGTAATTGGATGTTTGAACTTTGAACTGCTAGCTTGGGTTCAGCTGAGTAATTGAACTTATATCAATCGTAATGCATCTATCTTTTTGCATTTAAAGACTTCATTGATGAACCTTTGATCTGGAGAAAACTTATGCTTGTATTTCAGTTTCAAGACATAGTAGCTTGCTGTAAGCTAGGCATCAGGATGAGAGGGTACCATGAACTATGGTAGATCCTCCCCTAGAGGCTGTGAACAGTTCCAACCCCAAAGTTAATGAATTGGGGTTTAATTGATAGACCCAAACCGTATGTTTGCTCATTGCTGTAGTGGACAAGTTAGGGTCTGCGGAGATTTTCCTAGATATTTCATATTTGTGTGTCCAGGCCAGCCTAGATTGGTAAATTAAAAAACTTTTATTGCATCATATGAAGCTGAGATCTGAGAGTGACAAAGGCATCAAAATGGGGTCCATGCTTTCTCATTCAAGTATCCTTCCTCTACTCGGAAGCTTGCCTGACCGGATATTGTAGGCAGCTTGACAACAGCTTGCGTTTCTTTGCATCTGATTGTACTCTAATAATTTTAGATTAGGCCTACCAAAAAACATCAAAGCCCAATGGGTCCATCTCTTAGTGGGTCCTATGCTGATAGGAAATCTTTAACCACATATGTACATGACCCACTATCCCCATTGGTCCGTGACTTTTAGCATGTCTGGTCATTCTCGGGCCCTGGACTGACCAGAGTTGTCTTCCTGTTCTTGGATTGGGTCCTTATCATTAAGGCCTCATTGAGGGGGTCTTAATCTGGATGGGTCACCATCAAGTGGGCCTGTAACTCTGTAAGCTGGACAACATCTGAGTGATCTGACTGTCTGATGTACCATCCTTCTTCTGTCATTTGCTGTTTGGAAAATAATTTTGACAAGGTTTTGTTTGTGGTTTGCGTGCATTCTCCGCTCCCATGTTAAGAAGGCATGGGCTTCTTCTCTGACTTCTAAGAACTCACTTTAGGTTCTCAAGCCTCCCTTGAATATTTATTAGCTCATTGTTTATCTTAGGTAAAGAAATCCAAGTGTTTGGTGTATCAATTTTCCTTACAATGTTTCCATATACTGTTTATTTGTGCATTCTAGATTGTTGTTGCAAGGTGTTGCTGGAGATTGAATTTGCTTAATAGATGAAAAGAAAAGAAAAAGGGTCATGATTAGGATAAA
The DNA here is from genome assembly GCA_034370585.1 of Fragaria x ananassa. Classification (NCBI taxonomy): domain Eukaryota; kingdom Viridiplantae; phylum Streptophyta; class Magnoliopsida; order Rosales; family Rosaceae; genus Fragaria; species Fragaria x ananassa. The sequence goes on from CP139752.1 coordinate 14,846,050, forward strand.
TGTTTGATCCCTGCAATTCCTAACCCTGAAGTAACTAAAAAAGCCCTTGGTAATGGCCCAAATAGTGAGATAGGGTGGGAAGATAGTTCAGGATTAGGATAGGTCAAAGGTTAAATCCTTCGTAGTGTTATCGAAAAATGACTAGGGACGGTGAAGGATTATGGAAAATTGCACATGAGATAGAGTTCAGGTTGCTTTGAAATTTTGCCACTGCATACTAAGTCTGGATCAGGATTACTATAGCATTTATATTTTGGCATTTATGTTTCTCTGACTAAAATATTCCCTTGAAAATCATTCTATCCACACTAGCTAGGCTACATTATCCATATATTAATAATCATATCGTGGTTGTTGCTGCTATCACCTTCAGTATGGCCTTTAGATCATTATGTTGCAATTGCATTGCTGCATCAAGCTGGGAATGGCTGTCTGTGTCGATGGATTCTGCAAATTTTTTGAGATGTTATTTGACATATTGATTTGCATCAACTTCAGCAATATACAATTCTCATATGCTGTGTCTAGTTGCTACCAAATTTATGATTCACCTTATTCTGTGGTCTGCTTGAGATAGGGACATTTTTAGTTGTTTTCTACAAATGAAAATGCCATTCCCATTTGGTTTGGGTTAATGGCTTATGAGTTATTTCCTTGAACAACTTGGGGGTGGAAATTGATCTCTCAGCGGTCCAGCACTGTTTTATATTTTATGTAATTTGATATGTTATGTTGTTAAATTGTTGTTCTGGTTGTGTTTCTTGTGACTGCATTCATTCTTTTATAATTGACTACATTGTAGTCAAGTTGTCTTAGCGAAACATATGTTTTTTTTTCTTTTCTGAGAAAAAGTGAAAGACGTGTTTTCAAATTGTTAATCTATATTGTGAAATTCTCTGTTTTTTTTTCCTTTTTTTTTTGGTGTCCTTCGGGAAAATAATTTTTCTTTTCAAAAGGTTTTGGGAAAAGAGTTTGATCAGAAGTATACATTGTATCTTCTCCAATTGTGTGTTGTAGCTCTGATCTAAATCGGAAAATGACACAAATTACTGAAATAAATATTACACCAGAATGGGTTTATGGGCCATCTTCACGTGAACTGCACGCAGATGAACACCCAGTGAGGTGGACATTCTCTTATGGGTATGATCCTTGATATCTGCAAATCAATGGCAACAATCTATTTGTGAGAAACGCCGGAGGATGATCGCCTGAGCAGTTTTCGATGCTTTATTTGCTTTTTGTGTTTTGGATACAGAAATTGGAAGCACAACGCATTTGGAGCTTGTAGAACTCATATATAAGCGAATCCATTCGGCTTCCATAGGTACTCAAAAATAGTCCAAGATCTTATCTTGCATTCTTGACCGCTGAAATGGCCAAAATTATGAGGGAGAAATAGAAAATTGAAGAAGGAAAAAAGAACCACATAAACCCGCGCCGTTAAAAGAGTCCGACACCAATATAGTCGGAATTTCGACTTTATTTCACTGTTGTGAATGTACACGAGTATAGACCACAATTAAACAAAAAGAACTGACATATTTTTATGTGGTTTTATGTTTTATGGTCCCTATCTAAATTCCTCCGGCCTCTGGAGGTCATTTTATGGTCATGCCCTGTATATCTTCCTATCTACTAGCAACCTAGCATAGCACACTTATAGCTGAGTAACATACATTATATCTCTCAACGTCCATAGGCCTATAGCTACATTTCTACGTTATGGCACTCGACTCCCCCGGAGATGAAAATCCGAGCAACGGATTTCTAAACACAAATAGGGTGTTCAAGAGACGAGAACCCGAGTGACGAAAAACTATCGTATGCACACGCTAACGGATTAAAGTCCCGGAGAAAACTCAAGGTTGTCATTCTTTGTGCTCTCCAAAAGCTACTAATAAAGACCATTGTTAGTCCTTGTATCAGAACACCTACCATTATAATGATACATCATTGCTAGTTATTTTCATTGAAGTCATTTACGCATAGGGGATGCCTATTTAAGGGAGCAAAACAAGTAAAGATGAAAACAATGGACCACTTCAAGCCCCCAAAGCAAACATGTTTACTGTGAGAATTAGCATGAATAGATTCTCCACCATTCCATTCACTGATAGTAGACTCGATACAATCTACCACCTACTGTTTGTGTAATCTGGTGTGGTGCACTACAGAAGAGGAGGTATAACAATGAAAGAAATCAAAGAAATATTATTGGAAACGAAAATGACTTCTACTGTTACTAACAATGTAACAGTTTACCGCCCACGGTTCTTCTTCCCCACCCAACCAAATTCAAAAGCACCAGCCACCAGTAATCCTGTGGTCCCCGCCCCTTCTTTTTTATCCTCCTCCTCCTCCTTTTATTACCACCGTACAGAAGTAAGTGCCGGTAAGAATCAGAAGAAGCAAACATTGCTTTCCCTCTACTTCAAATAGGTGACATGTAATCTCTCTCTCTCTCTCTCTCTCTTATCATCATCAGAGTACAGCATAAAAATTATTTGACCGCCATTACTGATCCCCCATTCAACATTTCAAGCTCCAAACTCACCTCTAAATCTCTCTTTTTATATTTGTACTCATTTCCCTATTTCGCCCCACATTTCCTTTTGTCTGTGTCTCTCCAGCTGTATAGGTGCTTGCCTGTAATTGAACACCGGAAATTGAAATTGAGCTCTCAATTACTGCTGTTAAATGGACCCAATCGCCGGAACCGTACCCGGATCCGCTTTACCCGGACCCGACCACAAAGAACCCGGACTCGACACCCTCCAATTCCGCGAGGAAATCCAGCGGCTCATGACGGTGCCGCCGCAGGAGAACGCCAGCTCCTTCACGGCGCTTCTTGAGCTCCCGCCGACCCAAGCCATGGAGCTCCTCCACCTCTCGTCGGAGCCTCAGCCCCTGCTCAAGTCCTCCTGCGTCAATCCTTTCAAGTCCAGCCTCATGTTCCCCAGAGACGCCGAGCTAATCGAACGCGCCGCCAAGTTCTCGATCTTCGGCGGCGAGCAGTCGCCGGAAGCGGTCGCCGCGCCGTCGAACTCCGGCGTCAATTTGGAGAAGGTGAAGAGCGAACCTGCCGAGACCGATTCGAACCCTAACTCGTCGTCGATGGAGACCAAGAACAACCAGAGGTCGTCGGCCAAAAGAAAGGAGCGAGAGAAGAAGGTAAGCTAGGGTTCCCAATTTCTCGATTTTGGTGAAATCTTTACGCCTCCAATCTCAATCAATCCCAAATTTCAGGGCAAGGTGTCAACGAAGAAGAGCAAAACGGAAGTCAAGGAAGACGCCGACAAGGTTCCCTATGTTCACGTTCGAGCTCGCCGTGGCCAAGCTACCGATAGCCATAGCTTAGCAGAGCGAGTAATCTCCTTTAATCCCCTAATTAAGTGCTTAATTAAACGTGTTTTAGTATTGTCATTACTAATTTCATTTTCATTTTTATTTTATAGGCGAGGAGAGAGAAAATTAATGCGAGGATGAAGTTGCTACAAGAGCTGGTCCCAGGATGCAATAAGGTGATCTTAATCTCTGGATTAATTGGTTAATTGAGATTTTGGTGGATTATTAAAATGAATCTGTCTCACAGTCTCACTTGTCTCGGATAAACTTGTGATCTAAATTTGCTTTTAATCATTTTCAAACTTTTAACGAAAGTTCTTGCTTTTGTACTAAGAAAAGTGCTATCTGGCTTGTGCTGTTGTACTAGTGGGTATTTCTGTAATTTTAAATTTTAATTTTAATGTTTTTTTTCTGGGACAATTGATTATTGATAGACAGGACAGGTGATGGGGGTGAGAGGTACTACTGGGTTTGGTGAGATGTCCTTTTTGCGGTCAATTTTGTTACCTGGAATGTCCTTTAGTTTTGCTAATATCATCCAAAAATATTTTGTTTTTCTAAACAATTTATTTGTCTGAGCCAAAAAATATATATTTTGTACTTTGTTCTCTAATGACAATTGCATTTCCAGTTCAGTCTAAACCTCTTACTTAGAATTGCCATCGACCAAGTCAGGAAAAGGGGAAATGAGACTTAAATCACTTGATATCAATAGCCAGCTGAGTTTTGTTTTCAAGAGAGCATAATACCCTTTACTACCTTAGAACATTGTCATAGGGAGCATTGCTAGCTGGAGTGAGCGAGTTGAAGTGCTTGGGAGACCCACATAGTGGGCAGGTTGCGTTAGATATTTTTGGGATGCTAATCTCTATTCTAAGGGTGCATGGTACCATCTTCTGCAACAAGTTTGGTATCCATCCTTAGTTGGATGATGGAAAGAGGAAGACAAAAGAAAACCTCCTTTAACAAACTGCCATGACCTAACTGTGTAGGATACGATGTGAGATCTCATTAGAATTCACTTAGTTTAGCTGAAGCAAAAATCTATTGCATGCCAAAATTTGTTACTGCTGATGACAAGTATTTGAGCCCTTATTGGAATACTTCTGTACGATGGCTTTGCGTTGGTTGGAACTACATTACCGGTATAATATCAGCTAATGAGCTTTACTTGGACCACTATACTTTACTCGTATAGTGAGTTGTTGCTATTAGTATATCTGATCACTGGATTCTGCAATGTATTGTAAAAAGATTGGTTTTGTTAATGCTGTTTCCTCATGGTGTTGCACTATGAAGAAATCAGGTATTGTTTCAGTGAATTTGACATTTGTACTTCAGGCCATTCATGATGTTATACATATATCGATAATTTGTAGTTCACACCAATACAATGACAGTGCCTTTACTTGAAAAGTCATGGGCAACATGAATGAATAACTAAATATGGGTTTCAGGTTTCTGACTGCACTTTCTTTGAAGTTTTGGCATTTTAAATACAAGACAAAAAAAAAAAAAATCTCATGTAAGATCTATCTGTAGTATGTTTTGTTGATGCTCTTTACAATGAAATGAGCAAGAAGAAAAAAGGTTGAACTTGTTTCTTTGAATGAGAGGGGTGTACCAAATTAAGCAGACTTTTTAATTTTTTACATTCTTCAACAAATACCTTAAATTATTAAAATGTTTGTGTGCATTTGCTGGTTTACGATTCCAACTCCATAGTCACTTACTAATACATCTCTGGTTTGCAGATTTCAGGTACCGCCTTAGTTCTGGATGAAATCATCAACCATGTGCAGTCCCTACAACGTCAAGTTGAGGTCAGACCTGCTGCACAACTCATACATATCAAGTAATAGCTTTAACGCTGCAATGATACAGCTTGAACTTGAAAGAAAAATGGTTGGAGAATCTTTCATTGCTTTTTTCTTCTGAATGACTCTTGATGTGCATCTAAAAAGAGTAGTGGAGACTAATCTAGGGATGTGTGATTTAATGATTCAATATATCATCTAAAATCCCTTCCCTTGCTAAATGTTATTATGGTCTTGAAATTTGCAAAATACTGTGCTTATAGACTGCAAGCTGTCCTTGTATACTATCATTTTGGTCTTAGTTACTTTTACCCACTTTAGTTTCTTCTCCTCTCCTAAAGTTACACAGCAACTGAAATGACAGAACCATCCAGGAAAATGACTCTAACAGATGATTACTGTGAATGGATTTGTCAGTGTTAATTTTGAACAGTCTGTGCTGCCATGATCTGATTTTGTTTAAATGTTTCATTTATTTCAGTTCTTATCGATGAGACTTGCGACAGTCGACCCAAGAATTGATAGCAACCTTGATCAATTATTGGCCACTGAAGTAAGTATTGCATAGCTGCTTCAATCATATCCTATTGTAAGAACTACTAAGCTGTTCTCCTGTTAATCGAGTTGTGTGTCTGAGTTTGGATGCATGCCTGCCTGCTTAAGGCTCTGTTCCATCAAATGTTAAAAGCTTTTAGATTTTATTTGCTTAGTTCTTTACCTGTAATCACTTACATAATGCGTCCAATGTGGATCACCTTAATTAAATGCATAGGTTATATGCCAAATTTAATTATGGATTTGAATATTTGCATGATTTACAGATTGCTATCCAATTTGAATGCACTATTCAGTCATGAACATGTCAGGCCAGTGTTAAATTTTTCACCACCTATTCTGTATGCCATCAAGCTACCTTAAAAGTTTTAGCTGTTCTTTAGATTATGATGGATTACTATTGGTTTAGTTACAGTCAGACATTAGATGGCCTACTCATCAGTCGTGTCTAGTTTTGAATTCAGTGGGAATCTAAGTCCCTTCTGGGGAGTAACGATGTGGAGTTTTAATTATTTACTATGACACCTCAACTTTTACATTTGTTTGGAGTAAAGTTGTGGTTAATTGACTGGCTAAAATAGTTCAATGAGCAAGTTCTATCCTTGAATTATTAGTAAAATAGTTTACGCCAATCTCTATTACTGATGTATTTGTATCACCTCCACAACTTTTCAGAGCCTATCTCTAATGCAAAGTAACTTCTCCAATATGGCGCCACCCCTTATGTGGCCAGAATTTCCCATCAATGGGAGCAGACAACAGTATCAACAGCAGTGGCACTTTGATGCTCTTGATCAGCCAGGTTGGGGAAGGGAAGAAGATAATCATACTTTCATTACTCCAGAGGCCTCACTCATGAGTTGCAACTCTTCAGCAAATTCAGGTACACTTAATTGAACGTTGTTGTTCTTACAACAGTTGCTTTCATACCAGCTTCCGAAACATTTGGCAACAGGCATGGCATCATGCTTTCCATATCTTCTATATTTCATTTGCGACTTGAAGAGATATATGAAATAAAACAGATTAACTTCTAACGAGCAAAAGAGGGAGATTAACTTTTTGTTATTGCTGCACAGCATCTCTGCACACAGGTCACGTGAAGACGGAGCTGTGAAGTAAGTTGTACTGTTAGAAGTGTACATATCAAGCATAGTATTATTAGCAGTTGGCTGGAAGTAGAGGAGATTGTTCGGCATTCTTGGTGGATTTCTGTGTTCTCTATTTTGTCAGGGGCAGTTAAAAATCCTGGTTTCCTCACCTAGAGAGGAAATAGATTTGGTATGGTGTTGTTATAAGATAGAACTATATATATATATATATATATATATATATATATATATATATATATATATATATTATACTAACTTTGAGGGTTACTCAGTCCGATACTTATTTTTGAACTGGTCGATTGGGATCCTATTGTAAAATCATTGAAAGAACCATTTGCTCTACTATGATTTAACCTCTTCCGTTCACTAGTTTTGTCTTTGTATGATATAACAAGGCCTAGAATGCTAGAATGAGCTGTGGTTTTGAAATTGCTGCTCAGTTCTCTTCTCTCTTCATCTTTCCTATTTTGCATCGTTAATTATTGTGAAATCATGTGATCCAGTGGGCACACTGGTGGTCATGATAATGAAGTTAGAAGATTATGAAATGAAAAAAGAGGGTCTTTTCTTGCTGCAAAATAATTCTGCCCTCACAATTCCAACAGACTAGTTTTGGGAATTGGAGAACGCGCCCCACGTGTCTGATACAATAGAGAGAGCGAGCGTCCCTTGTCCGGCGGCGAGCTCTTCCACCGTTGTCGGACGGGTCTTTGTTTGCCTTGTGTCTGTCGGCAGAGGCGTTATCGGGTTCCTCAATCGCTCTGGATTTGGGGATCTCCGGTGACGTTAGGAGAGGTTAAGGAGATGGGGAATGCGACGGTTAGCGGATCTTCTCCCAACACTTGCTGGGCAGGGTGGTGGAGTGGTTAGCTTACACAGACCCGTCGGTGGACAAACGAAGTTGAGATCAAGACGACTTGGCGGCGCGGATCGCGGATTGAATCAAGCTTCGATCCAGATTGGTTTTGTGGTTTTTGATCGGGGTTCGAGCCCGGCGTATTTCGTGGCCTCCTTGAGGAGCGATGTGGCCGACAGGCTCTGGAGATCGGTGGTCCAACTGAGGGGGTGTGGCGGCGCAATGGTAAGGGCGGCAACAGCGGTAGCAGGTTTGGGATGATGGCGGCTGACGACAAAGCAACCCTATTCTCCTAGGTTTGGAGCTTGGGCTTGGGCTCTATTTTTGGGCACAGTCTGGGCCATTTTAATTTTAATTAATTTCAGTTTTGTTTTTAATTCAATCTTTTTTAGTTGGTTATTTTCTTGTGGCTTTATGCCGTTAATAAGCTCATTTACTACACGGCGACGTGGGCTATGTTTTGACAAGTGCACGCTAAGTGTAATGACTGCTCTAATGAGGCAGCAAGTTCCTTGTTTAGTCAAATGGTTGCAGCCTTCTTATTCACATAATGAAATATTCACATAATGAGAAAACATATATTCATAGTCTCTTATGGCTCCATATGAGTTTTAGCTATCCGTTATGTCGCCAAGTTTTATGCAAAACAAATAGAGTCGTTAATGATGCACTATTTGCTAATTTGTTCTTGCTTGAATGCATAGGTTGTGTAGGGTCTCTTGATGTTGTTTTTAGAATTTTAGGTATTCTTACACTATGAGGTTTATACTTTATGTCTCCCTTTTATATTCTACGATTTCAGTAATAATATCGGTGTGAGGGCTAAGCCCTTAGATTCAAAAAAAGGAAAAAAGAAAAAGGAGACCAAATCCAATTCCAAGAAACTTCAGTTTGTTCCATAGAGATATGTCTCCCTTTTATATTCTACGATTTCAGTAATAATATCGGTGTGAGGGCTAAGCCCTTAGATTTAGAAGAAGGAAAAAAGAAAAAGGAGACCAAATCCAATTCCAAGAAACTTCAGTTTGTTCCATAGAGATCCATGTATTTACATACTACTCTTAACACATGCTTATGCTTTTGTGGATTGACATTTCCTTTACCTAGCTCTCTCATTTGCTACTATTAAAAACTAATCAATAACCAAGTTAGGCAAGACAATTGGATCGGGTAAGATTGCTACTACTAGTAACATAAAACTGAAAAAACTACAACTAGTTTATTTTTTAGGTGTGTATTTCGGAAAGTAAAAATTGAAGAACGGAAAATGTTAAAAAAAAATTAATAAACTCCTGACGGAAATGATATATAGCAAATGTTTCGCAGCTTCAAAATTGCCGAAATTTTCAAACAAAATTGTGATTCTAAAAAAAAAGTTAAAAAAAAAAAAACAAATACGGTGTGTTCGAAAAAAAGAAAAAGAAATACGGTAAAGCGTAACTTAGACGCACACATACGCGTTCAGAACACGCGTAACTTAAAAGCCGCCGAGTCCGAATCCAATTGGGACAAGGAAAGGACGGCAATCCTAATCCAGATCGGACTCTCGAAATCTCTATATAATCGGAGTCTTCCACTGCCACTTTCCTCATTCTAATCATGGCTTCTTCTTGCCGGATTTTCGTAGGGAACATACCTTACAACGCGACCGAGGGGCAGGTCAAGGCTCTCTGCGAGGAGGTCGGCCCTGTTGTCTCTTTTCGAATCGTTACCGACAAAGACACCGGGAAGCCCAAGGGTTTCGGGTTCTGCGAGTACAGGGACGAATCCACGGCGTTTAGTGCCCTGCGCAATCTTCAGGACTGCGAACTCAATGGCCGCCGTTTGAAGGTCAATTTCGCTGCTAATGAGAAATCCAATCATCACCCCATTGGTCTGCAGGCGGCTGTTGATGCGGCTGCCACGATGGGGTTGGCTAGTGATGCTTTGACTGTGTATCTCTCCAAAATGTCGAGGAATCAGTTGGCGCAGATGGTCTCGGAGATGAAGGGAATTGCGGTAGGGAACAAGGAGATGGCTCAGGAGTTGTTGCTTGCGAAGCCACAGCTGAACAGGGCTCTGCTTCAAGCACAGATCATGCTTGGAATGGTCACACCTCAAATGATGGAGAAGGCTAATATGAGGCCACTTTCTAATGTCCAGCCCCAGCAGCAGCTGCTGGTTCCAAAACCGGAGCCTCAGACTATGGTCACCCCACAACTGATTAATGTCCAGCCCCAGCAGCAGCTGCTGGTTCCGAAACCGGAGCCAGTGCAGGTTTTGGAGCCTCAGAATATGGTCGCCCCACAAATGATGCAAAAGGGGCCAATGCCGAAATCAGAACAGGTGCAAATCTCTGAGCCTCAGACTCTTCCAGCGGGAGTGGACGCTGCTATGTTGCAACAAGTTGTGAGCCTACCTCCTGAAACGGTGGCTTCATTGGCACCGGAACTGCGGCAACAAGTGATTCAGATCCAACAGATGTATAGGCAAGGTCAGATGATGCTTTGAGCATTATTAGCAACTTGGTTAGAAACTTAGAATAGGATAAGCTTTTAGTTTATCTTCTGTAGCAGTGTAAAACACTTCATGTATTACGTTAATGAGAAATACAGCTTCTTTCAATTTCATTCTCCCTGTGTTGTTTGAATTTCTTGCTCTTCATAATGCTTGCTTTTCATCCCCATTGTTCTATGTTACTATTTGTTGGTATTGCTGCACCTTTGGAAATTTCCATCCTTTCATGCCAATATATGACTATCAATACTCAGACAATCCTAACATAAATATATCACATTTGCAACATGCACCAATGCACCATAGTCTAGAGAGTTGCTACTAATGATTGAACTTTATTCTTAGTCTGATAAAGAACCATAGTCGAGCTGAGACATTAGCTAAACATGCTTAACTGCAGCAAAAACTTGATTCAATGTATGATACATTATCTGCCATACATTAGGGGTGGAACCTGCTTTATTTTTCAGCTAGACATTGCCACTGGAACAGCAAAAAGAAACCATTATCTGCAACATATGCTTCACCAAATTTAGAGGATCATCTGTAGTGCAGGCGTCATTATTAGATATCGATGTAGCATATACAGGACTTTGTTCTAAGTTTAGTCAGCACATTAGTTAGAATAAGAAAGTTTTGGTTGATCGCGGTAGGAGAGTCTCCACTTTCCGAGTATTTGTTCTTTGCTCCAAAGAATGATGAAAAAGACAGGCTCCATTTCCTGTGTTATCACGGTGTTCAGTGTGTTGGTTAACTTTGATCCCCACACTTTTTAGAGAATAACGGATGCCTAAACGCAAGGATTGTGTCCTCTGAAGGGCATGATTATATGTGTAACTATAGCATTACACTATCTATTGGTTTCCTTATATATATTTGTGTTTCAGTTATTCTCTATAGATTCAAGATCCCGAAATCAAACACCAGTTTTATTTAACCGCATCAGAAAGCAGATCAATTTTAGTCTATGCATTACTGATACTCACGCAGAAAGCCATATGTTGTTGTACTGCTTGTACATATAAAACTCCCTGTGCAGTATAGTCAACAAATTATGAGTTAATGAAAAAAGATAAAAACACATGCGAAGAAACTTGGTTCAGAATCATCAGCTCGGTTATCGCTTATCGTACATAGTCAAGCACATAGAAAGTTTCTTTGTTATTTAGGGAGAAGTGAGGTTAAGTTTCAGTTCTTTGTTTTCTCCTGACACAAGTATATACATGGGAACACCAGCATTGCTGCTAGTTCATAAATCAATTTATGACTATAATTACTAAACCATATATACACAAGAACAGCAATGTTTAAATATGTATTAAACAAAAAAAAAAAGAGAAAACGAGTCCCGCCGGCGCCGCCTAGGGTCGTTTTACCGCATCGCCGTTCTGGTTCAATATGGGACCTGATCAGCATGAATATTCTCGTTTGGAACTGCCAAGGCATCGTCAACAATCAAACCCGCCATGCCCGACAACATGCTTCTCTCCAGAGAGCGATTGGCTTCCCCCATATGGTTTGCTTCAACAAAGTCGATCGCGCAGGTGGGCTCGTTCTGCTGTGGGACGATTCGATCCGGGTTTCGGTCAGGGCGATCAACTTCTTTTATATAGACGTGGATGTCTCTGGATTGGAGGATGTGAATTGGAGATTTACGGGGTTTTATGGTCATCCAGACACGGGGCAACGACAACAGTCTTGGGATCTCTTGCGTTCTCTGCGTAGAAGGGATCGGGAAAGATGTTGTTACGCGGAAGCGGCCGACGGGCCTCGAGGGTCCCACACACGGGTCCAATAATGCCGATACTCCTCTCACTTTAGCCACTCGGAAGAGAAACGGGTATGGGGTTTTACACAAAAGGTCTCGACATTAATGTGTGTGGTACCATTTCTTATAACCCAATGATAACTCTTCACGTTTCTGATGTGAGATTCTAAATGGCTCTAATCTAAGCCACACTTTTTCAAGAGAAATTATCAAAAATGACCATATTTTAGTGCTCAAGATGATTTTTGACCATGTTTTCTTAAACTGTTGAAAAATGACCACATGACGAAGAGAAATGTCATACTTGCCCTTGATCTAAAATCTCTTATCAGTTTTTCTTCCTCTTCTCTCTTCCCCAGTCCCGATCCCCTGGTCAGCAGCTGACCAAGTGATTAGCACCGCTCTCTTCCCATACCGCATCATCATATTCTCCTCTGTATGAAGCTCCAAATGGTCTTGTTCCACCTCCTAGACTTTTGCTTACAATCTTTCCTCTCCCAATTTCCCACCATCGACGCCGAATCTCCGCCGCGTATCACAGGATCACTGCCACGAAACACCATCTCACTTTCCACCACCACCGCCACCGCAGTCTTCCTGATGGAGTTGGACCTGTCAAGACTCTTCTGCCGCCTGGACGATGAGTTCGTATAGTAGTTCTGGGTCTGGAGCGACCCGCCAGGAACCGGGTCCTCTTCATTGATGGAATTCATACTCCTCCACTGGAATATGAGCATCGATTCTCGTCGTTCTCGAAACAACCACCGGAGCAGAAGCTTCTTGCTGAACACCGACGCGGCGGACCAAAAGCTTCCGGCTATCTCCTTCAGGTCTCTCTTCTTGGTCTGAGTGCAAGCCTTGGTGTGGGTTTAATTGAAAGTGGGTGGCTGTTGCTTGATACGAATCAGATTGGAAGCTCAAAAGCAGATGATGAATTGATGATGATGATAATTATCATTCCAAACCGTCAAGTCATATGTTGAGTCACAAAACACCCAAAGCCATATTTTCCATTTCAAGCAGAACCCAGAAAATTTCCAACTGTTTCAAACATACCCAGATAACAAATATCAAAAAAATCCAAACTAACTCTTACAAACATACACAGATATCCTTTGAGCGAAGTTTTCTTAGTACACAGAGATCTTGATTAATTGGGTTCACAGATGAGAATATGACAATCCGGTATGGGAAGAGAGAAGAGGACGAAAAACTGATTTAAGAGATTTTAGATAAGGGTAAGTATGACATTTCTTTTCATCATATGGTCATTTTTCAACGGTTTAAGAAAACATGGTCAAAAATCATCTTGAGCACTAAAATATGGTCATTTTTTATAATTTCTCCTTTTTCAACAATAGTTGTAACAGATATAAGAAAGAACACAGATTTACGTGGTTCACTAACGATGTGTTAGCTACGTCCACGGACGGAAGGAGAATCCCCGAATAACTTGTACCCCGGATTGCTGATTCAAGGCATATATTAACAGATGGGTCGTTGCCGGTGGTTTTAATGAAATTCTGGGATTGGGAGAGAAGTCCGGATGTGGATCGGATTACTGCTTTTCGGAGTTGGCTTGCAATCTTGATGACATGGGTGCAGTTGGAGGTTGGTTTACCTGGAGTAATTCCAACACAAAGGAGCGCTGGAGCCTGGATGATGAGCTTTAGTCACTCCCGGGTTCGTGTCTTGCCTCCCAGTAGATCAGACCATGTTCCACTTCTCTTGGAAGTGCGTAAAGATAGACTTGCTTGTGATCAAGAGAAGCGGCCATATCGTTTTGAGGAGTTTTGGTGCTCTGACCCAGATTTCCCTCGCGTTCTAGAGAATGCTTGGTCTCCACCTCAGGCTGGAAGTCCAATGGTGCAGCTCTATCGGAAAATTAAGGATTCTGGTAAATCCCTACTTCAATGGGACTGGTCAGTGTTTAAGGGTCGAAGGTCCGCCGCTTTCTTCATGCTCTTATGCAAAAACCTTTTGATGCGAATGATCGGGATGAGAAGGTCTCACCGGTTGAATGAGTTGATGTCCATTGATGAAACTTACTGGAGGCAGAGATCTCGAGCTATTTGGCTGAAGGATGGGGATCATAATTCCAAGTTCTTCCATCGTAGTGCTTCAAATAGGAGGAAGAAGAATAAGCTGGAGGGTTTGTTTGATAGATATGGGGTGTGGCAGAATACTCCCCAAGGCATTGAGAGTGTAGTAATTAATTATTTCCAGGACCTCTTTGCAAGGCAGGAACCGAACATTGATGCTCAGAATAAGGTTTTGCAGTCTATTCAACCTCGTGTTACCGTCGAGATGAACCAGATTCTCATGGCCACCCATATTGGCTGGAAGAGGTGAAGGAGGCTCTTTTTCAAATGCATCCATCTAAAGCTCCTGGACCGGATGGAATGTCCCCTTTCTTCTTTCAAAACTATTGGGATCTTGTTGGGGTCGAGGTGAGTAATGCAGTCATCTCCTTCCTTTCTACTAAAGACATGCCCCATGATCTAAATTATACAAATGTGGTGCTCATTCCTAAAGTGAAAGAGGTCCAACGTATGACTGAGCTCCGCCCCATAGCTCTATGTAATGTGGTCTATAAGATTGCATCCAAGGTGTTGGCAAACAGGTTGAAGACTTTTTTGGCTGATGTCATCTCTTTGGAACAAAGTGCTTTCGTTCCGGATAGATTGATTTCGGATAATACGCTGGTGGCAGCTGAATTAGCCCACTATACGCACAAATTGAGGCGTGGTAAAGAGGCTTTATGGCTTTGAAGCTAGATATTAGCAAGGCCTATGATCGACTAGAGTGGGACTTTCTACAGAAAATATTGTTGAGACTTGGTTTTGATCCGAGTTGGGTTGATACTATTATGCATTGCTTATCTACGGTTTGTTACTCTTTCATGATCAATGGCGTGGCAAAAGGTTTTTTGTTATTCCTCATCGAGGTCTCAGGCAAGGGGATCCTATCTCTCCCTATCTATTTTTACTATGTGCAGAAGGCTTGTCGGCCCTTATTTCTCATTCGGTTGATCAAGGACGTTGGAGAGGCCTTCAGGTTTGTGATGGTGCTCCTGTTATTAGTCATTTACTCTTTGCCGATGATAGTATGTTGTATTCCTATGCTTCCTCCAGTCATGGCCAGGTTATCCGCGATATTCTGAATGTGTATGAGGCAGCTTCTGGGCAACAAGTTAATTTACAGAAAAGCAGTGTGTTTTTTAGCGACAGTGTTCCTCCTCATGAACAACTTTCTTGCGCAACTGTGTTGGGGATGCAGATAGTGTCACAACATGATAAATATATGGGTATTCCGACTCGGGTGGGACAATCCAGGAATAATGCTTTTGCTTATATAAAAGATAATTTGTCTAAAAAGCTGACCGGCTGGCGGCCAAAACTAATGAGTGCAGCAGGTCGAGAGCTACTGATCAAGGTGGTGGCTCAAGCTATGCCTATCTACACGATGAATCATTATTTGCTTCCTCAAAATTTGGTGCAAGATCTTCATCAACTATGTGCCCAATTTTGGTGGGGTGGGACAGATGTGAAGAAAGGTATGCAATGGCGAGCTTGGGATTCCTTATGTCGTCCAAAGAGTGAGGGAGGTATGGGGTTTCGTCATCTCTTTGCCTTTAATCTAGCTATGCTAGCTAAACAGGGCGGTTACTCCAAAATCCAATGTCCTTGCCGGGCGGATTGATGAAGGCCATTTATTTCCCTCATAGTAATTTTTGGGAGGCCGAATTAGGTAATTCCCCTTCCTATGCTTGGCGTAGTATTATTAATGGGAGGGATGTGTTGAGACTGGGGGTTTGTCGGCACGTGGGAGACGGTCAACGAACCAACATCTAGTATGACCCTTGGCTTAAAGGGGAGGAGTTGCTACAATTTAGGTCTCCGGGTTATAATAAGGTTTCAGACCCAGGAGTGTGGAATGTTGAGGTTTTGCAGGAGCTCTTCCCTTATGTTATTGTCAGTAAGATTCTGGCGCTTCCAATTAGCTCCAGAGCACATCAGGATAGATGGAGTTGGAGTGAAGATAAATTGGGTAAGTTTTTTTGTTAAAAACGCATACCATTTCGCTAGAAGACGTATTCTGGACTATGGCAGTGTCCCGAATCCTAGCTCTTTACTTTGGAATAGTATTTGGAAGGCTAAGGTACTTAGTAAAGTCAAGGTGTGTGCTTGGAAAGCTGCTTATAACATCCTTCCCACAAGGAGTAGTAGGCTTAGTGAACGGGGTGTGGATATTGACACCCAATGCTCTTTCTGTGAGGAGGAAGTGGAGTCACCTATTCATGCTCTGAGAGATTGTTCCCATGCAACTGAGTGTCTCCATTTAGCACAAGTTCCTCTACTACTGTATTCTAACTCGGTATATGATTGGTTAGTTTCTTCTCTATCTGTTCCTACTATATTTCCAGTTCTGCTTATGATTCTTTGGGTTGTATGGCGGAGTAGGAATCAGAAGGTTTGGGAGAGCGAGGTTAAACAGGCCTCTGAGATAGTGTCTTTGGCTTTGGGTTGGTGGGAGGACTATAAAAAGGCTAGAAGCTCTGTAATTGAACCGAGGACTGTTTTTCGGTCTAGATGGTCAAAACCGTCAGTTGGGTTTGTAAAGCTCAATATTGATGTTGCCTTCGATCCAAATTCCAGAAAAGCAGGGTTAGGAGGAGTATTCCGTGATCATGACAGATATTGTCTAGGAGCTTTCACCAAGTTCATTGTGTCTGCCAGCTCTCCTCAACATAGTGAACTTCTTGCAGTTCTTGAGGGTGTTGGATGGGCGCGGGTACATCATCTGCTGCCATTGGTTGTGGAAACAAATCGTCAAGTCCTAGTGTGGGCTGTTCAATCAGGTTCGATGGATTACTCTAGCATTGGCTTTCTTCTATCTGATTTGTGGGATAGTCTTCATCTTGCATCTAATGCAAGATTGATTTTTGTTAAAAGAGAAGCCAATTCAGTAGCTCATGCTCTAGCTCAGGTCGCTCTGTTTGATCTCTTGTAATTGCTCTATATGTGGAGGACCTTATTTCTTCTGATTGTAATGATCTCTGATCAATAAAAGAAATTTCATTCCCCTCAAAAAAAAAAAAAAACAGCAATGTTTAGAACAACAATAACACGCTCATTTTAACAAAACAGCCATCCTTAAACTAGCTAACACAGTAGCACCATAACATTATTGCCTCACTGGATTAGGCACCATATTGCGTACTTGTGAGGCATAGGCATGAATGCATATTAATATGTACATACTAATCTATGCATTCAAGTTTCTGTATGCCTTATAATCTCGATAACGAGGCCGTGTTACTAAATTGGCGACAAAGAATGACGTCCAGACTAATGAAGCATAGTGTGTCTAGTTGACTAGTTTCAGTTTAGCACTCTGGTCTCTGGGGGTCCTTATAGGTCTGTCTGATTAGCAACGTAACTTTAAAGATTATCTGGGAGCTTCAAGTTTAGTTCAGAACAAGATCTTATCTTACCACTCAATTCATTATGAAATATATTATGTTGGATTGTTGGGTATAAACACCTCAAGTTCAAATGAAGCTGGATGTCTATAATGGTTTGGCTCACTTAGTCATTGGATCTCTCTCCAAGCTAAATTTATTTACATAAGAATTAGATTTCATACTCCTGATTCCTGATGAACTGATATAGAAGATACAGGGTATCAAAAATCGCTGGTTTCAATCTTGTAAAACACTAATGCTTTTAGAAATAGGAATCCTTATCGCTTCATTGAAGAGCGGGTTAAGAGTCCCACATCGCAAAAAGAGAAAGAAAATAGCGCTTCAAATATAGTTTGCTCGCAAGTATTCTTGTCCCTTCGGGGACATCTGATAAAATTGGAACGATACAGAGAAGATTAGCATGGCCCCTGCGCAAGGATGACACGCATAAATCGAGAAATGGTCCAAATTTTTTTTGCAATCTTTCTCCTACCCTCTTGCGAATCAAGGTTCTCTCCCCCCTCTTTTCCTTTTCAGTTGTTGGTATGTTTTTTTGCTTGTCAAATCTTTTCTGTTGTTAAATTGATTGGTTGGATACTCATTGTGTTTAAACTTGAGTGTTTACGTAAGTGCACAGCTGAATTCATTATATCTAGTTCTGGGCAACTTAACTTCTACCTTTTTGTTCTCCATTAATGCATATGAAAATGCTCATGCGTTTGATGTTAATCTCTTATCTCTATGCTTCTGGTGAATTGGGTTTGCTGCAAATCTTGGATTTGAAGAACCACATTCATCGATAATTGTTGTGCTGGTGTCACCAAGTTTTGTTGTGTTTTGAATCAATCATTGGGTTTGTTTGTATTCATTCATTGGTCCAGTGGAAACTGATTTCGGATTTGATTATGCAAGTGTAAGCATACAACTGCAGTCACTGCAGTTTAAATTTCACATTGTATTTCTGCCATACCACTGATGATTTACATATCGAGTCAAGTTTTTATTGAAAATATAATGACTGTAACAATCTAAATAACTGACACTACTCTGGTTTCACTCAGTTTGGGTGTACTGACTTATTATTTAGTTTTTAAGCTTTTTCTGAAGGAGAAGAACAACACCAGTAGCAAATTAAAAGGAATCAGAACCTAAGCTTTGCAAGGCCAAATGTCCTGTGTAATTGTGTATATTATATAAAAGGCAATTAATTAACTGCCAACCATTGTAGAACTGGACTAGGTGTCACTATTTTGATATTCCAAACCGACCTAGTCTCAGAATTTAAATACTTGTTGTCTGAGTCTTCATTCAAATTCGACTAAGTTGGGTGACTATCTTGATTTTGAAGTGATTTGAGTTTTTTGTGTTTCTTTTTAGAGGATGGAATTTCATGAATATCTCTGTACTTATCAAGTTGAATCTTAAATCATTTCTCCCATTCGCCCGCAGCTGGCATCCCCTTCTGCCCAGCAGATGTTACGCGCCATGCCTCATGCTGCTTCACCAGAGACCGCGAGATCTCGGCTTGCTTCCTCTGTTCAGGCGTCATTTGTTCCCATGCCATCTTGGCAACATTCTTCTCTACGTACCACTTGCGCATGGCTACCTCGTTAATCCAGCCCGCCTGGCAGCCTAGTCG
Organism: Fragaria x ananassa; assembly: GCA_034370585.1. Classification (NCBI taxonomy): domain Eukaryota; kingdom Viridiplantae; phylum Streptophyta; class Magnoliopsida; order Rosales; family Rosaceae; genus Fragaria; species Fragaria x ananassa. The sequence continues at coordinate 14,865,108 of CP139752.1, forward strand.
GCTCAAATCATCTTGCCCTTTGTTATAGGCACCCTTCAGCTGCTGGTTATACACTTCTCCCTCCCAGAACAACTTCTGCCCTGCCCCGGCAGCCCGCTCACACTTCGCCTTCCAGGACACCTCCAGCTCTGCAAGTGCCTGCGTCAGCTTCTCCACCTCAGCCTCTAAAGACGCTACCTTAGCAGCCGCCATTTCCCCAGCCACCACCTGCTCATCCATCCTCCTTATATCTTCTTTCAGCTCTGCCACCTGGGCTTGGAAGATAACAACATTCTGCTCCGCCTGCGCTAGCTTCTCCGAAAGGCCCCGATTGCATTCCTCAACCTCCCTCAACTGCTGACTCTTCGCCTCAGCATCACCCTGCCAGTGGGAAGCCGCCCGCTCGCTCGCGGCATACATAAATAATGTAGCCTGCAGTAACACAGCAACGCATAAACCCCAAGCTCAAAACAGTGGAGCACAAAAGCGTGCAGACACTTACCCGAGTCAATTTCTCCTTGGCGAGAGCCATGCCCGCCGGCGGATCCACCTCCTCCAACACATGCATATCGCGAGCTCGGTGACGCATGTCATATGCCATCTGAGCTAAGTATGGCTGCGCGTCCCGTGTCCATTCCAAGGCTTGGGAAACCTCAGCTAAGCTTGCCGATCCCCCGGACCGACTGTCCCTCCGCGACCTCTTAGATGGCCCTCGCGAGCCGGCTCCGCTCTCTCCTTCCTCTTCCGAGTCCGAGCCGCACCAGTCTCTTCTCACGGTCTGCAACCTCCTCCAAGACCGGTTCCTCCCCCTACGCCTGGTCGGGTTCACCTTCGTGATCACCCTCTACCTACGCCTCCTCCAACTCCACCTCTTGGACGCCTAAACCCATCGCTTCTGCCACCAGCGGAGGCACATAGGCGTAGTCCTCATCTGCCAAATTCAACCTTAAAAAATCTTCACAATCACCCAGGTCCACCTCCCTTGCCTCCCCCGTCTCCAAGTCAATGTCATACTGCTTGGCTTGGTCAGCCTCAGCCAGCAGCCCATCCAGCCCATCCTCGTCCGACACCTTGTCGTACGGACCTTCCTTCTTCCGCGAACCACCGTTGCGTGGCATTGTCACTGCAACAAACAAACAATAGTCAGGCAGCAACTCGCAAGCCTAAAACAGAGAATGCAACCACTAAAATACAGACCCAGAACCCGGGCATAGCCAAAGTGGCTGTATATGCCAAGGCGGCATATCCGATACGAGCTCCTACATTCAAATGCCCATATCACCCAGCGAATCCGGCGCTCCATTAGCTCAGTGAGATTATACTCTTGCGGCACTGCACAAAGCTAGTTGTCAGCAGCGACAGAGCAGCACAAAGCAAAACAAAAAAACACAAGGAACAAGTACACGGTACCTATTTTTTGGAAACTTCCCGAGACCCGGAAAGGGTGCCTGTGCCACTCCTGCCACTGCCCCCCAACAAGAAAACACTTGCGCCTCCAGGTTTCACTTGTTGAGGTGGGCAAGTCTTCCACCAGGACCTTAAACTTCCCACGTGACTTCATTGTCACGCAGCCCCGGCTGCCCTTTTTCGCGTACCACCCCATGTGCCAGCACGCGTTGAACTCTTCATAATTTGGGAACTCCTGCTTCAGCAGGCGAAATAGCACGCCTGCTCCCAAAATCTGCTTCAGCATGTTGGGGGTAACTTGCCCCGGGGCGACATGCAAACACGCCAAGGTGTACTGCACAAATGGGGGTAACGGGAACATCAACCTGCATCTCAGTTGGTACTCATATACCAACGTAAAGTTACCCGGGGGATCCCAATACTTCACCCCCCTGCCAAGCGGCCGCAACAAAACCTCCTCTGGAATACTCCAATTCTGCCGAAGCACTTCAAGCTCCGACGATGTCATACTCTCGCCAGGAGGTTCACAAAACGAATCATCCTCCTCTCGAGATCTCGCCATGATAAATTCCTCTACCTCTTGCAAGAGAAGGTTACACGAGGACACATGAGACCCGGCATTTATCACAGGAATGTTTTTTCCCAAGTCAAGGGCAATCTCTGCCATAAGATTATCTAAGCCCTCCTCCATCCGGTGTAAAGTGTCCGAATTCGAACTAGGCGAACTAGAGACCACCACAATCTCTTCGCTGGACACCCACACCGGATCTGTCATACCCCGCTAACTTAACCCTAACCATCCCGACAACAAATCTCTCACCCTAGAATTCCTACCAACATCACAAACATGTGAACAATCTCACTCACCCCAAATAACCCAAAACAACAACACCACCACATACAAAAATCCAAAGACAAAGAAGGCGACAAATTCATACCTTGAAACAGCGGATTTGCGTAGTGGCAGTGAACCTGGTTGCAAACAGCCGAGCGCTCGCACCCTCTAGATCGAGGATGAAATTGGACGTTTCCCAGTCTGAAGTTTATAGAATTGCCGAAACCCTAAAACGTTAATTGCGGCTCAGCCAGTTTTCAGTTTCGAAATCATGCACTCCCCCCTCCAGTTCTCCCCAACCCTATATATAGACATTTCCCCAGACCCCACAAACCTCTACGGACAAGGCAACGCCACGTCGCCCTCTTTTGTCGTAAAAAAAAGGACGCTACGACATCTCGCACCCGAGAGTCTCGCCAACTAGCGCGCATACTGACTCGCCCAGCAACGGCCCGCCACCCGAGAGTCTCGCCAACTAGTACGGACTGACTCGCCCATCAACGGCCCCCCACGCCGCGAGAGTCTCGCCAACTAGCGCGGACTTACTCGCCCAGCAGCGGCCCGCCACCCGAGAGTCTCGCCAACTAGCGCGGACTTACTCGCCCAGCAGCGGCCCAACATCCCGCCAACTAGCGCGGACTTACTCGCCCATCAGCGACCCATCATCTCGACACTTAGCACGAACTTACTCGAATGCCATTAGCGCGTTTCCTCTCACCAGCCTAACTCGGAACTTCACCCCCGTCACCTCGCGACCCTCGCGTGGAGACTTGGGACTCGGCACCATGCCTCCAGCACCCGGGTGAAACCTATTCTCGGCATCTATAGAATAACTCCCCACCCAATAGCTCTCTCGGATTGGGGACTTGGGGACTTGTTAGTACATAGCCAAAATACTTGGCTGAGCCGAGAATAAGATGCAATTACCCGGTCATCGAAGGTTGTTCCAGACAAGATAGCCCTGGTAAGCCCCTCACGGATATCTAAGGAGTGAAGGGCCGGTAACAAACCGCTTGCCAAAATCACTCTAGCGGCAAAACACCCTTAAAAGGTCAGACACCACAAAGACTAACAAATAGTCCCACATTGGAGACTAAGGCCAAAGTGCCCAACCTTGGCCTATAAAACAGGCACAAGCTACCATAAAAAGTACACACATCTCTCTTCCACACTCCCATACATTGCAAGTGCCTAAAGCAAACTTAAGCATCGGAGAGTCGAAGACTGGGCCACCCTAGTCCCGGCTTCTTGACGCTGTCACTTGTGCAGGTTCCGAGTGCAGGACCAAAGGATTCTACCTCGCTCCGACTCGCGACCCCTTCCCGGCTCGGGACGAAGCAGGTAGAAACACCAAGAAACAAGGTTTCTTTCTCTGCAGACAGGAAAGAAAGCTAACAATATAATCCAACAAGCTTTGCTTTACCCTAACCGGAGTCAGAGGAAAGTCATGCCCTCGCTAGAAACGGAATACCGATTGAAAGTGGATTGGCATGGAGACAGAGAGAGCAACCCATAGATCACTTAAAAGGGTATTGTTCAAACCCTATAAACGAGATGATGATGGAGGCAGAACCACTAGAAAATGGGATTTTTTTGAATGAAAGAGGTCATACTTTATTATAAGAAAGAGATTACGGATAAATGATGTAGAAACCACATCTAGAAATAAGAGACATATGAAAATAAAATTGCAATATGAGCCTTAGCACTAAAACAATAACATCTGGACTCGGGTTTACATTTACAAATCGCAACCGTTGAGCGAAGTGAGTAGTCGATGATTTGACTACCCACGTAAACCCAATACACAAAATGATAAAAATCATTGCGGCATCGAGCTAAGGGTAATCTTCCACCTGAAGTATCGAAGCTGGCCAAGGATGATTCCAGACACTGCCGTGATGACAAACGATCCTTAACGAACAAATACTATAATTGTGGGTCCGTCAACCAATAGCAAAACCAATGTAGAGGCCAAAACAAAAGACACCGGCAGTATTTCCAAGAGCACAAAGAGATTGGATTCCAGGCCCAAGCCCACAGAACCCCCCCGGATCACAGACCCAAACCTTGCCCCAGGCCCGGATCTAGATCAGACACCCGGATTCACCCCGACCTAGGTCCGTCGTGGAGGACCTTGTTGCGAGTTGCTTCCCGATCAAACTGAAACATAAATCGGTCTCCCTCGCGATGGATTTGCAGACCAGAATGCTGCCTCCAGATGGATGGGATAGTTCCCATAAAGCCAGCGACGTTGGGACAACGCTTGAGGAGGCGCCCAACCATGAAATAGTGGGAAACCTAGAGAGCCGCCTCTCCGGCAGGCCCAAAGTTGACATGAGCAGCCTCAGACGGGGCTGAGAGTGATGCTAGGGAGAAAATTTGGTCAGACATGGCTGAGAAGGTATTGTCGAAGACGGCTAGAGTCGACGATAAAGAAACCCTAGCAGAGCAAGGGTTTTCGGGAGAGACAAATATGTGCCTCTAAACAAATTTCACTTTTCTAGTTGCGCTTTGGCTTTTTACTGGGAAATGGGAATTAGAAACGCTATAAAATGGTGAAAGAGGGAATTAAGGGAGTGTTACTATGTATATATAGACTTGTCATAGGGCTTTGGCATGAGACTTTACTTGCTTGTATTAATTGACGTGCACAACACGCATTAGGTTTAGTTGCTGTAAACACTATACACTGATGATGTCCGGTTCATTTTGGGATTTGGAATCCGGACCTCAGTTTGATTGTTCTTGTAAAACACGTGTTTGATCTCTCTCTAAAGCTTATGAGTTGTGATAAGCTAAACTGGCAGTTCATATATTAAGCTAAGTCCTCTATGAAATCCAGCTCCCTCCCATGCTTATGAAACTAATCAAGAGTTGTGTTACTAATGCGAGTTAATTACCAGACAAGGCGAACCATTTCTCTACTGGGAGAAACATATATAAGACAAGGCGAACCTCTCTCCTTATATATTTGTCCTATGCATGAAAAAATTATCACATCTGAATTGGTTCTCATATAAAGCTCTCCTAAATTGATACAAAAACCAAGACCAGCAGTATCTGATCTTAACATCTGTACAGAAAGATTCAAGGCTTACGAAATATAACCCTCTAGCATTGATGGAGTAGGTTAAGAATAGGATCACAATGAACACTATGACAGCCAATATAGGTATCTAAAGTTGTCTCGCGCAACAATCACCACAGATTTCATGACACCAAACAGAAACTGTTAAACCAAACTGAATTCTTTGTTTCACAATACCCTGAACTCTTACAAACTGGGATACACACACACACACACACACACACACACACACACACACATATATATATATATATATATGACAAGAACTAATGTGTTCCAAGCATACAATCCAAAGAATGGCAATTTAGTGGTTCTTCCTTCTTTGTATTCGTTTCACTGTGTGTATAGGCTTGAATGGAAATTGAGCAGAGATATGTTATTTACAGTAGCAGATCTGAAATCCATGGGATTATTCCACTGTCTTATTTGCTCATCAGACCATCTCATGTAAACATTGTCAAACACTAAACCATTGATGTGTTCTAAGATGAAACCAGCTATGCTGTGCTTTACCAGCCCTTGGCATCCTGGTCTGTAGTCCACCAACCCACCCACATTGTTGGTTCGTCTTCTGAAAGTCAGATTCAAGTTGATGAATCTCAAATCACTAAGAAGCCCGTGTTTAGAGCCTGATAAGAATACACCATTCTCTGAATTAGCACTGATGTTCACAAAGAGTATGTTAGAGATCGAACCCTCCTTTGAATATGAGTCTCGTGGACAAGTGGTCACATAAATAGGCTCTGCTCTTCCCCACCAGGATGGATCATAGTATCTTGTGCTGATATTAATGTTTGAAAATATAACATCACTCACATTTCCTGCACAAGTTCAATACTTTAGTACTACGAGCTAGTTGTAATTTACATTGATTTGTGGTAAACAAGTTTGCTTATCAAAGTCACTGATGAGATTGCTTGAACCCAAACCCAAACCAAAACCTAATAGATGGATTTCTACACAAGTAATGGTCATAAACAATAATGCAAAAACAGCTAGAGATGTTTGTTACTACCTCCATCACGTATCTGGAATCCCAGCCCTCTATGAGAATCTGCAATAGTGATATTGTCGAAAACCAGACCTTTAAAATCAAACCAACTAGCACTACCAAGTTTGATTGCTGAAGACTTGGTTCGAATCCAACAATTTGTTACAGTTAAATTATAGAGGGGCCCAGTATACGTCTTTGGACAGATAGCATCATCTCCTGTATCGATATGGCATCTAGTAATGACTGTATTATTTGAATCCTCGATATCTATCCCATCATTATTGGGTGTATTGAAATCTCCATAGATTGAAACATCTTGAATAGTAACGTGTTCACAACGTACAATGTGCAAGCTGCAATCACACAGCCAATCTATCACATATGTGGCTAAGTTCCAAAATTGGACAACTTAAAGAATACAATAGATGAATGTACAAACTGCACTATAGCATCAGAAAATAGTTATAACTTTTGTGTGTGCTGAACTATTGCTTGTAAGCTCTTACTGTGAAAGCAATGCAGGGGCGCACAGCATAAAATTTTTAGAGCTAGTTGCGCATCATAAGTTCATTACTGACTACTAACTAAATTGAAAATTAAATCTCCTCTCACAAAATTGAAAATTAAATCACGATATCATAACCTTGCATTTTCATTCTACATTGGCAATTTCCTAGAGCAAGTACTTGATAGGTATCAGATTCTCAGGGCAAGCTGACAACTGAAAGATAGCTTAAAACCGAATTTCTATAACTCTATATACTAACAAAACTTAAAATGGTCATTCTGCTTCTCCGTAATTCCCATATGTATCCCTGTGCCTACCCGTTGTTTATTCTTGGCTTAGAACAATGACATTGTTTACTGCAACTAGCCACAATAATCTAACATTCTCCACAAAATCCGTATTGTAATTCTCATTCATTTTTGCAACAAAATTGTATTTCTCATTCATTTTTGTAAATAAAAAGGTAAACGAATTGGAAAAACCGTACCACCAGTAAGCCGGCTGACGTAACTGAATATCGGAAAGCTTGACATTTATAGAGTCAATGAAGCCGACGAGCCTGGGGCGGCACTCGTCGCCCAAACAAGCCCCGGTCGAGTTCCAGCTCACCATCACATTCTTCTTCTCATCAAATCTCTTGACGAACTCCAACCCCTGACCGTCCACCACTCCGCCGCCGGTGATCCCCACATCCGTCGCGTTCTCCGCCACCACCACGTACCACCGCTCCTGCTCGACCGGGTAGTCCCCCAGCCTCGTCCCGCCGAGGAGCGTCGCGCCGTCCTCGATGTTCAAAACGACGCCGGATTTGAGGCGGATCGTGGCCGTCAGGTAGGTGCCTCCGCGCGGGAAGGTGACGTGGCAGGTGGAGGTGGAGGTGGAGGTGGAGGAGGAGGAGCAGCTGTCGATGGCAGATTGGATGGCGGAGGTGTCGTAGGTGACGCCGTCTCCGGTGGCGCCGAAATCGGTGACGGAGAGAGTGGGGGTGAGGTTGTGGGGGAGGGCGATGGAGGGGGACGTGGCGGAGGTGGATTGGAGGAGAGTGAGTAGAAAGGGGAAGAAGAGTGTGGCTGAAGGGAGGAGGAGGAGGGCCATTTGGGTGGAAGGCGCTTCTGTTCTTTCCAAGTCGATGCTGATTAAAAGTAACTCAGTTTGGGTTTGTACTCGACTAGATACGTACTCCGATGATTAAAATTCTTTCTGGAAAACTCTGCAGGTAATTCCTCCATTCACACCACGTGACGTGGCACAAGCACAGCCACATGTTCAGATCAGGCTAACTTCAGAACCGAACATCAAATTCTGGAAAAGTAGATAATCTGTTCTTATCCGAACCGTCTCCGGCTCCCCCAGAGTCTCCATCTCCCGCAACGCTTCTTTTCGCCGGAGAAGACCGCCGCCGCGTCTCCGAGCATCTGCGTCTAGTTCGACGTCAATCACCGAAATAATCCGTATGTAATAACAAAAATAACTGTTTATCAATTGATCTCAATATTGTGTTCTTATTAACTCGGTTGAAAATGAGTGTAACACATCCAAAATAGCTACATTTGCTCTAATTTTAATAAGCCTTATTAACTGGCAAATCTCAGATCCCAGGATAGAGAAAAGGAGTGATGATAATCAAACGGGGAATAGGAGGGTAGTTTTGGTATTTTACTGAAACGTTTACAGACATATTTGCAACTTCGCAGGGAGCCAGTGAGCAATATTGAAGACAACGTTGTTTAGTTACAAACATGCACAGAAGACTACAGTTCTTAAACGAGTGCGTGACCAGAAGGGCCTTTAGAGAAGGCCAAAGAGTCCATGCCCACATGATCAAAACTTGTTATCTTCCGCCGGTGCACCTTCAGACCCGCCTTATTGTTTTCTATAACAACTGTGATTGTTTGTGTGATGCACGCCAAGTGCTTGATGAAATGCCTCAGAGAAATGTGGTGTCGTGGACGGCTATGATTTCGGCTTATTCTAAGAGGGGGTATACAGCCGAAGCCACCGATCTTTTTCTGCAGATGTTAAGATCAGGTATCATTGTAGCTATAATTTCTAATAGATGGTGTTATTGTTTTTTTTAATTTTTGTTGTTGGTGTTAAATTGTCTGATACATCGGTGATATTCTGTGCATATTGCAGAGGAGGAACCTAATGAGTTCACGTTTGCGACAATACTTACGTCATGTACTGGTTCTTGGGGGTTTGACTTAGGAAGGCAAATCCACTCTCTTATAATTAAAACAAAGTATGGATCGCATATATTTGTTGGCAGCTCACTTCTTGATATGTATGCCAAAGCTGGTAGAATGCTTGAGGCGAGACGAGTTTTTGACAGCTTGCCTGAATGGGATGTTTCTTCTTGTACAGCTATAATATCTGGTTATGCCCAGCAGGGTCTGGATGAGGAGGCTTTGGAGCTGTTCCGGCAGTTGCAGAGGGAAGGAATGACTTCGAATTATGTCACTTATGCCAGTGTTTTGACGGCATTGTCAGGGCTTGCTGCTTTGGACCTTGGCAGGCAAGTTCATAACCATGTCCTTCGTCGAGAAGTGCCTTCATTTGTAGTTCTTCAGAACTCTCTGATTGATATGTATTCAAAATGTGGAAAGCTGAGTTACTCAAGAAGAGTTTTTGATACCATGCCCAAGAGGACTGTTATCTCATGGAATGCAATGCTGGTAGGGTATAGTAAACACGGAATGGGAAATGAGGTGGTTAAGCTTTTCAAGCTCATGAAAGAAGAAAATAAAATCAGACCAGACAGTGTCACTTTTTTGGCTGTTCTATCTGGTTGCAGTCACGGAGGAATGGAAGATAGAGGGCTGGAATTCTTTTATGAGATGGGGAAAGCGAAAAATGGAATTGAGCCAGAGCTTGAGCACTATGGATGTGTTGTTGATCTGCTTGGACGTTCTGGTCGAGTCGAAGAAGCGTTTGAGTTCATTAAAAAGATGCCTTCTGAACCAACTGCTGCTATATGGGGTTCCCTTTTAGGGGCTTTTAGAGTTCACTCTAATGTTAAGATTGGTGAATTTGTGGGTTTTCAACTTCTCCATATTGAGCCTGAAAATGCTGGGAATTACGTCATTCTTTCAAATTTATTTGCTTCTGCAGGGAGATGGGAAGATGTAAGAACTCTAAGGGAATTAATGACAGAGAAGGCTGTGATAAAGGAGCCAGGAAGAAGTTGGCATATCACATCTACTGGCCAAACCACACCTTGGAGCCTTAGACCCAACTCTAAAATTCTCGCACATTTTTCAGTATTTCAGATTTCAAATACTCCAAAAAATATATATTGATTGATGGGTCGAAAATGTCTAACTTGATCTGTTGAGGGAACCAGTGTCAAACGCTCTCATTAGTTTTACACGTGCGTTCTCACAACAATAAACTGATCTAAAGCACATCCCGATCAAACACGTGGACGCACGTGTGTGGTTTGATCTAGCGCACGTCTCTGGAAGCTTCCTTCTATGTCAGGCTGTCGACAGCCACGAAAACAATCCTCTCCGCTCAACCTCTATAAATAGGCACCTAGCCTCACTAACAAAGGTAACTTAACTCATTCCTCTTCTTTGAGTTACAAATTGTCCGCTATGACTCCTGACTTGAGTGTCGGAGAGCGATTGTCCGGAGCAATCCAGGCAATTCTCTAATCGCTTTGTTGTTTTACAGGTTCGTCGGATAGTTTTTTATTGAACGAATCGCTTATCACACGGACCCAATTTTAATCTTTAACATGATCACTTAACTACAGTAAAACCTCGATAGACTAGTCACTTGTAAGACTAGTTGCACACTTGCACCACATCATATCCTTGGGTCATTGCCGTAGGCGTTGATATATATGTTCATCGCTGGAAATACTTGAAAAGTTACTTTAAGTCGATGATCACAAAAATCACCACGATGAAAATCGCTATCTGCTTCGCCATCCATCTGCGAGAACCAAGAGAAAATATCTCTGTTGAGATTTGAGAACGTAACAGACAATTAATTAAGCAAAAACCAAGTTAAGCTCTGCTTTCGGTTCCGGAGAACTGAAGCAAGACCAAGTAATTAACTAAAATCAAAACCGGCTCCAGTTTCTCTGAAACCAAGCAGAACGGAGATCGGTGAACAAGATTGTAAATCGCAATTAAGAAATTAGAGCTGTTACGACGACGACAGAAAATCTAGCCAAGGTTTGAGATTAAAAACTTTTTGAGGAAAGTAAAGCAGTAGATCGAGAAGGTACCTAGATAGAACGGTGCATGCAAGGATACCGATTCTGTTGATCGAGTAGGTAAATCATGGTCTGTGTTTGTGATTCATGAATTTGAACTTGATAGACTCAAAATTTTAGTGATTTGAGTTTATATAGGGATAGCTAAAGCGCGCTAGCTAGCTTTCAGAGATTTGAGTTAGTTGGTTCATCATGATTCCACTAACCTAGCTTTGATATTCAAACCATTTCGTCTGTATATTTTTTTAGGAGGCGGCCTCTCGAACCTGAGGTGACTGCGTTGATCGCCTTGGCGTCTGTGGAGGTGCTTAATGGTTCATTATATAGTTCTGGTGCATTCGCAAGAATGCATGACTTCATTAGGTACTTCATGGTTTTCTGATGTAACATGGAAACGCAGTGTCAATGGAAAGTGCGTTTCCGTTGTGAATAACTTGCTTGTTGCATTTGGAGAAATAACTTGTGAACCTTGTTGAGTAGTGTAGCATATATATGATGCAACATTACTGGATGATTTCGAACTGCAATAGCTCCATTGATGTGGAGAAGCAGCTAATCTATACACAACAACTATAGAAAGGCATATGCATTAAAATTTTGATTTAATGAGAAAGTATAAAGGAATTTTACCTACTAACTTCTACTTTTTCTAAGGAACCTATTACTCTAAATTGTAATTTGACTCTGTTAGTATATAGCCAAAATATTTGGCTAAGCCGAGAATACGGTACAATTACCCGGTCGAGATAGCCCTGGTGGGCCCTTCACAGACGTCCAAAGAAGGAAGGGCCGGCAACAAACCGCTTGCCGAAGTCACTCTAGCGGCAAAACACCCCCAAAAGAGGAGACACTCCAAAGGAGGGCAAAGAGTCTCACATTGGAAACAAGCTCAAGGTACACAAGCTTAGCCTATAAAACAAGCTCAAGGTACACACATTCATACGCTCTCTCTTACAGATTCATATACTCTCCCTTACTTTCATTCCTCCACCCGTACAAGTGCACATAGCTCACTTAAGCATCGGAGAGTCGAAGACTGGGCCACCCCAGTCCCGACCCCGTGACGCTGTTACTTGTGCAGGTACCGAGTGAAAGCCCCTCAAGAATTCTGCTTCGTTCCGCCCCGCGACCTCTTCCCGGCTCGGGACGTAACAGGTAGAAACAATTGGCGCTAGAAGGAGGGCCCAGATCTTGTGGAACTCCCACTTGCCTCGAAACTCGGCACCATGGTGATTATTGATGACCCCGTGGACCCTGGCACTCAAACAGAACCTCAATCTGGTGACACATCCCTTCCCCAAACCAGCAGCCCAGCCCCCATTAACCATTCCGACCCCGCCACAGCCCTTGAAATTCTCAAGCGGGACTTCCATGCATTCCGCGAGCAGGCGGCTAAGGAAAGGGCAGAAACGGAAGCGTACCAAGTACGCACAGCTGAGTTGGAAAAAGAGCAGTTCTTGCTCCGCGCCACGTTAGAGCATCGTACCGTGTACAACGATAGCTTGGACCGCGCGGCACGAATTGCCGGGACCCCGGATTCTCTTCAAGGCCAGACTGGTTCCGTACTCCCGGGAGAGCCTAACCAGATCATATACATGTCCCATCCCCTAACCCACCCCTTATTTCCACTCCCGGCCCCCCAACCATCAATCCTCAATGATTCCCCTCTGCCACATCAACCTAATCCATCCGCCCCACCAATCTCCACTTCCACCACTGCCAACTCTCCCAACCCACCTCTTGACATGCCAACCCACCTACTGCTCCAACTTAGCCAAACTGTCACGCAGTTAGCTTCACGGGTTGAAGGCGTCGAGAGTCGCGGGGCTCAGCGACCCTTGTTCTCTGGTTTCGGACATCGCCCAAACCTCTTCACACCCCGAGTGCAGATGGAGAAGCGGCCTCCGGGAGCCAAGCCCTTTAAGATGGATAAGTATAAAGGCACAGGAGACCCTCATCTCCACCTCGAGACATTCTTCTCGCTTTGTAGCTCCTCTAGCTACAGCGACGCCATAACATGCCACGCCTTCCAAGAGACCCTCTCGGAATAGGCACTCAGTTGGTTCCTCAGCCTGCCACCCAATTCCATAGACAGCTTCGACCAACTCTCGGAACGTTTCCTCAACCGTTTCATACTGCACACCAGCATCTACCGCACTGTAGACGCCCTGTTCCACATCAAGCAGAAAGAGGGCGAAGGCCTCCATGAACTGCTGTCCCGGTGGCAATCTGCCATGGCGAGGTGCCATAACTTAGAACCTCGCGTGGCGGAGCAGGCTTTCCGTCAGGCCCTCCTCCCCGGCAGTTTCTTGATGGAGATCAACAAGAACCCTCCAGGATCCTATGATACCTTGATGGACCTGGCGGTGCGGTGGGCCCGTGCTGAATTTGTCACTTTCGGACGTCCCGCCCATGCCACGCTAGCTCTTACTGCCCCAGCGTCAGATGAGCACTTTAGCCGCGGACAAGAGAAAGGGCAATCACATGGCCCATCCCGAGAACAGGGGCGTGGCTCCGACCGTCGCCATGGGGGACAGAGAAACCGCGACCACCCTTACAAGTCAAGGGACCAGAGCCCCCCACAGCAACAACGTCGTTCCTCCCTGCCACCTCATTATGAAGTCCACACTACCCTGACCACTACATATAAGGACATATGGGCTAGGCACAAGGATCTCATCCCCCTACCTCCCAAAAGCAAGTTCCCAAAAAAGCCCCGGTGTGCCACCGACAACAGGTACTGTGCCTACCATGACAACAATGGCCACACAACAGAGCAGTGCAATGGCCTCCGCAATGCAATCGAGCATCTGATCCAGAAGGGGCAGCTCCACCAATATTGTGCTCCCGCCACGGGAGCCAACGCCATTGAGGTGCATGGCCAGATCCTAACCTTGCATGGCGGAGCCCCACGGTTCCCCCCATGCCAACCTTCTGTGAAACGACAATGCACGGCACCCTCAGAAATCCTAGACATCCAACGCGGTGTCCCGATCACCCCATCAGCATGAGATCAAGTGACATTTCGCAACGATGAGGATACCCTGCATTGCCACCATAGCGAGCCATTCATCATCAATGTGCAGGTGGACCATTACAGATGCCACAGGGCTCTAGTGGACACAGGCGCCGCCGTAAGCGTCATGTTTTCTGACTGCTACCAAGGACTCCGGCGGGACCGCACTAAGCTGTACAACAACCACGACCCACTTGTCAGCTTCTCTAGCGAAACGGTACAGCCGTTAGGCTCAGATCGCCTAACCGTGTTAGCGGGGTAACTTGCCCCGGGGCGACATGCAGACACGCTAACGTGTACTGCACAAATGGGGGCAGCGGGAACATCAACCCGCACTTCATTTGGTACTCGTATACCAACGTAAAATTACCCGGGGGATCCCAAAACTTCACCCCCCGGCCCAGCGGCCGCAACAACACCTCCTCCGGGATGCTCCAATTTTGGCGAAGCACTTCAAGCTCCGATGACGTCAAACTCTCGCCAGGGGGTTCCCAGAACGAGTCATCCTCCTCATGCGATGTCACCATGATCAACTCCTCTACCTCCTGCAATAGAGGGTCATACGAGGACACATGAGACCCGGCATCCACCACAGGAATGCCTTCCCCCAAGTCAAGGGCAACTTCCGCCATAAGGTTAGCCAATCCCTCCTCCATCCGGTACAAAGTGTCCGAATCAGCACTAAGCGAACCAGAGACCTCCACGATCTCTTCGCTGGACACCCACACCGGATCTGCCATACCCCGCTACCTTAACCCTAACCAGCCCGATAACAAATCCCTCACCCTAGAATTCCTACCAACACCACAAAAATGTGAACAATCCCACACCCCAAATAACCCGAAACAACGCCGCCACCACATACAAAATTAAAGACAGGAAACGACGAGTTCATACCTAGAAGTACTGGGTTCGTGTAGTGACAGTGAAGCAGATTACAATCGGCTGAGCGCTCACACCCAATCAATCGAGGATGAAATTGAATGTTTCCCAGTCTGAAATTTGTAGAATAGCAGAAACCCTAAACCGCAAATCGCTCCTCCACAGTTCAGTTTCAAAAACACGAATTCCCTCTTCAGTTCTCTCCAGCGCTATTTATAGGCATCCCCCTGGACCCCACAAAACTGAACGGTCAGGGTAAAGCCACGTCACTGCTGGCCTCGCTCCAAAAAAAAAAACAAACTGTCTCATCAAGGCAATAGCCCGCAACGTTAAGTAGCGAGTCTCCCCAATCAAGCGTGGACTGACTCGCCACGCAGCGACCCGTAACGCCACTTCGCGACAGTCCCCAACCAAGCGCGGACTGCCTCGCCAGGTAGCCACGGTCCCCAATCAAACGCGGACTGACTGGCCACTTCGCGACAGTCCCCAACCAAGCGCGGACTGCCTCGCCAAGTAGCCACGGTCCCCAAACAAGCGCGGACTGCCTCGCCAGGTAGCCACGGTCCCCAATCAAGCGCGGACTGACTGGCCACTTCGCGACAGTCCCCAATCAAGCGCGGACTGCCTCGCCAGGTAGCCACGGTCCCCAATCAAGCGCGGACTGACTGGCCACTTCGCGACAGTCCCCAATCAAGCGCGAACTGACTCGCCACATAAGCCTCAGTCCCCAATCAAGCGCGGACTGACTGGCCACTTCGCGACAGTCCCCAATCAAGCACGGACTGACTCGCCACATAAGCCTCAGTCCCCAACCAAGCGCGGACTGACTGGCCACTTCGCGACAATCCCCAATCAAGCGCGGACTGACTGGCCACATAAGCCTCAGTCCCCAATCAAGCGCAGACTGACTGGCCACTTCGCGACAGTCCCCAATCAAGCGCGGACTGCCTCGCCAGGTAGCCACGGTCCCCAATCAAGCGCGGACTGACTGGCCACTTCGCGACAGTCCCCAATCAAGCGCGGACTGACTCGCCACATAAGCCTCAGTCCCCAATCAAGTGCGAACTGACTGGCCACTTCGCGACAGTCCCCAATCAAGCGCGGACTGACTCGCCACATAAGCCTCAGTCCCCAATCAAGCGCGGACTGACTGGCCACTTCGTGATAGTCCCCAATCAAGCGCGGACTGCCTCGCCATGTAGCCACGGTCCCCAATCAAGCGCGGACTGACTGACCACCTCGCGACAGTCCCCAATCAAGCGCGGACTGACTCGCTAGAGCAACATTAAACTTGTCTTCTTGTCAACAGGTTTCCGGAACATCACCCCCGTCACCTCGTGACTCTCGCGTGGGGACTTGGGGACTCGGCACCATGCCTCCTACTCCCGGGTAAAACCTATCCTCGGCATCTTTGGCATCTTTAGAATAACTCCCCACCCAAGAACTCTCTCGGACTGGGGACTTGTTAGTACATAGCCAAAATACTTGGCTAAGCCGAGAATACGATACAATTACCCGGTCGAGATAGCCCTGGTGGGCCCTTCACAGACGTCCAAGGAAGGAAGGGCCGGCAACAAACCGCTTGCCGAAGTCACTCTAGCGGCAAAACACCCCCAAAAGAGGAGACACTCCAAAGGAGGGCAAAGAGTCCCACATTGGAAACAAGCTCAAGGTACACAAGCTCAAGGTACACAAGCTTAGCCTATAAAACAAGCTCAAGGTACACACATTCATACGCTCTCTCTTACAGATTCATATACTCTCCCTTACTTTCATTCCTCCACCTGTACAAGTGCACATAGCTCACTTAAGCATCGGATAGTCGAAGACTGGGCCACCCCAGTCCCGACCCCGTGACGTTGTTACTTGTGCAGGTACCGAGTGAAAGCCCCTCAAGAATTCTGCTTCATTCCGCCGCACGACCTCTTCCTGTCTCGGGACGTAACAGGTAGAAACAGACTCTTTATTTGCATTCACTGAATCATATACAGAGGAACCAACACCACCTTATCATCTTGAGAAGTAATACCTCACATTACAATTCTCTATCTTTTTTTTTTGAAACATTGATGAAAATTTCAGAGTTGTTTGGTTATTTGTGGCAACTGATGTAGATTGTTATTGAGATACAATAGATGGGT
Organism: Fragaria x ananassa; assembly: GCA_034370585.1. Lineage (NCBI taxonomy): Eukaryota > Viridiplantae > Streptophyta > Magnoliopsida > Rosales > Rosaceae > Fragaria > Fragaria x ananassa. The sequence continues at coordinate 14,882,186 of CP139752.1, forward strand.
TTAGCAAAAAAAAAGGGGAAAAACATACGACATGCACATCAACACATACAGTTAAGGCTGGGCAAAAAACCCGAGGAGGAAAAAAAAACCGGACCGGACCGGACGGCCCGACCGGTCTGGGCCGGGCTTTTTAACTAGCCCTTGTTAGTTTTTGACTTGTTCGGGCCGGGCCTTGTTGTATGTGGGCCGGGCCCGGTCCCTTTAATTGAAAAAATAAGAAAGACTCGAAAGCCCGGTTGGTGTGATTGTTGTGTTTGAATAGGTTTAATTGCTACTAAACCCTTCTTTTTCGTTGTTTCTATTCATCAAACTCTGTGAGTTTGGCAGAGTTTGGTTCTCTGCCTCTCACCTCTCAAATCTGTGAGTTTTGTTCTTTTTCTTTCTTTTTGCTTGATCGATTCATCTTAACCTCTCTCAAATCTTCTTCTTCCTACTGGTGAAGAAGAACCTCAACAATAATATCCTGCCACTCTCTCAGTTCAGAGTATATCTTGGTCGCGAAATCGGAGTCCCTTGTCGCCTCCGCCGCCCATGACCCACCGTAGACCCTTCTCTACTTCGATCTCCTCTCCAGTCTCACCTCTGCTTCGATCTCCTCTCCTGTCTCATCTCTGCTTTGATCTCTTCTTCGGTCTCACCTCTGCTTCGATCTCCTCTCTGATCTCATCTCTACTTTGAATCCTTGTAGCCCAGTCATTGGTGAGTTTGGAAATTTGTTGGGTGGAAATTTATTGACTGTTTAGATTTTGAAAATTTTCAGATATATTAGTAATTTAGTAGATAATATCTACTAGGTTTTTGAAAATTTGTAGCAAGAACGGAAAGCCGGGAGAAACCGGCCCAATGTTGCCGGTCCGGGTTTAAGCCGGTCCTCGAGATCATAATGTGCAAGCCCAGCCCAGAGCAAAATTGCCGGTCCTGGTCCCAGTCCCTGTAAAAGTGGTGCCGGTCTGGGACCGTGCCCAGCCCTACATACAGTGACACTCGTGATGATTGCCTCATAGCTTACAAAGAGCTCCTTACAAGCTTATGGCACCTTGAGTGCAAAAATTGTAGCATTTACCGCCTGGCTTGTCCTTGGTACCCAAAATGCATCTACCCTGATCATGGTGATTCTTGTAACATTTTGATTGAGTTGTTGATACCTTCAAATCGATGCATAAGATGAGGAGCACAAAGAGCACCAGTGATACTGCTCCTAAATTAGCCATGTCTAGCCTCAAGAGAATGCTATGAGTTCTAATGTATTACAAGAAATGTAGACAGTCACTATACTTGTTTATTTGTTATAAGATTAAATCACTACATTGAGAAAAACGACTGAGAAAAACGGCACCAGATAGTTTTTGCCACATTGAGAAAAACGACTCGTCGCACAGCGCGGCATATCACACTCTTTTCCTTTCTTTACCAAACAAAAAATTTCACTTCACTCTCTCTTTCTCTGAGAACAAAGAAAGTCATACCCCCGCGGCGCCCCCAAAAGATGCTCCGCCAGCGCCTCATCCAAACCCTCCGCACCCGCGGCGGCTCCGCCACCGGCCCCAGCCGCTGGACCAGCCCCGGCCACGAAGAACACCCCAAAGGCTACCTCTTCAACCGAACCCCTCTCCCTCCCGGCCAGTCCCGTAAATGGGAGGACTGGGAGCTCCCTTGCTACGTCACCAGCTTCCTCACCATCGTCATCCTCGGCGTCGGTCTCAATGCCAAGCCCGATCTCACCATCGAGACCTGGGCCCACCAGAAGGCCCTCGAGCGCCTCGAGATCGAGAAGTCCGCCCTCTCGCCTGAATCCGAATGAGGAATTCGATCCCGGTAAGGATCGGGGAATCTGTTTTAGAGTTTCCGGCGGGTTTTGGTTTTGGCTGTTGATATGATATGTAGTTGAAATAAGGGTTTCTGGATCGTTTTCATTTGGAGCTTGAATACTTCCTAATTTTGTTGCTTTTCAAGATTATTATTTGGATGTTTGACTCGGTAATTATGCAAATAGCTCATCATTTTCGTGGCCTCGAATTATAGATTTTCTGCTTTATGGTTTGCATTTTGCAGTGGTATCAGTAGCTATAGGGAAATGTGAAAATCTGCTTACATTACTCACTGTTGAGCTATGTGGAAGAACTTAATTAGTTTTTTCATCGAATAATATCTGACAAAGGTTAGTGAGCTTAGGGTAGTAGTGTGGTGTGCTTGGCAATTGGCATGGCACAAAACTTTTGCATTAGTTTATGAGCTAAAGATGTAGTCTATGATAGCTTGCATCACCAAATGTAACATGTCATAGACTACATATTCATCAGTAGCTAAGAGGTGGGATAGAAATGTTAAAATGTGTTTACATTGCTGCCTGTTGATCTGTATGGAAGAACATAAGTAGGTTTATTTTTGTTGTTGACTGATGGTAAAAGAGTTTACTTAATGATCTGACAACAAGTACTGAGCATAGGGTGGGGAGTGGGATTGGATTGGCAATTGACATGGCACTTAACCTTTCACATTAGTCTAAACGTGTAGTCTATGGGCATCTAGCATTTTTCATTTTTCTTAAGAAAGTGTCTTGCAGAGGATGAGGAGTTACAATTATAAGTATATAAGTCATGAGTTACGACTCACATTAACTATAAGTATGAAAACAACAATAAGTGTACTCTGAAGTTTTTAACAATTTGAGTTGTTGAACCCTTGCAGTGGTTTTTATTAATGCTGTATTGTGAGAGGTGCCTCCATTACATAGGATATTGGATAAGGCTTTTAATAAGGAAGAGGCTGTTTAATGCTGTATTGTGAGAAGTGTCTCCCTAGGGCTCATATAGTCTTGCATTCTAAAACCTTGTTCATGCAGATTATTTAATTTTTTTTTAATCCTAAATCAGGAATCGCGAGCCATTAGCTTTAATTAGAACACTTTGTTGATTACCTATGCCTAGAAATAATCAGTTATTACACTTTCGTGTGGGCTTGCTTTTCATTTGCATGTTTTTCGTTGCTCATTATGTGGTTCATTAGATAGTAATCAATGACGTATTCTTCTACTTATCTATTAGGTCTTGTGTAATTGAGAAGTGATAGTAGATGTGTTTTTGTGCCAACAGATTCTTGTTTTTATCTAGAAATTGGTTATTTGTTGTATTGTAAGTCTATATCAACTTAACGTAGAGTGCTTTGTGCAGTAAAATCAAGGGTATAGAATTGAGATTGTTGCAATTATAAAACTGAGATTACGTTGCCTCCTTCCTTTGAGTTTTTCTGTGACAAAGCTCTCACAAAGGTCGTGCTGTTATTAGTGTAGATAGTGGGTTCTATGGGATGCATTAGCTGCTCACAGATCAAATCTCTTGATCTTGATGTCTTGCATTCGGGTTGCTTTTGGGATGCATTAGATAGTGGATTTATGTTGCGTGGTTCAAATATGACAAGACCATGTGATTTTGGTAGTTTGGTACTTCATTACCAAACTAGAATAGATTTAAAGATTTTGGTAGTTTGGTACTTCATTACCTTGGACCAAGTGGTTCATGTAAATTGTGGAAACTACTTGGGAAACCTTTGGACATAAGGGAACTATGAGTAAGAAGATGCTCCATATACTATAAAATTATTGTATATCACTGTAGTCTGTATCCTGCCATTAGGAAAGCTACTTGCCTGACCTATGAGTCGATTGGTTTGGAAACTATGAAATTCTCTACCCATTAGTTTGGGATTGCGCCTGTGTGTATAGTCATCGGTGCAGTCATTCCTTCGGCTAGGAAGAAGGGTGTAATGGAGGATGTTGAATAGGTAAACTGACATTCTTGAGTCCCACTCATTGTGCTATTACCTCCTTTTTATGGGGGACTGCTTACTGGTAATCAAGTATGACGAGTATTAGAAATGTAGATACTTAATCTGAGTAGCATCACATGCTTCTTCATACAGCTAAAAGAATAGATTCTTCATTCTTCTACGATGTGACTTCAATCACTTCATACTGGTTAGACTTACTTTTCTTCTTCGATAAGCAATAGATTGACTTCATTTATCTTTTTTTTTTCTTTTTTTTTTCTTTTTTTTTTTCGTTTCCTTCCTTTATGCTTTTTTTTTTAGTTCCTTTTCTTGTGAGGAAATAAATTTTGGATACAGTTTATCTTTTTGCTTAGATCGCTGTGTTCTTTGTTGAACATAAAGTTTTGAACCTTTGTTAATTACCCTATCATATTGGTTCTCTTCACTTATGGAGAACATAGATAGGCTGTCAACTTGGCTGTGAATGGTGCAAAATTAGTCTTTCCTTGTCTCAATGTATATTGCTTATATGGTTAATTGTCACTTCTTCAGGCTCTAATTGGTTTCCTCAAAATGGTTTGGAGGACATTGTAGAAATACAGATAGGTTTGTCTCCCCCTTGGTGGTAATTGTGTCTTGTATGGAGCCTAATTTTGTGAGATCAATTTTTGGAAGCTTTTGTGTTGTGTACTGCTGGCTTCCACTGAATTGTATGGTAAGAAAAATGAAATACTGTTGATACCAAAAAAAAAAAAGGAAAAAAGAAGAAAAGGATTACAAAAATAAAAAATAAAAACAAAATAATAATACTTTTTTTGTGCTGTATGCACAATGTTTTTGAGTTTAATTGTGACTCTTGCAAACAGTTGGACAACAAAGTCTAATACGAACTCAATCTTCTAAACTGTGCACTCTATATAAAGAGACACAGAGAAAGATAGAAGGGGGACGGAGGGAGGCGAAGTAAAAAGCAGGGAACAAGAGAAAGACATAAGCAGGCGGAGTCAAGATAGACAAGAACAAAAGAAGAGAATAAGGAGAAAAGAACAAGCGAAGCAAAAAGCAGAAAGAGAGAGGAAAAGAAGTGGCGAGCCAACAAGAAGGTGGAACCCACACTCTAACTCTCTTTATTTCTTTTGCAGTATCTCTATCCTTCGGCCTCGTTCCTTACTCCGCCGGAAGCCCGCAAGCCATCTCCCCATAAGGCGAGATGACCTTGCGAGGTAGTCACCAAAAGAAGGCGAGATGACCTCCCCCCCCCCCCCCCCCCCCCTCTTCCCCCTTGTTACAACAAACATATGGCCTTGCATCTCGCATAATATGCCATGCAAGGGGAAGGAAACAAACAAGTAACGCGAATCTGAAGAACATGAACTCACCCTTGACGACTCGGAGAACCCTTGACCAGATCAAAGAGAAGGAGACGACATATCTTAATTTATAGAAGAGCAGTTTCCTTAAGTCCAACTCCCAAACAGACAGGGATAGACGATCTCATCAACTTCATCAAGGAGAAGACGACGAAGTCCTGCCAAACAGAGTTCGTGTGTGAAGAAGACCTCGCGAGATGGCTAGAGCCCTAGGCAAAGGCGAGCTCATACTCACACTAAAGCAGAAACCCTAAGGGGTGGCGAGTTGACATTCGCGCTAAAGCATGAACCCTAAAGGGTGGCGAGATGACATTCACGTCAAAGCATGAACCCTAAGGGGTGGCGAGATGGCATTCACGTCAAAACATGAACCCTAAGGGGTGGCGAGGTGACATTCGTGCCAAGGCAGAAGCCCTAAGGGGTGGTGAGGTGACATTCGCGCCAAGGCAGAAACCCTAAGGGGTGGCGAGGTGACATTCGCGTCAAGACAGAAACCCTAAGGGGTGGCGAGTTGACATTTGTGCCAAAGCAGAAACCGTAAGGGGTGGCGAGATGACATTCACGTCAAAGCATGAACCCTAAGAGGTGGTGAGATGACATTCACGTCAAAGCATGAACCCTAAGGGGTGGCAAGATGACATTCACGTCAAAGCGTGAACCCTAAGGGGTGGCGAGGTGACATTCGCGCCAAGGCAGAAGCCCTAAGAGGTAGCGAGGTGACATTCTAAGAGGTAGCGAGGTGACATTCGCGCTAAAGCAGAAACCATAAGGGGTGGCGAGGTGACTTCACATCAACGCAGAGGCCCTAAGGGGTGGCGAGCTAATATTCATGTCAAAACAGAAGCCTTAAGCCCAGGCGAGGCAAGATGACGTCACAGACGAGGCGAGATCCCTTCATGCAGAAGATGAAGCAAGTATACGCGGAGTCCGCTCATAAGTACACACACGGAGCCCGCTCATAAAGACATACACACAGAACCCGCTCACAGACATATACGCGGAGACCGCTCACAGACATACACGCGGAGCCCACTCATAGACATACACACGGAGACCGTTCACAAGCATACACGCGGAGCCCGCATGAAGGGGGAATCCGGTTGCACACCGAGGCTGAAATTGCAGGAATCACCTACGCCCTAAGCAAGGACTGTGGCCAAAACCATTCAAGCCTTTGTCACACTACTGCATCACCCATTCCGGGTGCCTAAGTCAAGTCAACAGATACTCTACCAAATAGGGTGTCCACAAGAAATACAGTTGACAGATCCAAAATACATTTGTCAAGCCCAAAATGGGCATTTAAGCCATAAAGCCTACAAACCTCTTATGAACTACGGTCGGTTTGATCCCACAAAGGGGTACGTATGCAGTCTAGTAACCCACTAGAAGCAACCACAATTCAAAACAGAATATCTGACACCACCAGTCAAATTCGTCCAGTCCAAATAACTCTGGCCAAATTCCTGAAGCACCAGAGAATCAAATCCATAATAAAACCTTTCGAACTACATTGGTTTGATCCCTTTACAAGGGTATGTAGACAGTCTAGACTTAAATCTGGATGCAACCACCAACCTAAATAAATTCCCGGATCGCCTGAAGCCAGAATCTCGCTCCAAAGCTCAAATGCCTTCAGACACAAATCCAAACACATTTCCAAACACCACTCTCATCCTAAAGTCAAAGCCCTCCAACGAGTCATTCACTTGTTGGAACCTTTAAACTACGAGTGACTTGATCCTCTCCAGGGTACGTAGGCAACACATTCCCAAATGTGGGTGCAGTCACAAAAACAAACAAACCTACAATGGTCTCTTGGTAAACGGAATCAAAATGTGTTCCCTTGTAACAAAGGATTGTAATTAAGAGACACATTCTGTCTTGAATGGGTTGAACCATATATAATTAAAACTCTATCTTAGTTAATAAGATATGATGAAGTTATGTTGGATATATATGTGTTTACGGTTTTTTTTGCCAACAAATACAAGTCTCAGTTTTGGTTTGAAGTGAATAACGACAGAACTCTGCAGCATTTGATCATGAAGCAAATGAGACCGCCGCTCTAATTGCCTCTGTGCCTATCGAAAGACTGAAGTGTAATACCCAACCAATCAACTTAAATCGTCTTATACAACGAACTGGTCACTACTAAAGATAAACGGAGCACAATATCACATGGTTGGTACATGCGTAAAGTTGGAGGGTTGGACCAACAGAATCTTTCATGTAGTTCGGCCAAAAGAAGAATTTTTCACTTGGATTATAATGTGTCCAGAAAGCTCCTAGTCTGAACGGTGATATGTTATTTAGCGGAGATTATATGCCTTCAATATATATATATATATATATATATATATATATATATATATTTTTATCAGGTAAATAATTTAAATATCACAATTTAATATTACAGAATGTGAGTCGAACTCAAATAATGTAGACTATATGCCTCCCATGTACATATTGATGCATTATTTCTCAATCATATGCAGATTATATAAACATAAAAAGTTGCATAAATATGGTCACTATTCGATCAAAATCATTAAATCAATATAAACTACAAGACTGTCATAAAAAAATAACTCATTATGACTATTAGGAAAAAAAACCATTACGAATAATTTCATAATATGAGAGCTCGAGGATTACTTCAAGGTGCACATTTTTAAAAAAAAAAAAAACTTTTATTAATAACTCACACACCCTATATGTGTCGTGAGGTTTGAACCCATGACCTCAAAGTTGTCAGTTAAACACCTTAACCAACCAAACCACAGCTCACTGACAACTTCAAGGTGCACATCTCACCATTATGATGATGATAAATCCACTTCTCATTACGGTGATTATCATAAGCATATATAACACTCTATATTTTTGCCTTGAAAATATTAACATTCTCCCAGCTTCGTATGAGATGAAGATCAAAAACAGTTCGTTCTCTGCATCACCCTCTTAGCTAAAAGGAAGGTGAGGAGGAAGATGGGATTATGGAATCTGTAATTTAATGTCATTGTCGAATGTGATGCATATATGGTAGGAGACAATGACAAAGTTGAGGATCTCATATCTCAGCACACTACTAGTGATCTGGAACCACATTGTTGTCGGTGTGCACTTGCTTCATTCCCACTTTTCTCATCTAATCCCACTTTTCAGTATAGTTATTGTAGTAAATTATAACGATTTGCCGGACATTGTTTTTTTTATTTTTTGAGCAAATTTTCATGAATCAATAAAGCTTACCGAACACGAAAAAAGAAGTTGATTTCTAACAGTAGTCGGTTGTGCATAAAACAATCTCTCAAGCCGGTAAATCAGCAAACATTTCACCACAACTAAGGCCACCTTAGGGTCCCGCCTATAAACAGGGTGGGCCGGGTTTAACCACGGTCGTAACACTAGGTTTGAAACGACTGCAGAAAACATAGGTGAGGTCTACATTTGAAACAACAACAAAGGTAAGTGTCCCACATCAGTTTCCAAGTAAAGTGAGCCCATACTGGGCCATAAATACGGCACAGCCACCAAGTTTGTCAGATATCATTAACCATCCTAATAATTATATTCTACCAGAAAATACTGACTTAACCATTGGAGGGAGGAAAGACTGGAAGTCCCCGGTCATCCTTTTGTTTACAGGTCAACGAGAGGATAACCATTCACTTACCAGACACGCCTTCAGCTTCTACAACTATATCCAGGATTGTAGAAAAACACTAACTAGCTCCATTAGGTTGTATAGAGGCCGGTCACAAATCTACACATTGTGACGTCCTTGAAGAAAGATGCTAATATAATCTTAAATAGTTACAAATATGGTGACACACTATTAATTTACATTTTATATGTCGATTTTCTCTCAACTTTACCATATATCAGTGTTGAATTTTGATTCTAAAGTTCTTGATGAAATTATATATTCTTTGACTCTTTTTTTTTCTCTCTCACGTCTTCTAAATATCTTAGCTAGAGTGAAATTGCAAGTGTTTTTTCCGCCAGTATTGCTTATTTCGGAGGTTAATTCATCAACAACAAACCTTTTCGTTCAAAGCCTTCCATACTAACATGTGAAGATTAGATGGTCAGAAATAACGTTCCTCTAACATGCATATATTTACCTCACTTCAAATGAGTGAATACCAGAGTTGAAGCAAACGAACAACTACATATGCATGTCTCACCGGATGACTTCCCTTCCATATTATAAGGGGAAATGTGTCACATGCTTTGGTCTGTTAGACGGATCCCGCTGACATATTTTCCTGTCCGAAGGCTCCAAACTGGTGGGTCTATTGATCACCATTTGCACGAACTTGAAGATTAAGTTACTTCAACATCAAATTAGTTTACACTTGGTTCCGCTTCTTCTACGTTTCGGTGCCGTAAACATTTACCTTCCATTACTAATATTCCAAACCAAGTGTGGTATACATTATAGTGCTCACACTGTCTTAGGAACTAACCCATGAAGGTCTCAAAATTCATTAAAATTAATCTGTTAGGATATGCTAATCACCTAGCTACCGGTTAAGTTATAATGCTGGTTGGTTTGGATTTATGAGAAGGGCATTTTCATGTCATTGTAACATGAGCAAATTAATCATAATTTTGGTATTATTGTAGATACTTTAATGAATCGGGGTATACGATATTTCAATGATAACGATTTACTGCTAATCATGACTATATTGGTATCATTGCATATGAGAGGCAAATTTTGGTTCGTATGGTATGCAGCGCTGCGTAATAGTAGAATTTTCCACTAACAAGCATGCACATTCATACTTCATCTACTCCCTACCTAAACCTCTCACCAAAAAAAAAAAAAAAAAAAAAAAAAAAAAAAAAAAACCTCTAGACATAGAGAATCTGCCTAACGCTAGAAAGATTACGAGCAGTAACTTCACCAAAATAAATGAGCCAGAATGTAAATAACACACTGGACCCCAAAGTGTTAAAAACCAGTCAAAAAGTCAGCGATCATGACAAAAAAACTGTCACATCCACACTCTCTCTCCCACCACCGGCAGGTAAAAAACTTACGGATGACGACGACCAGACGGTAACCTGAAACGGGCAACACCAGGTCACTTGCCGCCACCGACAACCTCCTCCACTCCCTGTCCGTACTCTCCCTTTTTAAATAGCCCTCATTCCCGCACTCTCTCTCATCTCATCATTGAAGGAAGCATTCACACCTTCCCATCATCCCACACAGAGCGAGAGAGAGAGAGGTTGATCACGAATCCCAAGCACCACCGCCTTTGGTTACTTCATTTTCTTGTGTCAGTTACATTCAGTCAGCTTTTCTTATTTTCCGACTGCTCGACGCTCTTCTTTTCTCCATTTCAACGACGCGTCGTTTTACCTTAGATCTTATCCCTTTTCTTCCTCGTTCGCTTTTCTCGACGTCTTGTGACTCTTGTCTGCACCTCCATATACTCCACGGGTTCTTCAGTTCCGGCCATTTCCCTCACTCTTTCTCGCGTTTCTTGCAGTCGCGGCCGACGGCGCTTTAGCGTTTTCCGGTTCGATACGCCGTCGTTTTAGCTCCAATTGCCGCATTTGCCCTTGGATTTCCGGCTCTGTTACTCCGACGGACGCGGTGAGTATGTTAAACTTCAACTTTTGTCTACGGTCTCTGTCTCGCCACGTCATCGGTCGGTGATATTTACTGTACATATTACTATGGCCAATTTTGACGAGTTGAATTGTGATTGTAGATTTGGGAAACATGGATCTCAGCTTCGTTTGATATATTTCCATTTCTGTTGAATGTTGTGATTAATTTAACTTTGTTTATTATAATTTCATCCATTTGATACTTTCTTTGATGGAATCGATTTGATTCTTTATGCCTGATGGCGTTTCATTGGTTGAAAGAAAAGAGAAATGATTAAATTGATTTATTTTCTTGATTTTGTTGGACTGTATGGTATGGTGTTTAGCATTAGCATTATTGCTGCATTGATTGGAATCGTGGTAACAGTTGGCCCTTCTGAGTTGAATGAGTGAACCCAACTTTGTTTTTCCTTTAGTGGATCATTTTCTTTTTGTTAGTCAGTTTTAGACAGGGAGATGACTGAGATAGGGATTTAAATACAGTTGTTCATGAGTGTACTTGCTCTTCATCACTCAGATTCTGCTGTCTTCACTCTTCAGGACAATGTTTTATGTTGAAACTGTGTTACATTTTCCAGTGAATGACACGGAATTATGTCTTTTTGCAGGCTTGCTAAACGTAATATTGCCCTGAAGGCCTGAACCATTTTTGATGCTGAGGAAGTCACTTTGTAGAAGGTAATTGCAGCCCCTTGCTTTATGCATCTAGTGTTGCCTTGGCTCTGTTTTCTTTTCTGGTCTTTTTCTTTACTCGGTTATTGATTGTTTTATATTCCCCATGTCACAGTTTCTTCATTTGATTGTTGTGGTTGGAGGACATATAATTTTTCTTAAGCATGAAGGAGGTTGACAAAAGGAAAACTACCAATACGAAAACCACCAAGCGATCAGGAAGAACTGAAAGGAGAGACAATAAGTTGAATCAAGGGACTACTGGCAAGAATTTGAATGGAAAAGGAACTGAATCTAAAGAGTCTCATGCTAGAACAGACCCTGGTACATTAGTAAGTGATTTGAACATGGGTACAAAGGCCTCAGAAGTTGATGACAATGAGGTCATACATTATGTGGATGATGTGAAAAAGATTGGGGAGGCGCCTCAAGATTTAAAAGCAAACCTAAGCAAACCCAATGTAGAGAACAATGATGAAGATTCAGATGGTCAATCTAGTGATTTGGAAAAGGAAGCAAAGCAGGGGAAGGAAGAGGTGTCAGATTGTGAGACCTTGAAGGATTCGGTATCATCTCAAGGAGAATCCACTACATCCGCGGATGATATAGGTGAAAGCCCTTCAAGGGTACCCAAAGTTATTGGAAGAAAAGATTCCTCAGAGAGTTCTTATGGATCCAGGGAGAGATCTGGTCGTGATTTTAGTAAGTCAAAATCGGAGGATCACACTTGCAAACAATCCACAGCGTTACACAAAGGGCCTTCTGGTGTTGCCAGCAAAGGTTCTTCAAAAAATGATTCTGACACTACAGAAATTCCCATAAAACCTTCATCAGAATCATCCGAAGTGGTTGATGACAAGAGTGTCAAAGAGATGAAAGGAAGTGATATGGTTGATATGTCTTCAAATGGTGCACGGAGTATTGGAAGTGACAATGAAACTATAGATGCAGATGAAATTGATGAACAAGAGGATGTCACAGCTTTGGAACAGAAGGTTGATGAAATGGAAATGAGAATTCAGAAACTTGAAGAAGAACTGCGAGAAGTTGCTGCTCTTGAAATTTCCCTGTATTCTGTGGTTCCGGAGCATGGAAGCTCCGCACATAAAGTGCACACACCCGCCCGACGCATTTCTCGACTTTTTATTCATGCTTGCAAACATTGGACTCAGGACAAGCGAGCCACAATTGCTAAGAACACTGTATCAGGGCTTGTTCTAATTGCAAAGTCCTGTGGTAGTGATGTTGCCAGGTAAATGTTATCATGTTGTAGTTAGTTCAAAAGTGTTCCAAATTGTTGTGATTTCTGCAAACTAAGTTATTCATTTTCCTTTTGTCTCTTAAGGTTGACCTTCTGGTTATCCAATACTGTTGTGCTAAGGGAGATCATATCTCAAGCATTTGGCAGTTCTCGTCACTCAAGTCCTTTTACTAAGTTTGAGACTAATGGTACAAGCAAGAGAAATGATGTAAAGTCTGCAGCACTGAGATGGAGGGGTAGTCCTGGTAGTAAACAAATGAATGGCTTCATGCAGTTTGCTGATGATTGGCAAGAGACAGGAACCTTCACAGCTGCATTAGAAAGAGTTGAATCCTGGATTTTTTCTCGGCTGGTTGAGTCCGTGTGGTGGCAGGTACATTTATATAAACCAAAATATATAATTGATTACTAGAGCTGAACTATAGTGTTTGTTTGATTGAGACAACCAGACTACAGTGTAAAGTTAGTCCGAGTTCCGCATCTTGTCAATTTTTGTTCAATAAACTTCTGACGTATATTTGTTATCAAGGGGTTCTATTTTTTGCTGATTGCGAGCTTATCTTTCTAGGCTTTGGCACCACATATGCAATCTCCAGTTGAGTATTCATCAAATAATAAGACACCAAGGTTGTTGGGACCTGCCCTGGGTGATCAGAACCAAGGCAGCTTTTCTATTAACCTGTGGACAAATGCTTTCCAGGATGCTTCTCAACGACTCTGTCCAGTTCGAGCCGGGGGGCACCAGTGTGGCTGCTTGCCTGTGCTGGCTAGAATGGTATGAATCCTCAAATGTCTACCTAAGTTTCCCCTGCAGCTTACATTTATTGCTGACATTGATACTTTAACCTCAAACACAGTTTGTTGAACTTTCTAAGCTTTCCAGTTTCTTTGGAGATTTATTTGAGTATGATTTTCCTTTCAGGTCATGGGACAATGTGTAGCGAGGCTAGATGTTGCAATGTTCAATGCTATCCTCCGTGAGTCAGTACATGAGATTCCTACTGATCCTGTGTCAGATCCCATTCTTGATTCCCGAGTTCTACCTATTCCTGCTGGTGATTTGAGTTTTGGATCTGGCGCACAACTAAAAAATTCTGTACGTGCTTTATCATCCTCCTCCTAGTTTTATTTATTTTAGACCTGATATATTATATTTTAATCATGTGCATAGTTGAAGATAACATCGTTTTAGCAATACATCCTTTTGAACTAGGAATCTTGGGATTGCCTGCTTTACCTTAAAATACTATGACTTCTGATCCGTATGATGCATATTTAATCAAGTGCCACTACAGGCATCTAGTTACTGGTAAAACGACACCTATCATTGTCACTTGCCTGTTTGATTTATTAGAAATCAAGATACTGATAAAATTAGCTCTACTTGTTTAATTATTTGATCTTCCTTGTGATATACATAGTCCTTAGGTATGTGATATAAATCATGATTGCAAGTGTTAAAAGTTGAGGAGGCTGCTTATCATGCAGGTTGGAAATTGGTCTAGATGCTTAAGTGATATGTTTGGCATGGATGATGATGATTCCCTGCGAGAAAATCAGCTTGGAAGTGGGGACGATGACAAGCGGAGTGGAGATGGTGAACCAAAATCTTTCCTTCTTCTCAATGCCTTGAGTGATCTTCTGATGCTACCAAAAGATATGCTTATGGACCGCTCTATCAGAAAGGAGGTATGCGTTGTGACCACTTTCAGTTTGTTTCTCTCTCTCTCTCTCTCTGTGCGCTGATTAAACTTTGATTTTGTCATGTTCACTAGGTCTGCCCATCAATTAGTCTTCCACTAGTTAAGCGAATACTTTGTAACTTCACTCCAGATGAGTTCTGTCCAGATGCTGTTCCAGGAGCTGTATTGGAGGCACTGAATGCTGAGGTATGTATACACTCTCAGCTTCCCCTTGGTTACCTTACAAAGCTTTATTCAATTTTAGTTTCTCTCCCCAAGTGAACTTTTGTCATTAACGTTAGATGAGTTTGAAACGTTTGTCGAAGTTTCATCTGCAACTTCTTTAATGACAGTTTATTGTTGGTTTTAGACCAGTGGATCATAAAAGTAAGAGGTGCTTTGTAATTTGAAAGAGCAAACATTTCCTTTTGTTAAACCTTAACATTTTGTTTCATCATTTGTTTAGAGTATTGTGGAGCAGAGATTGTCCGGAGATTCTGCGAGAAGCTTCCCTTATACAGCTGCACCAGTTGTGTACAGCCCTCCTTCCTCAGTTGATGTGTCAGAGAAAGATTCAGAAGCAGGATCTCCATTGGAAAGAAATGTGTCGGCTTTACAGAGGAAGGGATATACAAGTGATGAGGAGCTAGAGGAGCTAGATTCCCCTCTTACAGCTATTGTTGACAAATTACCATCATCTCCTAGTTTGACAGCAAATGGAAATGGACATGGAAAACTTGAAGAAACAACAGGTCATGCCTGCATGAATGCAAGGTATGATCTCCTTCGCGAGGTTTGGTTTGCATAAAAGAAGTTTATGGAGATCTGTATCTGTTTAGTTTCCTTATACTGAAACTATGGAGAAAACTAAACAGAAATGTGAATAATATGAAAGGCAAATATAAAGACAATTCAGCAACTCTGGAATGCGGCTGTATGATTATATCATGTGGATAGCAATAGGATAGGTAGTCTACATTCCATCTGCATCACCGATACCTCTTATTATGTTCTTTCACTTTCGGTTAGTCGCTTTTTTCTAAAAAAAGGATGATATTCGATAGATTTGTTGAAGCCATAAGGCCTTTGAGTGCTGACCTCCAATAGATTTCTTGTTTAGAATACATAGAGCCAATGTCAATAGTGCAAAGACTTGTGCTCTTCAAATTGTTCTGGTGAGTGTGGAACTTCCATTATTAGATCATGTGTAGTTTCTCTTGTAGGAATCGGGTTTCAACCTTTTGTGCATCAAATATACTATGCTAGATAGTTTACCCGCGCCTTGCCACAGGGACATATTGCATATCACATTCTAAGTTATAACAGTAGATACAATCTATTTAATATAGCAAAATCACAATGAATAAAATCTCAAATGTTACAGAAACTTATTGTTTTCTGCATTCTGGATTCTACAGCATAGAAAAGAAGTATTCTAAATTTAGATAGTATGCTCTTGGATTATAATCAAATCCACGTCTGTTAAAAAAAGGATGATATTTGATAGATTTGTTGAAGCCATAAGGCCTGTGAGTGCTGACTCCAATAGATTTCTTGTTTAGAATACATAGAGCCAATGTCTATAGTGCAAAGACTGGTGCTCTTCAAATTGTTCTGGTGAATGTGGAACTTCCATTATTAGATCATGTGTAGTTTCTCTTGTAGGAATCGGGTTTCAACCTTTTGTCCATCAAATATACTATACTAGATAGTTTACCCGCGCCTTGCCAAAGATGACAATCAAATCACAATGATTTAATCTATTTAATCACAATGAATAAAATACAATCTATTGCATATCACATTCTAAGTTATAACAGTAGATACAATCTATTTAATATAGCAAAATCACAATGAATAAAATCTCAAATGTTTCAGAAACCTATTGTTTTCTGCATTCTGGATTCTACAGCATAGAAAGGAAGTATTCTAAATTTAGATAGTATGCTCTTGGATTATAATCAAATCCACGTCTGTTCAAATTAACAATGTGAATGATTTCGCTATTATAAGCGCATGAAAGTTATATTTTACATCAAAAACTTGCACTTGCCAAAGATGACGTAAACTTGAATATGTTATTCATGGTGATCATAAAACATATGATAATCACATAATTGCTTTAGTCAAGGTGAATGTCAACAAGCCTGTAAACATCTCTAATTGGAGCCAGAAATTCAGATAAACAACACTTTGAAAAACAAGAAAAAATTACAAAAAAAATCATTCAGACACAATAAAATCAAAGAATATCAGAGCGAGGTAAACTCAATTTTATTCAAGAAGAAAATTACTACAATTATAAAAGGGAGACATCTTATTCAATTTTCGGGAATTCTATACGGTATATCTTCATATCACCAAAGATTTTAGATTTCACAATTGTTATTGATACTTAAATAAATATACTTATAATTGAACACAAACCCAGATTTCATTAAAAACAAATACCAATGGCCTTTATGTTCTTTTTACATCAAAACTCTGGCCACATATGGCTTGTGTTTTAGAGTGTGGAAACAACCATTCTTCACATCACAGAGCAAACAAAATAACTATGTTCTATTGATTATATATTATATCTAAGGTGAATGGTAATATCATGATTATCTGAAAACTGAGGGCACAAACGGGACACAATAGTCAACACACTATTTTTTTCGTTATAAACAGTTAAACAACAAATGTTATATAGTTAAATATGAGACCACAGCATGACATCTTGTCTTGTTATATGAATCTTCAAACCAACTTGCAGTGTACCATTACCAGTATAATGTCAATTTACGTATGTTCATGTTGCTACCACATTTCCTCAAAACGAAAGCCACGAGGTGACCTCTATAATGTCTGCGCTCTACTGAGACCTTAATGAAAATTGAAAGATGATATGAGATTCAAGGAGACAACGTGATTGTTCTTGAATATGGAAGTAAAGTGTTTCAAGAAGATGACCTAAAAACACGATCTAACATCTCCTTCGTAAATTTATTCGACCTAGTGAAACACCTACCGACAAAGTGCATATCATTAAGTTCAATTATTAAGATTATGCAGAGTTGCCATACATATTTTGATGTATTAATTTTTATTTGTAAGTTCTTTTTTTTTTCTTCAGTAAAATGTGCTTCATTCCATCGCAAATAGGGATATAAATTCTTTGCTCAGATTTAAGTTATTTGGACTTGCTTGGATGTCTTATAACTATTAGATGAAGTAAGAATGACATAAGGATGACATGGTGGTTCTAGATTGTACTCAATCCAATAGTTAGAAGTTATCCAAGCAAATCCAAGCAACATAAATCCAAGTAAAGAAACCAAATTCCGCAAATAGAGGAGATTACTCACAAACTGTAAAGGTGCTTCATTCCTCTTTTATTTGTAAGTTCATCTTGATAAATCATTCATTCTTTAAAGTTGAGCTATAATTTATTATTTCTCACATCTTACTTTTGTGTTATTTAAAATAGTAAATCTGTGGTTGTTGTACCATATATACTCGCCGACTTTGGAATGTATTTAAATGTGTTTACACAGATCCTTTCGTGTTAAACTTCTTCTTTTTCTTATAGTAAACACTTTTTTTATATATATTTTTATTTTTATTTTTTAGGAAAGGCTTTAATATCTTAACGGTCGAATAGAAGAAAGGATTAAACAATGTTTAAGTTTTGATAAGGACAGTTGGCGCAATTTGAATGAGAAAATGAGACTTAAACACAAAGAAAATTTCAGCCGTACGTTACAAAATATAAATGAAGCTTCATATCTCTATCTCTCACTCAATTATAGGCCTGGCTCTCCCTCTCTCTCTCTCAATTTTGAATTTCAAGTTGGGGTTTCCTACAGCCGCTCCGGTGCGGCTAACCACCGCCGTGGTTCTCTCATGCTCCGCTTCACCACACCACAAGGTAAATAGCTTTTCCCTTTCTTTTCTCTTTCGTTTGGTTCTTCTCACTTTGTCGATTCAATTGAATCTCACAGTAAATATCGATTTGATTCTCTTCCATCTCATATCTAGTGTTTTGATTATGTTTTTCCTCGATTCCATTTCAGATATATTCGCGGCGGTGGGTTCGGATTTGTGGGTTTCAGATTTTGAATGGTTTTGCCATTTGAACATCACTCTGTGATTTAATCTCGATTAGGCCCTTTGATTTGTCTCGGTAAATCTAAGAGGTACGGTGAAAAACCCAGAAATATGAGAGAGACAGCGTGAAATTTCAATTCGAAATGCTGGTGCTCCCTCTTTCCTTGGGGTTGAGGAACCATTTTTGATTGGGTTTCACGCTGTCCAGGCCCGGGTTCTAAGGAATTTATTCTTTGATCAGTTGCACATTATCTGATTGTTACAAAGTAACAATTTTGTCAAGGTTGCCTTTTGAT
This sequence comes from Fragaria x ananassa, assembly GCA_034370585.1. Lineage (NCBI taxonomy): Eukaryota > Viridiplantae > Streptophyta > Magnoliopsida > Rosales > Rosaceae > Fragaria > Fragaria x ananassa. Next base: position 14,900,958 of record CP139752.1, read on the forward strand.
CCCATGGAAATCAGGGAATATGAAATTTTAAAGGTTGCCTCTGTGATCTGAAGCATGATGCAAACATGTTTTCATCGTTGGAAACACACCACTCAAGTGATTTTTTGCCCAACTTGAGGTTCCAACAACCAACTCACCGATGTAGTCGAGTTGGGGGAGAGTACTGAAAGTGTTGCCATGTCGGTTTATCTTAAAAAGATTGTTGTCACTCAAATGATTATACCCAAGCTTGAGGTTCCAACAAACAAGCCATGGATGCAATAGTTCGGGGATAACACTGATATTTGCTGCCTTGACAATTCTTTTTGTTGGTTGATTAATTATGTAAAGTTGCCCATATACTATTGTTGCTGCTATTATAACAGTGTTGCCTGACTTGCCTCTTTGACAAGATATTCTCTATTGTTGATGATATGAAGTCAATTTCTGACTACAAACCATATCGCAAGTGTTAAAAGTTGAGGAGGTTGCTTATCATGCAGGTTGGACATTGGTCTAGATAGCTAAGTGATATACTTGGCATGGATGCTGATGATTCCCTGGAAGAAAATCAGCTTGGGAGTGAGGACGATGACAAGCAGAGTGGAGATGGTGAACCAAAATCCTTCCTACCTCTCACTGCCTTGTGTTATCTTCTGATGCTACCAAAATATATGCTTATGGACCGCTTAATCAGAAAGGAGGTATGCTTTGTGATCACTCTCACTTTTTAAAATCAGAAAGTCCATAGGGATCATTTTTGATTGGGTTGCATGTTGTCCAGGCCCGAATTGTAAGGAATTTATTCTTTGATCGGTTCAACAATTTTTGATTGTTACAAAGTAACACTGGTGTCAAGGTTGCCTTTAGATCCCATGGAAATAAGGGTGGGTGTATAAAATTTCAGAAAGACTATTCGGAATTAGTGCCTAGAAGGTTGCCTCTGAGATTAGAAACATTCTGCAAACACGTTTTTATCGTTGGAACCACACCACTCTAGTGACTTTACGCCCAACTTGAGGTTCTAATAACCAATTAAATCACTGCTGTAGTAAGGTTGGGGAGACTACGTACTGAAATTGTTGCCTGTCGGTTTAAGAATGAACTTTTGGAAGAAGCTCTTGGTACTTATAAAAAATGGGCAAGAACGAGAATAGACCAGATTATCTCACTTATCCCTATGTTTTCACTGATCTTTCTTAGACCAGACTAGACCAGATGATCTCCCTAGAAATTGGACATAGATTTTGGGAGGGAGATGCGTAAGTCCATTAATGCTAGTTGTTGGGAGTGGAATTGGTTGTGCGTAATTCATTGGTCTCCACGTATGGAAAGTTTGGGATTGTGAATGTTGCTCATTAGTTGTGTGATAAAATGCCACAAAGGGATATACTTTCTTGTTATTCAATGATCTCGTGTTATGCCTCAAAAGATATGTGGAATGAATCATTTGAGCTGTTTGAAAATTTGTAGCTGAACTAAGTTTTGTAACTTGGAATACCATAGCATAGCTGGAGCTTGCTTGTGAACATGAAATATAAGGAGTTAGTGGTATTCAAATATAAGGAGTTCATCCCACATTGGAGCCATTAAGTTAGGGAAGGAGATGACTGGTTATGTAATAAGTTGGGTGCTGCTGTAATTGTGTGATCCAGAGGTATTTTATTCATTCGGTCTGCATTATTTTCTGCAAATTCTTTCTACTGGATCATTCTCTTATGGTGGCAGAAATTGAACTTTTTGTTGGTTACACATTTAGTGGGTTTATTCTATACATGCTTTGTATAATACTGGGATTATGATCTGATTACTCTTATCTTCAACCTACTTTGAAGATTCTGAGAGAGTTGGGAATGCAGTATTTGTTCCCTTTAGCAGGTATCGTCTTCCCTGTTTCTAGAGAGATGACTTTATGAATTCCCATATCCAAGCTCAAATTGGATAATATATGACAGTTTCGATGTTCTTCACTGTCGGTCGGTAAATGGTTGCTTTCCCATATTAAAATTATTCCTACATTAATATGTGCAAATACTCCCTTAGCAAGTATGACTAAGCTAAAGGAGGGTATGTGAAAAGGGTGGGAGTGATATGTAGCAGTTTGGCATTATACAAATGATGGATATTATGCTGTGAAATCTGGTTATTGGTTGGCAATGGAGTTAAAATAGGTGGGTAACAGAACGGGCAGTAGTGGCGGGAATGATGAAACCAACTCCATTTCTGTATGGAGTACTATCTGGGGTCTCTTTGTCCCAAACAAAGTCAAGCTTTTTCTTGGGAGGGCTGACCATGCATTCTTGCCTTATGCTGAGCGTTTGTTTAAACGCAAAGTGTGCTCATCAGATATTTGTGGTAGGTGTGGTTGTGCTAGTGAATTGGTTATACATATTTTGTGGGAATGTCGCATAGCTCAGAAAGTGTGGGAACATACCTGGTTAGCTGGGGTGGTGAAGCTTTGTAGATATCAGTCTCTCGTTGATCTCCTACATAGGGTGGTTAAGGAGGGCACGCATAAAGAACTGGAATTTTTTGGCTTAGTTTGCTGGTGGATCTGGAAGAGTAGGAACAACACTATCCACGGTAAGGAAGAACTGGAGCTCATATCCTTGTTCATTGGTGGACCTCATATCCATGGTATTATTAGTGATTATGGTCGGCTAGTGATATATATATATATATATATATATATTTATATATAAGATGGGTGAATTGTTTATGACTATGGAAGTGAAAAAAATGTGTTCCTGATCATATCAGCTTTGCCATATTGATCTAAGCCTGCACTGCACTAGGCATGACTACAGCTGGCAAAGATTTGGAAACCAGGATTACCACCAATGCCAGTTCAAGTATCTAAAGGTGCTTTTTCCTTTATCTGAGTTTTGTCAATTGCTTTGCAACTAGTTATTTTGTACTGATGAAGTTATCATATTTCTCCACTCAATCCTCATATGAGGTTGGAGTCAAAAGAATTCTACTTGAGTAATAAGGTGTTAATTTGATTGGAGCCTACTCAAGTAGCATTTATATATATGTAAATTTGAAGGGCTAAGGATATCCTCAACTAGCAATTATATTTGTGGGTTGGAGGTTGTTTAGAGATGATCCAGGGTCATAGAGTTAAGTTCTCTTTCAAAAATGTTCAGAAGGTTCTTCATTTCCCCATGTAAGTATCCCTCTGGCAGTTCTTGTACTTTGGGGAGCTTATGGAGTGTAGCTTTTAATGAAAGCCTTGATTTCGAGAATTGGTGATGGTTGTTTCATGATACATGGAATATGCCTCTAATAATTCTGAAAATGAAGGGTTGTTGGAGTGGTGATAGCTGGAATTTGGGATTCCTATATCCCAGCTTTGTGATGATATTGTTGATAAAATTGTTAAAGTGATTGGCCGATTCTGGGGGTTGTGGTATGGAGAGATGGGGATATGTGAATACAGTTCATGAATGTAACATTCGGTTTTACTGTCTTCTGAAGTCAGGACAAAAATTTATGTCGTAAGTCGTTACTCTGTTACATTTTCCAGTTAATGACACAAAGTGATGTCTTACTGTAAGCTTGCTAAACCCTAAACTGAATCTAAAGAGTCTCGTGCTAGAACAGACCCTGGTACGTTAGTAAGTGATTCGAACATGTGTACAAAGGCCTGGTTAATGAAAATATGGTCATAATGTCGAGGGGTCTCATGATTTAAAAGCCAACCCAGTGATTTCCATGGGGAACAATGATGAAGATTCAGATGGTCATTCTGCTGATTTGGAAGAAGAAGAAAAGCAGCGGAAGGAAGAGGTGTCAGATTATGAGACCATAAAGGATTGGGTATCACCTCTGCGGATGACTAGGTGGAAGCCCTTCAAGGGTTCCCAAAATTATTGGAAGAAAAAAATTCCTTAGAGAGCTCTAATGGATCCAGGGAGAGACTTAATACAAAATCTAGCTAGCAAGTCAAAATCAAAGGATCCACTCGTAAACAATTCACTACGTTACACAAAGCGCCTTCTGGTTCCAGCACCAAAAGTTCTTCTAGGAATGATTCTAGCACCACGGCAATTCCCATGAAAACTTCATTAGAATCATCCGAGGAGGTTGATGACAATACTTTCAAAAGAGAATAAAGGAACTGATATTGTTGATAGGTCTTCAAATGGTTCTCAGAGTATTGGAAGTGACAATCAAACCATTTTTATTTGAAGTCGACAATCAAACCATATATGCAGTGCCATGAAAATTGATGAACAAGAGATGTCACAACTATGGATCAGAAGGTTGAAGAAATGGAAATGAGAATTCAGAAAAACTTGAAGAAGAACTGCGTGAAGTTGCTGCTCTTGAAACTTTCCTACATTCTGTGATACCAAAGCATGGAAGCTCTGCACATAAAGTACACACACCTGCTCGGCATGTGTCTCGACTTTTATTTATGCTTGCAAACGTTGGACTCAAGACAAGTGAGCCACAATTGCTAAGAACAGTGTATCTGGGCTTGTTCTAATGACAAAATCCTGTGGTAGTGATGTTCCCAGGTATATGTTATCATGTTGTAGTTCAAAGTGTTCCAAGCTTCTGTAATTTTTGCAAACTAACTTTTTCTTTTTCCTTTTGTATCTTATGGTTGGTTGGAGATGATATCTCAAGCATTTTCAGTTCAGGACACTCAAGTCCTTCTTCTAAGTTTGAGTGTAATGGTACTAGCAAGAGAAATGACATGAAGTCTGTAGCATTGAGACGGATGGCTGGTGCTGGTAAGAGATAGGAACCTTCACAGCCGCATTAGAAAGAGTTGAATCCTGGATTTTTTCTCGGCTAGTTGAGTCCGTGTGGTGGCAGGTACATTTATATAAACCAACTATGAAATATATCATTGATTACTACAGCTGAACTATAGTGTTTGTTTAATTGAGACAACGAAACTACAGCCTAAAGTTAGTTTAATTCCCACGTCTTGTCATTTTACTATCAGTAAACATTTGATGCATGTTGTTATCAAGGGATATGATTTGTATTTTTTTTTTTCGTTGATTGAAATTTTATCTTTTTAGGCTTGGGCTCTGCATATGAAATCTCCAGTTAGTTATTTATCAGAATCAAGGCAGCTTTTTCTGTTAACCTGTGGAAAAAGTCGAAAAGGATGCTCCTCAACGAATCTATCATGTTCGAGCTGGGGGCACCAGTGTGGTTGGTTTCCTGTGCTGGCGAGAATGGTATGAATCCTCAATTGTCTACCTAAGCTTCCCCTGCAGCTTACATTTGTCTCTGACATTGATAGTTTAATCTCAGCCACGGTTTGTTGAACTTTTTGAGCTTTTCAGTTTCATTGGAGGTTTAATTTAGTATGATTTTCCTTTTAGGTCATGGGACAATGTGTCGCCAGGCTTGATGTTGCAATGTTCATGATCTTCTGATGCTACCAATAGATATGCTCATGGACTGCTCAATCAGAAAGGAGGTATGCTTTGACCACTCTTACTTTTTATACTCATTACTTTTTATGCTTTGACCCTCCCCTTTTGCCAGTTGATCATCATTATGTGATTTGATCTTAATTAGGCCCTTTGATTTCTCTCAGTAAAGCTATAAGTTGCGGTTGAAAACCGAGTAATACGTGAAATCTAAATTCAGAATGTTGGTGCTCCCTCTTTCCTTAGGGTTGAGGAACCATATTTGATTGGGTTGCATACTGTCCATGCCCGATTTCTAAGGAATTTATTCTTTGATCAGTTCCACAATTTCTGATTGTTACAAAGTAACAATTGTGTCAAGGTTGCCTCTTGATCCCATGGAAATAAGGGTATATGAAATTCTCAAACAGACTAGTCGGTATTGGTACCAAAAAGGTAGCCTCTAAGATTTGAAGGATTCTGCGAACATGTTTTCATCGTTGGAATCACACCGCTCAAGTGATTTTTTGCCCAACTTTCATTGGTCTCCACATATGGAACATTTAGGATTGTGAATGTTGCTTGTCAATTGCTTGACGAAATGCCCCAAAGGGATATAATTTCTTAGAATTCAATGATTGTGTCATGCCTCCAAAGAAATGTGGAATGAATCATTTGAGCTGTTTGGAATTTGCAGGTTTGTAACTTGGAGGTTATGGAAGGAGATGTATGGTTGAGCATTAAGCTGGGTGCTATTGTACTTGTTCCATTCGTATTTTATTAATTCAGTCTGCATTATATTCTGTGAATTCTTTCTACTGGATCATTCGCTGATGGTAGCAGGAAATTGAACTTTTTTTGGTTAGATAGTTGGATGGCAGATGTGAAGCCTTTTATTTTTTTCATGTGGAAGCATATGGGAAAGGAAGAATATGAAAACATGGGTCTAATATTTTCCATCCAAACAAACTATTGTTACTTATAACGTTGCAATTGAGACTTAGGAAGGGCTGGAAACATTGTGAATATGGAGGAAAGCTTCATAAAATGAAGGACCCAAGGAACGAAGTCTAACTCGATAACTACCAAAGGGATACCTACTTAGGGCAATGAAGAACCTCAACATTTTTGAAAGAGAAGTGAACTCCATGAACCTGGATCATCTCTAAACAACCTCCAACCCACTTTAGCAAACATGGCTTGATGCATTTTCACAGATAAAAATGCTAGTTGAGGATATCCAGTAGCCGTTCAAATTTAAATATACAACAAATGAAGTAGGCACCAATCAAATTTAAACCTTATTTTAGCAAGTAGAATTTTGTCAATTGACCTCACTTGAGGATCGACTTGAGAAAAATGCCTTTCAAGTATTTTGTCAGTTGAGCTTAATTTTAAGTAGAATTTTGTCAATTGACCTCATTTAAAGAAGGAATGGCGCCGTTCATGGAGTAGAGCTTTTAAAGAAGGGAGTAGTTCTTTTATAGAAACTAAAAAGGCTTAATTTCGAGAATTGGTGATAGTTGTTCTATCAATTTTTTGAATGATACATGGTTATCTATCAGTCCCATGAGTCAATATGCCTCTAAATAATTCTAAAAATTAAGGGTCGTCGGAGTGATGATAGCTGGCCTATAACCTTATTTTGTGATGATATTTTTAATAAGATTGTTAAAGTGACTGGTTCTGATTAAGTCGTCTGGAGAAGTACTATAGCAATGGTCACTACACTGTGAAATCAGTTTCCTCTATCACTATCCAAGGGAAACACTACCAGAAGAAAGACTTTAGCCGACGAAAATAAAGAATTTCGTCGGCTAAAGTTCTTTATATAGCCGCAGAGCAGGGTAATTAAATATCCTCCTCCTCCTCCACACAACCACCTCAAATAAACCCAACACTAGACATAATGCGGCCCCTCCTCCTCTTCCTCCTCCTTCTCCTCCTCCACCTCCGCCACTCTCTCTCCTCACCCCACCGTCTACTCTGCACCCCCACGCGCCCAATGGCCACCTACCGCGCCCTCCTCTCCCTCAAGTCCTCCCTCGACGACCCTCGCCGAGAACAACCTCTCACCCTCGCCGATCTCACCCTCTCCAATCTCACCCTCTCCAATCTCATCCTCGCCGAGAACAACCTCTCACCCTCTCCAATCTCACCCTCGCCGAGAACAACCTCTCCGGTCCTATCCCGCCTGAGATCTCCGCTCTCTCCGCTCTCCGCCTCCTCAACCTCTCCAACAACGTCTTCAACCGCAAGTTCCCGCCGGAGCTCTCCAACCTCACTAACCTCCGTGTTCTCGACCTCTACAACAACAACCTCACCGGCGTGTTGCTGGTTTCGGTGGCTCACATGACCAACCTCCGCCATTTGCATTTGGGTGGCCGAAAGTTTAGCCGAAAGTTTCTGCAGTTTTTTTTTTCAAAACCCAGCAACTTTAGCCGACGATATTCAAACACTATATTCGTCGGCTATAGTTATTTTTAAATTTTTTTTAAATTTTTTTTATAAGGTTTAGCCGACGAATAACCTAATATTTCGTCTGCTATAGTTATTTTTTAATTTTTTTTTAAATTTTTTTTATAAGGTTTAGTCGACGAATAACCTAATATTTTGTCGGCTATAGTTATTTTTAAATTTTTTTAATTTTTTTATAAGGTTTAGCCGACGAAATATTTTATATTTCGTCGGCTATAGTTATTTTTTAAATTTTTTTACAACGTTTAGCCGACGAAATTTAAAATATTTCGTCGGCTATAGTTATTTTTAATTATTTATTACGCACTTTAGCCGACGACATTTTTTTCGTCGGCTAAAGTGGGACTATAGCCGACGAAAAAAAAAATTTCGTCAGCTAAAGTCATCACAGATGGCCTTTTCCCGACGACACTATAGCCGACGATCCTTCATCGGCTAAGGTCTTAGCCGACGAATTTTTTTAACAGACCGACGAAAATTTTTCGTCGGCTAAAGTACTTTTTCTGGTAGTGAAAATTTTCATCTCTCCTAAGCTGAAGTATATTTTGTGTCTCTTCTACCATGGTAAGCTTCCTACCAATGTTAAAAGAACTGAAAGAAGGATGACTACTAATTCATCTTGCCTTGCTTGTAAGGGGACATCCTGAAACCTCACTTCACTTATTTCGTGATTAATGCATGTTTAGTGGCTCATGGGGTTTGGAATAGTATTAAATACTTGGATACCTCTCTGCTAGAACTAATAAGGAGCTTGATTGGTTTGCTCGGATTTCTGAAATGCTCAAATGCTGGATTAAAATGGTGCACAGTGTTTGTTTCCACTTGTTAGATGCTATGGAACTGGAGAAACCAACTTGTGTTTGATATTGGTTTCCACTCTCCATATAATCCTAGCAAATTAATCATTGATGACGATTAGTACAGCAAAATGAAGAAAAACAATAAATATAAATTCATGCTGCTCGTTACTCAAATATCACGAGAAAGCTCGACACTTATTAGCGTTTATTGAGCTCTAACATGATCTTCAAATCTACATATAAGGGTTTTTACATGGAAATCAAGTTGTGAAAGAGCATGACCTGGCCAAAAAACCCAATTCCCAGAAGAAGACGTCTTCATAACTACTTCAAATCTTTAGTCACAAACTTATAACTTATGGACTTCATGTCAGCACTCAGCACTTGACAGTTTTTTTTAGATAGACTTGTTCATCAAGGTATGATTTGTCTAACGGACATAATTTCGGGTAAGAAAATGCAGGATTTTCAAAGTTAATTATGAAATTGAAAGGGACCCTATTGCTCGGGAGGTCTTTTGTTATTAATCCAAATTCGAATTCCTAGACCATATCTCCTAAGCAACAAAGTCTATGCATGAATGCTTCACATTGCACTGACACCATATCAGGCCTTCAGTCTTAATTTTTAGAATGAATCCTAGGCTCCCTGCTGATGTGCAGTAATCTTGTAAACAATTGGCCACTAGGCTAAAAAAACCGGAGATTTACCGTTCCAAGCCAATGCAAACCTCCTTCACCAACTTCTTCCCAAGCTTGTCTTGCAGTAACAACATCCACAAAATTTATAACTCTGTTGATCTCATTTTTCATAGATATCACATGGCTCTGAGAGTGTGGAAATCGCTTGCAAAGAAATTCTTTGAGCATAAATTCATTGAAAGAGTTGTAGTTCATATTCCTGCAGACAAAGAACAGTGACTTGGAGAGAAGGTGAGCTAACAATCGAGAGTCCCTTTCCAGTACCTATAGCACCAACACAGAGGCCGCCTCTAGAAACTGCAGCAGCTATTGCCAACTCCACAACGTGACGATATTTTGTATCTGAGTGATGTTGCCAGTCAAACTCCTTAACAAGATCGAGAGCATATTTTGTGCCACATCTTGTTGCACTGACATATCCATGTTGGATATCCTCAGTTAAATTCCCAAGCGTATTCCTCCCTAGAATTCAATTTGATTAGATCTTACTGTATAAACTTCAGGCCCTCTACCATCCAGCCAATATGCAATGATTACTTCGTCCAGACATATCTTTCTAGAGTTCATCTCCCAGCTCTCTATGGATGTAATCACCAATCTGGTAGCAATATGTAATCACATATTGTGGCAATTATATCTCCGTCAATCGGAAAAAACTTTTCCAAAGTATTAATGCCTAAAATAGCTACATATGGTTGATTCATAAGCATGCCTTCTGTGGTTAGGGGCCGAGTGGATGAAATCGTTACCAATAAAGGCAATTGTAGTTGTCCCCTTAAGTTTGCAACTCTTAGTATGAATGGAGTGCCTTGACTTCTCGAGTTGACATTGATTTCCCAAGCTCTACTATTCCAGTCATCATCTTATCTCTACACCTTTGGATCAAGTGGGTAGTTTGCAATTTCTAGATGCTGTAGATATGGAAAGAAAAACAACAACACATTCGTAAGAAAAAATTTACGGTCAAGAGCGATTAAGAAATCATTATGTTTTCCATCACTGGAAGAATAGTAGTCACAATTCAAACTTCTTTATTTGTAGAGAATGAAAGTAGATATTCAAATTACACTTACCTCAACATGATTGCACCCCGCTGACAATGTTAATTTCCTTCCATCATATGAGGCATCTTGTGTTCATATTTTCTTCAAAAAGCCTAGAAGCAATCCACAATTTTACATCTTGAATTTCATTATGTGATATTTTCAGGCTACGTGAAGATCTTCTTTTCCATAGAGAGTACCAAGATATTGACTGGAGTGAGTAACAAAATATAGAATATCTTGATCAAAACCAAATCGCCTAGCCTCCATGGTACCAAATCTATCGACCGCAATAATGCATACTCAGACAATATTCATCAACCCAATCTTTTCATTCATTCTGACCGTGTGGCCATCCATGGATTCAACTTTCAGATTCCACTTTGTAGGGTTAAAATGTGAAGGGAAGGAAGAGAAGGGAGCCTAAAAAAGATTCATCAACGTAGGAAGGTACGTAAGATGGGTTTGAGAAAGTGGGTTGTCTTGTGAAATGGGTCTTCTTCTCCTAGTCTGAGTTCCTAATATTTTTTGAACCCCACTGGACGACCTCTCTTCTTCTTACCTTCAGTACCAGCATCATTGCCATCATTAGTGTCGTTGCCTTCATTTAACAGACCAAGAGCTCTTATATATATTCATGGTTTGCAGAGGGATATCTCCGCCGAAGTTCAGGCGAGAGTGGATGAGGCCCTCAACCAATTGAAGCGCCTTGGGATTGGATTCAGTGAGGACAACAGCGATGAGGTCCATCTATTATGCAAACAATTAATAGCGGAGATAGATGCCGCCAAGAAAAGTATTGCTTCCTATCAGAGCATCACTAAACAATAGAGTAAAGATCGTTGCCGAAAGTGTAATTCAAGTAACGACCAAGGCCCAAGGGTGGTGAAACCTTGCTTTTCAGTCCTGAGGTGGTCAGTGAAACAATAGAAGCATTCATTGGAAAGAAAGTCAAGGCCGTTGTTGTTACTCATCATGCATACTTCAATGATGCTTCGAGTGGTTTGGACAAGAAGGGTGGAGAAACGGACATCCTTGTCTTTGACCTTAGTGGTGGTACTTTTGATGTCAGTATTTTGACAATTGATAATGGTGTCTTTGATGTTCTTGCCAGAAACAGTGGCACTCTTTTGGGAGGTAAAATGATTCACTAGAGTGTCATGGAGTACTTCATCAAGTTGATCAAGAATGGAGAGTACATCAGCAAGGACAACAGAGCCTTTGAAGCTGAGCGGAATAGAGCCCTCCTTGTTGATATTGAATCACTTTTTGATAAAGATTCGTCTGACCCCCTCACATCTGAGGAAAATAATGACTTGTTCAGTAAGACCACATACCAAGAGCTCTTGTTGTGATTCTAGGAATGGGAGTCTTCCCTTCTTGAGATATGAAAGGGGGCTTTCCTTAGCAAAGCCATTAGGTAGCTTGAGCTTTTTAGGGGATGCATCGGGAGATAGAAGGTGAACACGCTTCAAAGATGTCACTGCCGGCATTCAGATCTGCTTAAGCTTGTCCTTGTCCACTGAAACCAAAGCTAGGGTTTTAGAATTAGTTTCCTCCAAGATAGCATCTTCGCGTATGATGGTTGGTTTGCGAAGAGCCGGTTTGGGATCAAAGAGACCACGTGCTACTAGAGGTGTGGAAGCAAACACAGAACCCTTAAACTGGAAAACTTCATTAGTGAAGCCTATACGGGCTGCCGGGAAGGATGCCAGAAGCACTGTCTTTGAAGAGCTAGGGTTAGGGTTTGCTCCCTAACCTTGAAACATATGCCATCCTCATGCAGAATCATATCACAATGCTTACAAACACCAATGAGATTCTCAAATTGAAAAGAAATATTCTCAACAACACCAGCAATAATTTTGACAGTATTTTCCAAATAGAAAGGGTGATTGATGACATGAGAAACCCTAAACCTAATTTGTTCTGTTGCCGTAAACAATTTCTCATCCTTTAAGATATACGTACATGCCACCGACGCAACGTTCTTGATGTACCGATCCTTCTCAAGTGCCTTCGATATGTCCAGGCTACTCACCCAGGAGTAGAGTTTGTCCATGAGGATGGACACATGTGATATGAGACCATCATACTCCTCTATCACCATTGGCATCTTAAGATAATACCAAGGACCTCCCCAAAAAGCCTTATTTCAATCCTTTAGGAGATCAAAAGTGATGATGAACATGTTATTACCTCTAGCCTGAACTCGAAAGCGACGAGTGATCAGCCAGATGCGCTTGAAGTGACTCTGCAGATCCATAGGAGAGACATGTGACACACGCTAAGAGGTATAGCCTCATATTAGGGTGTGGTTCCTCTGCATGATCCATATGAGAGATATCGATGACATCGCCGCTAACGAGAGCCAAGGAGGCTGCAAAGCTAGCCGTGACATCATCGAGGGTGGTGGACATATGGTGAGAAGATCAATCAAGGGTTGAATGGAGAAGAGGGAGAGAGAAGGAGGCCGTGGTGGGTGGAATTGTTCTAGGGTTTGCCTCGGATGAGAGCACGACTAGGGTTTTCCGAGCGTGAATAGTTTTTTTGTTTTGTTTGTTGTTTTTAAATTTTTTTTTATCTCTTGATTTAATTAAGAGCAAGTAATCTCATAGTGGAAAATGAATGATGACATTATATAATTAGTTTTTTTAGAGCCATGAAGATGATACAATTTAACATTTATGTATTAGTCTTGGAGTCACTAAAACAAAAAAAGTTTATATGACAGTAAATTAATGATGTTTGCCCGAAAACGTTATCGTATGTTCTTTCTATGACATTTTCAGAAGCAAACGTTATGGATCTAAATCTCGTTAGAAATTTATGACGTTTATGAAACGTCATTGTAGGTTTCACTATTTGATGATGTTTTTCAACTGTCATTACTCTTATAACGATTTTCAAACGTCATGAAAAATATTTTTATGACATTTGATAAATGTCGTAAATGATATATGAGTCATGACATTTGGAAAATGTCATGAGAAATATCGGTAACCATGACGTTTGATACTAGTATCGGTACCGAAAATGTATTCAAGAAATAGGAAATCAGCTCTTTTTTTCGTTCCATTAAGATAGATAAAAGTTCATTAGCTATAAGTATAGTATCAAAAATAGATCGAGACTGAACAAAGACACCTTGATTATGAGAAATACATTGAGCCAGAAGCATTCGTAGACGGTTAACCATGTTTTTAGAGATAATCTTATAGCTAACATTAGGGATCATTAGTTTTAGCAATGAGGACAATATGTGTGTAGTTGATAGGATCAGAGAGGTAATATGTGAGATTTTTTAAAAGGTTAAAACAAAAACAAAATCTAAAGCTCAAAATTGCAGAGGGGAAAACTAATGAGAAGGGAAATATAAAAATGTATAAACACAGTTAAGAATGAGGTCGTTCTAGTGAGGATCGAGACTGAACAAAGGCACACTAATTATGAGAAATACATCGAGCCAGAAGTGGTTGTAGACGGTTAAGGGGTTGACCATGATTTTAGAGATAATCTTATAGCTAACATTACAAAGACTAATTGGTCAAAAATGATATACTGTAGAGGGATCATTAGTTTTAGGGATCAGACAAGGTAATATGTGATATTTTTCAAAAGATTAAAACAAGGGCTAAATACTTGTGACACCCTGTAGTTTACACCTAAAATCAGTTTTGTCCCTCACTTTTTTTTTTAAACTGGTATACCCCTATATTTTAAATTCTCGACTGATTTGCCCTTGTCGTCAAGTGAACCCGTTATGTAGCTGACGTGGCTAACATGTTGACACATGTATGAGACCAAGGTATTGAGATGACAATTTTACCCTCCTCTCTCTCTCCCTCTCCTCTGCCGCCCTTGACCACCACACCCTGGAAGCCCAGTAAATGGTCATGCTTCTGTAGCTTACTCTCGCAGCTCTAGTTTCACAACAGTCTCAAAAACTGCTGGTTCCCTGATTGTCTCTTCTTCTTCATCATCCTCGTTGAATGAAAATGCGGAGGAGTCCAATATCAGCATGCGAAGCAATGGCCATGCACATGCAGAGGAGGTAAATGATAAGGTTGTTAATGGAACAATTAAAGTCACTGCTGATATTCAAGAGAGTAGGAAGGATGATGAGGAGGCTCAGCAAATTAGCGGAGATTCCGTGGAGGCTGCTGCTGATGATGATAAATACGATAATGAGGATAACGACAGACAGAAACAAGAAGAAAATGGTGATGAAAGACAAAATTGTGATGAGGAGAACCATTCAGGGGAAGGTGAACCATACATCGCAGGTCATGCTAATGGAAAAGATGTTCCGCTAGGAATGAATGAAATTATTGTGAGCAATGACAAACTGAAGCCTGTCAAGTCTGTTAGGTCAATTGCTGACTTAAGTAAGAATATATCATCTAGGAATGATCAGCATGTAGAAGTAAAGGATGGTGTTCAGGGAGATGCACAGAAGAGTGCAGGTGTTTCAGGAAACCTCAGAGTTAAGGAAAGGAAAGAGGCTAAGGTGTATCCCAAGGATACAAGGAGTGTCATTTTAGAAAGCAAGGTTAATCAGTTGGAACACAAAATAAAGATGCTTGAGGGAGAGCTAAGAGAAGCTGCAGCTGTTGAGTCTGCTCTTTATTCAGTAGTTGCTGAGCATGGAAGTTCCATGAGTAAGGTCCATGCTCCAGCTCGGCGCCTTTCTAGGTTGTATCTTCATGCTTGTGGAGAAACTTCCCGTTCTAGGAGAGCCAGTGCAGCTAGAAGTGTTGTTTCAGGACTAGTTTTGGTTTCAAAAGCTTGTGGGAATGATGTTCCAAGGTATATTTAATGGCTTTTGTTTTGTGTATTTTCTTTTAACGTCTCTTTGTGATTCTGTCGCATGTATGTCGATGTCTATAGTGTCAATTTTCTGAAAGGAATTCATGTAGGACTAGTTGGGGTGGTGGAGAATGTTGGGGTGGGGGAGGGTGCAGGGGAAGGGGATGGGGAAGCGGCGGGAGGCATTATTAAGGAGGAGGAAGAGGAAGCATGGCGGTGGTGATGGTGGTGGTTGTGGTGGGAGGGTTTGATGGAGAGTAATGGGGAGCAGTGGAGTCTGTTGGGAGGTCTTGTGTGTGGGAGGGGTTGACCTTATTTTTTGGCTGACCCGAGAAAATCCTCCTCCTTCTCCTCCCTCCCTTGCTCCTCCCCTCTCTGCCGCCACCTCGACTCACCTGGCTGCATCTCACTATAGTCAGGGGTATATTGGACATATTATGTCGATGTTGCAGGTTTCTAGCAACTTAACAGTCTTCTTTAACGGTCAATTGACGACAAGGGTAAATCAGTCGAAAATTCAAAGTATAGGGGTATACCAGTTTAAAAAAAAAAGTGAGGGACAAAACTGATTTTAGGTATAAACTACAGGGTGTCACAAGCATTTAACCCTTAAAACAATAACAAAAACTGAAGCTCAAAATTGCGAGGTGAAAATTAATGAGAGGGGAAACATTAAATGTATAAACATAGTTAAGAATGAGGTCGATCCAGTAAGGATCGAGACAAGGCACCTTGATTATGAGAAATACACCGAGCCAGAAGTGGTCGTAGACGGTTAACCATGATTTTAGAGATAATCTTATAGCTAACATTACAAACAATAATTGGTCGGAAATGATATACTGTAGAGGGATATTTAGTTTTAGTTAGGTATTGGAGGGACCCAACCATTTCACGAAAGAGGGTGGGATTCTGAAGTGGCTCGCCATCAGTAGCAGTGAGGGGGAGGTTTGGCAGCCATAGGTGTGGTCATTGGTTAACTGAGAAGGAGGTTATACTTCTAGAGGATGTCATGGGCATACTTGAGTTGATCAATATGGAGACCTGTAGATGATGAGGACACCTGCAAGCCAAGAAAGTAGTGGAGAGCACCAAGGTCCTTGATATCAAAGCCGCGGCTGAGAGCATGAATAAAACTCTCAACAATTTTGTCATGACTACCAGTGACAACAATGTCATCCATATAGAGAAGTAGGTATATAGTGTGTGGCCCATGATGGAAGATAAAAAGTGAGTGATCAGCCTTACTATGGTGAAAGCCAGCAGAGAGAAGAAAGCTGCTAATGCGATGGAACTAGGCACGAGGTGCTTGCTTGAGTCCGTATAGAGACTTGTGAAACTTGTAGACATATATATGTTGGGTGATCAAGATCAACAAAACCAAGGGGCTGCGTCATGTAAACATCTTTAGCAAGAAAACCGTTTAAGAAGGTATTCTTGACATCAAGTTGACGAAGCTTCCAGCCTCTCGACACCGCAATTGCAAAGACAGTCTGAATTGTGGCTGGTTTAATTACCGGACTGAATGTTTCTTGATAATCTATTCCCTGACGGTGATGGAATCCCTTGGCCATAAGTCTTGCTTTGTAGCGATCAACGGTGCCATTAGGAAGGCGCTTGATTCGAAAAACCCACTTGCAACCAACTGTGTTATGTGTAGGAGAAGATGGAACAAGAGACCAGGTGTGATTCTTCAAGAGAGCATTGATTTCCTCAGCCATAACCAAACTCCATTCCTTGGATTGAGATACTTGGGTATAACAAGAAGGCTCCATATCATTGATAACAGAGAGTAGAGCACGAGGAACCAGATACTTGATGGTTCTATCAGTGAAATTTTTGGGTTTTGAAATTCCAGAGCGAGATCGAATTTAGATTCGGTGTGCAGCAACAGTAGGTTGGGCTTCAGAGAGAGTCACCAGAGGAGGCGGTTTAGTCGGATTGGGGAGTGGAGTGGCGGAGGCAGGCAGAGCAGCAAGACAAGAAACCGTGTGTGGTGGTTGTTCAGGTAGAGGTGACGACGGCGACGAAATAGACAAGGATGGGTTGGAGTCAAGAGTGGTGGAATCGGAGATTGGTGGTGGTGGGTTGGTGGCACGGCGATGGTAGACGTGCACGGAAGGCAAAGCGGGTAGCGATGGGGGATCAAGGATGGTGGTTTCTGGTGGGGGCGGAGTGGTGATTTGTGTTTGGGTGAAAAGGAGAGAACCCGGGTTAGTGGTGTCAGCAATAGAAGGTGAAGGGGAAGGAGTGGCTTGATGTATAAGTAGACTAGGCCTAGAAGGTTGGGTCGAGACAGTTGATGTGAGTTGTACAAACTCAAGAGGACCAGGAGATTGTACCTGCAAAGATTTAAAAGGAAAACTTGTTTCGTTAAAGATAACATCACGAGATATATAGACACGACCGGAGGATGGGTGAAGACACTTGTAGCCTTTATGAGTAGGACTGTAGCTGATGAAGACACATTCAAGACTACGACTCGACAACTTGTTGGACACATATTCACTTAGATGAGGAAAACATGAACAACCAAAAACACAAAGAGAGGAATAAGAAGGAAGACTCTGATAAAGACGAAAATAAGGTGTGTCATAATCAAGTGTGGATGTGGGAAAGAGATTAATAAGAAATACAACAGTGAGGGCAGCTTCTACCCAAAGATACTGAGGAGAATTATAAGTTACCATGGGATATATCTAAGATTTTGAAAATGTGTTAGGACTTCATTTTTGCGGCACATGGGATATATCGAAGTATAACGAGAGTACTCATATGTGAATAATACATAATATTTAAACCCACTAGTAGACAAAACAGAGGATATCCAAACATTTCTATGGATAATAAAGAAAGGAGAAGAAGCATATTCTTTATTAGATGAATAGGGTAATTGGTGCGATTTACTAAGCGCACATTCATTACAAAAAGAGCTAAAGGAAGTTTTTGAATCAAGGGAGGACGCAAGACGAGATAAGACTGATGACGAAGGATGATCGAGGTGATTGTGCCAAAGTGAAGACAACACTGTAGCTAGAGCATGAGGAATCTTGGAAGTAGTACCAGAAGCAGGAAGAGGGTAAAGACCATCTTTATAAGGGCCCTGAAAAAATAAACGACCGGAGCGTAAGCAATATATTTGAAAAAAATTAGGAGCAAAAAGAAAGAATACAATATTATCTTTTGTAAACTGAGACACAGACAGAAGATTTTTACGAATAGAAGGAATTTGAAAGACATTATTGAGAGAAAATTAGGAATCCCCCAAAGATAGAGGTAAAGTACCAGTATGGGAAACATGCATAGAATCACCGTTACCCATATAAACATTATGAGGGCCTCCATAATTTTGTGGGTTGTGAACTGGCATAGAGGTCATGTGGTGGGTAGCACCAGTGTCAGGGTACCAAAAAGGATCATTAGGTTGGGCAAAATGGGCGCCGGAAAATGGTCGAATAGTGTGAGGAACATTAAACCGATGAGGACATTGGG
The DNA here is from genome assembly GCA_034370585.1 of Fragaria x ananassa. Lineage (NCBI taxonomy): Eukaryota > Viridiplantae > Streptophyta > Magnoliopsida > Rosales > Rosaceae > Fragaria > Fragaria x ananassa. Next base: position 14,919,641 of record CP139752.1, read on the forward strand.
TAGGGCCATGAATTGAAGACATGCATGTTAGACACCAAGGCTGACCGGGAGCAGGTCCAAGAAGTCCTTGTTGGGAGGGAGGCTTGAATAGTTGCTGGGCCCAAGGATTGGGAGGAGATCGTAGCCCATATAAGGTTGAAACTGCTGCTGAGGATAGTTACCAGATCGATAAGAGGACTGCCCATTATGGCGGCGATTCTTGCCAGAGTTTCGGCCACCACCACCATTCCCAAAATAAGGGCGGTGACCACCACCATTCCCAGACCGACTGGAAGAGGCACCGACATTATTGTAACCAGAGGAAGGACCGCCGTTGTTGAAGAGAGCAGTGGCGGTCGGTAAGGCTGCCGACGGTGGTTGCTGCGCCTCAAAAGCTAAGATCTGGGCACGAAGATCAGAGAAATTGGGGAGAGCAGTCTATGACAAGGCAGTGCGAAGCATTAGATAATCAAAACCAAGAGCATGAAGAGTAGCGATTACCAGATCGTCATCAGAAACAGGCTGATCAATTGAGGCAAGTCCATCAGCAATTGACTTGGCATGTTGCAGGTAGGCATCAACAAATTGATTTCCTTTCTGAAGTTCATACAATTGAAGCTTCAAGCTTGTGGCACTAGTAGCAGATTTCTGATTGAAGAAATTGGCGAGGCAATCCCAAATCGCTTTGGATGTGGTGCAGCCAAGGCAAATCCGAGCAACAGGATCGGTGAGAGAGGTCAGCACCGTTCAAGTATGATTGGACTAGAACAACCCAAACCAAATAATTTATTTCGGTGAGTTTGACGAAAGAGGAAGTGTTTTGGGAGATGGAGGAGGAGGAGGAAGCCATTAGACAAAAAAGATGAAGTAAGGCAAAGAAGAAAGGAAGAGAGAAAGACACAGGTATGGATCTTAAGGCTAAGCTGATACCATGTAGAAACTGAATTTCAGTAATCAAAAGAGTTTACAACCTCTGCATATATACAAATCCTAGTGTTGATATTTTAGGAAATAACTAAAGAGATTGCAAAGCAATCAATACAAATATAGACTGATGATTCTACAGACAAATTAAGGGGATACTGATTGATTCAAATCAGGCTTGATTTGTGCAGAAGATATATTGACATTAATAATATGTGTGGAGTTGATAGGATCATAGAGGTAATATATGTGAGATTTTTCAAAAGGTTAAAACAAAAACCAAAACTAAAGCTCAGAGGGGAAAACTAGTGAGAAGGGAACATTAAATGTATAAACACAGTTAAGAATGAGGTTGATCTAGTGAGGATGAAAGCCAAATTCAGATTGGAAACGTTTCAGATAATGCCAATCCATGAAGTCGTAGGCTTTTTGGACATGCAGGTTGGAAATTTGTTTAGATGGCTAAATGATATGTTTGGCATTAATGGTGATGATTTCTTGCGTAAACTTCAGCCTGGAGGAAAGGACGATGACAAGCCGAGTGGCGTTGGTGAACCAAAGTCCTTTTTCTCAATGCCTCGAGTGGTCTTCATATCCAAAGCTGAGGGAAAATGCTGAGGGAACTAATGGGACGGTATCAAGGAATTTAGCCGAAGGTTTTCTCAAGTGATTGCATGAGTAAAGAGGTTAGACTTTATTGTTGTATACACACTGTTTATTAGATAGTACAAATGTAACAGATGACTGCTAAATACTCGTCACATGTACTAGTTATGCAACTAAATCTAAAATATTACAAAGATGATTCTTGCTTGACTACTGGGAATCAATCACCATGCATGGTAGAAGATGTTTCCTGTATTTCCAAAACAATAACCTGTGATGCAGTGTGGCTTGAGTGGCTAGATGATGAACTTGGGGAGCATGGTATGGATTCCAAATCACCGTTCATGGTAGAACTAGAAGGTGTTTCATGCATTTCGATATTAGTAATGCATGAATCAGTGTTGCCCAAACGAGCTGATGGTATTGGTGAGCTAGTGATCATGATGTTTGTTGCGGAATCATTTGCACTTGCAGCTTGAACATTATTGGGGGAGGGAAACTCTCTTTGGTCAAAAATTTGAAATACGAGACAGATTTTCCTCCAAAGTGAGAGCTCTGGTTCAGAGCGTATCAAGAAGTGCCAATTCTGATAGAAGAACAGAGCTGCATGTATTAGAAGAGCTAGTGCCGAAGACGCCCCAACAATTAAAAAGAGTCCCCATAGTCCGTCGAGGCTAAGAGGACTGCTGTAACTAGTGCCTATATTGTTTGGGTCTGTACATCTTGTTTGTATCTTGAACCACTTGTCCATGAGGGCTTTCATTTTATCTCCCTCTTGCAGATTACTGATCAGCCTTGAAACATCAAGTGTGAGACGTGAATTTTTCGGGAAGGCCTGCAGGTATAAGAAAACATGTATAAAAGCTTCACCCTAGACAATAAAGCATGTATAAAGCAACAATGGTCACCAACCTGACATGTTTAAGTACATGTGTGTTACTTCCAAGATATTTGTTGATGCAAGGTTAAATCATTTAGCGGACAAAAATGCAATACAAATTTACCGTATAAAAGAGACTTTCAGACAAGGAGAATAAGCTTACAAAGGCTAAACCGCTATCTGCTTTAAGTAAAGTTGGCTCAACCATGGCATATTTGGAACAATAAGTTGTAAGAAAAAGGTTCATGAAAGGAATTTCATCAAAAGCAGCAGATAGCCACCCTTTTTCAAAAAGTTGAGCCAACTCTTCTGCGGATCTATAGGCCCTGAGATTTTCCCTGCGAAATCCTAATTGAATCAAAATCCCCTGTACAAAGGAACCTTCTTGGAATCCAACCAAGTCCCCATTCTTGAGGAGCATATCTATATCAGTAACAGTTGGCTGGAGCTGTTGGACAGTTAAAATCGAAGTTAAACTGGCGGTATAGCTTTGTGTCAGTATCAGCACAACAAACACCCACACAGTCACCACAAACTTGGCCAAGTTGCTCATCAGTTCCTCCCCTGTTACCAAAACAAACACATAAAATCAGTACAAACTGGGTATTAGTGGAGCATGGAAATCATAGAAGAAAAAAAAATTGTACAAATTTCGGGACTTAGTTTTACTATCTAACCATTCAAGGGTTTAGGTATTCTTTGTACTTGTGAACAAATCTAAAAGATGGGTGTATTGTATGTAATAACTCTTTGTCACAGCCCTTAGTGATGACTCAATATTGTACTGCTTGCTGCATTTTATTAAAGTCAAACCTCTCTTGATCAAAAGGATAATTAATAAATAGATAAACTTGCGAGAGAGAATGAATATGAGTGGGTAGAAAGTCAGTGTAATGACTACGTTCTTTAATATTAATATTATTAAACTTGAAGGTTGGAGGGATGCTATAGTTGTCTATTCAGCTCTACCAGGTTGATAATTAAGTCCATCATTACTCTATATTGTATCCGTCTTTTACTATGAAATGGTCAATCATTTCTACAGGGCCCTAATCATGTTTGGAACAGATTAACAAGCAATTACCCAATAAGAAAAAAAGTTTAAAACAAAGAGAAGCTTACGCTGTGCAAAAACCATGGTTGCAAAAGAGAACCAAACGCTTGTGCCAACTTGGCGTCCAGGAGGCCCACGAAAGTCTTCGTTTATTCTGTGTTCAAGAACCCAGACGACAATAGCAATGAGAAAGAAAAAACTACAGGTTATTACCCACAGTTCCCAGGTAAAAGGCTTTAAGAACACCAATGCACTTTTCCTACTTCTCTTGGCTTTGATAGGCACCACCATCGAGACACCAGATTCTGTGTAAGGTGACGTAAAGTCAACATACAACGACCTGTTTGCTCTATTGGTTATATCTCCCACTGCTGCATCATAGTTCTGTATAAAAAAACGTCTCAATATACGAGTCAAGAAATTGGATGATCTTTGCTTTGTAGGATTATTTTGTCGAATTATAAGATATAGATTATGTACAAATACATATATAAATGCTCCCAACCAAATGTTTCAACTTACTGATGCATGTATAAATATTGATGGCAACCAAAGTAGCAAATTAAAGAAGTGTTTTACCCCAAGAGATACTTGAAGGATCAAGTCACTGTAGCTGCCAGCTGGCTCACCATTAGGCTTTGCAAACGGATAATATTCGTAAGGAACAGAAAATGGTAATTCTTCCATTACTGCTTCAAAGACATCTATGCAAAATCCAGTGACTATAGTTGTGTTAGCGCTAAGATTGTATGTCACATTAACAAATTCCTCAAACCCATTCTTCACCGGAACTAGAATTTTCAACTTATTCCCATGATTAGGAATTTGCCAACCTTTTGGAATGGTGGTGGTGTCTCCAGGTCCAGGCCATATGATGAGTCCAAGGCTACCTGCATTAGAAGGCGTACTAGAATATGTATAATTGTTTCTGGAATTTATGCTTCTTACAAGTCCAGTTTCAGGTGTCCAATATCCAACTCCTCTTTCCCCATTACCATTCACATTAATTATCTGAAAATTTGAAGATTGCAGTTGTCTGTCAAGAAAACTAAAATTTCCTGAAAGGCCTCTGAAGGTTGTGCTTGATAATGTCTGAACGAGTACAGGACCACTTTCAGAAGCTCGTAATTGTTCTAGATCAGTGGAACTGTCAGAAAAGTTCACATTTTGGAATTTGAAGGTTGTAGTATTCTGAACCTTCTCAACTGCCATGGCTAGTGCCCAAGCAGCATCATAAGCCCACAGTCCAAAAACATCCAATCTAACATTCAGGATACTGGGATTGTCTTTTTGGAATTTCATTTGCCATCTAACTCTGAGGTTCTCAAGATCTTTTGTATCTGGAACAAGACTTTTTAAACCTAACACCCCTTGTATGTTATCTATGAAAGAAGAATTCATGGAACCTAAGAAGTTACTCATTCCGTCTGTCATTATCCACACATAACCTTCATCCATCATTCCAATTTCTTTGGCCTTGGCAAAAAGGCGAGTGCCAAGAGAAGGCAACATATGCACTATGAATACCCTTGTTTGCAGTGTCATCAGCTGTTGAAGCTTTTCAGCAATCTGGTCATCAGTTGCTGTTGGAGGGATGACACACCAGTAAGGGATGCGAGCATTTATCTCTTGCAAAGCATTAGTCACGTAAGGTATTACACCCTCCCCAAACTCATTGTCAACATAGATGGGCACTGCTTCACTCCATCCAAAGGCTTGGATGATGGCACTTATGGCTCTCAGTTGAGATGAGTCATTCTGTGCAACTCGAAATTCATATGAACTCTGTAACGAAGTTAAGGAAGGGCTTGTTGTTGAAAATGATATTATGGGGACCTGAGCTTTATCTCCAAGATCATTTACAAAGTTGGCTCGCATTGATGAGTCTGGCCCTCTGAAGATGGCTTGCACTTCAACATTTTTTATCAAGTCCAGAGCTGTTTCATTGGTGAAAATTAGAGGATATTAAATATTGTTAATGTTTCTAATTTTTTGTTCTAAATATTGGAATAGATCTTTAGTACACCATAGACTTTTTTACTGTAATAATTTTTAAATTATGGGGCTTCTGGTACAAATGAATAATGGGGATGGAGATCCCCAATATTCAATTTCTCAAATTTGAGATGGGACGGAGATAGTATTGTGATATCCTCATCCCCACCCGATGGTAGTAATTTTTTTTGGATTATATTATATATTATGTTTATTTCTCTTTAATAATATTTAAATGAACTTTTACTTTAAGAATATGTACATAATTATTGAACAGACCCTATTAATGTATTTGAAAGTCGCATTCTTTAATATCTTATGATGTTTTATTTGTAATTTCATATTTTAAAACACAATTATTGAATAATAACTGTTTTATTAAATTAGCAGACATGTTCATGGGACTTGGGTAGGTACAGGGATGGAAATCCCCAATGTGATTTGTTGCAAGAATGGGAATAAAGTATCCTCATCCGCATCCTCATTGCCATCCCTAGTTATGAACTCTAGAATTAAACCTAAAGCCACGGATGTTAGATCTCCAATTCAAGTCCCAAAGCAAGGAAGCTGTGCTTGGAGTGCCAGGCCAAAACTCAGTAACGGGCACAGAATTCCGGTCCCAACCGTAGCTTCAAGCCTTTACCCTAATCTTCAGAACTCCTTCCCTAAACCCAGAGAATTGAATATCAAACCCAAATGGTGTCCCCGAACTCTTGAACCATGAGCCAAGAACCTCAGAAACCTAACCCTGAGCCTCTAACCAACTCCAAATCCAAGTTCAATAACCTATATAGAATATCCCATTATGCTCTATCCCTCACCCACCAAGGCCAAACCAGGGAGGCATCCCAGACAAGGGAACTGGAGCATAATTCAAGGTCCATATATTATTTCAATTAAACTTGAGTTCAATTTTCAACCAGGTAAAGTATCGATTCCATTACTTAAATTAATTTCATAAATTCTATTTTGGCAACAAAACACCATTTAAGAGTACTAGAGACAAAATATCATGCTTCTTTCTACATGTAATTCTGTGCCAAATCCTCGAATTGAATTTGCTTATTGTGATGTGTGTTTGTGCTATATGAACCTGGAGTGTTGTAGTAGACGATAACATTATTAAAGTGAAACAAGTAACAATACCTACCAAGAGACAACACTACTCATTGAAACATGAAACTGATTGTTTCAAAATGATATGCCACAAAAAATGATTAGAGGGCAGAAGAGATAGAGAACCTGCTGCAGCTTCAACAACAACATCTCTCATGGAGTCTCTAGTGTGTAGGACCAGCCTGGTCTTGTAGTAAGCATGAGAGGCATAGAAGTCACTGAGGGCCATATTGATGCAGCTCAACCCCATCTTCCCAAACAATGAATCGTAGTCAAGGATCATACCCACATCGACTGGGATCGTGGTGTTTTGTGCCATAACAAAGAAAATCCTAAACAACGAATGGAAAATAAGGACAGGAGAAAAAAGACTGGTAGAACGCTTGATTATCATTGTTGATTTCGTTAAGATGCTGTAACTCATGGCAATAAATAAAACAAAACTCATTTATATCATGATCATAGATGATGGCATCATGGGATTTCAAAGAAAAACTACAACATTTCTTGGAAGCTTCATTGTAGTGTAAAATGTTATGTAAAAGTCCACCAAATGACCATTGAACCACAACAAAATAGTCAATAACAATTTTTTCCTCAATACTGGCAAGTTGTTTCATATTAAAATCGCCGACCTGGGCAGTTTAAATAATATATTATTGCTAAACAAGAAATTATTGTGGCGTACGCAAGACAGAATTGTTCAAATTCTATTTTGTAGACTTCAACAATCGATATCAGGCAATATAAAACTTGGAACCCAAAATAAGTAAAGAAATAAAGAGTCAAGCACACCGCTGTGTATATTGAAGAAATTGCTCACCTGGATTGGGTTCAGATTGCCAAGTGCAATGATTGAAGATATTACCCGAGCATGAAGAGTTAAAACCCTGATCCTCTCCATCTCTTCGGAATCATTCTGACTCGAAATCGAAAAACCCATTCTGAAAAGAATGGGGTGAACCCAGAATCGCACACCCAGTTTGAAGCTCTGAACTTTGAAGCAGGAGTGACGACGAGAAATGGACTCGAACAGTTGATTGGTTACATGAACAAGTGAACAACATACAGTTTAACGTAATTTCATTTCAGTAAAAGATATTTGCTGCTTTTAACCACTCAATTTTCTCTTATTTAACAATTAGTGCACTAATTTTGCAAATTTTTCACCTCGTCAGTCATCAGTCGTCACATACTATATACATCTTGTCATACACCGGTCATTTAGTTAATTAATTCGAAAATACACCTTAACAGATGTCTTATATAAGGGATTGCAAAACACCTTTCCGATATAAAGAATGAAAGATTAGTCATAGTCATGTTCTAATATGTAAATCTATCAAATTCTAGTAGAATAAGGCCAAGATACACATTACAAAATATCCTAAAACATTACCCTTGTACCGCGCACCGTCATGTTAATGGTACTTCATGTGTTGCCTCATTAAAAACCTCATCAAGTAAGGAAAACTCTATAGGAGAAACTAAACTTTAATCGTAGGAGAAAAAGAGTATAACACACTCTTCACATTTGATAGTGACATATATGTGCTAGACTCCCCTGATGTATGCACCTCTTCCTGATCTTTACATCAATCATAGGGTTCTTCTTGATTCTTTACTAATCACGGAAGTTTCGATAACTTAACATATTAATGCTCTTTAACATGTATTCAAATGTGACACTAGGCAATGATTAACTGGATCATGCCCTATGGTCCTCAAAGATGATCTTTTACACTTTAATCTTGAGGAGAAGGCTACATGAGAGCTCAAAATACAAGTTTACTCTGAAAATCAGATTCTTGCGCAGTATGACTTTCAGGTACTAAAACAGCCGTAACTTCTTGTAGAAAATTGATATGGACGAACCGTAAAAGATTCTGAAAAGTAGACTCACGTAGGTTTCCAACCATATATTACACACATACTGGTTCGTCCCCAATTATTCACAAAGCTCTGTCGAACTTGGCTGTCTAAAAAATACAAATTTTCTGATTTCACTTTTAATGCATATTTCTTTATGCATAGCTAGCGATGACATGGATAATGTTCATTATTTCATGTCATAATCTATGTAGGGATTTAATAAGCCCAAATATCTTTAAGTATTGAAAGGATGTCCTTATGCCATTCCTTTGGCATTGCATGGGCGCAGAGCTGCACGTAGCTTTATAACTTTTTATAGCAAATGAAATGTCAAGTCTTTTGTATTGTGTTATTGATGTGTCTTATTATACTTTTATGGGAACTCCATCTCTTAACACATATTTGTGATATTCCTTTAGAAAAACGGATCTCTCTCTTTTAGAGTAAAGACTTTGACTAATCATGAGAGTATATGTAGGCCTTACTTTCGTTAAAGTGCCTAAGTCGATTGATGAAAAATCATCATCAATGCATTCCTCAAGTGCCTTTTCGATACCATGTCTTCCTAAAATCTTTTTCATTCTTAACTTCAGATGTTTGATACATATTGGCATTTCTTAGTCTTATTAATAGTTCATATAAATCCATAATGAACACGGAAGGGTATAATTCACCATATCCCTTCCAAATCAAGTAGTTATACTTAGTGGGTGTTCCAACATCTTTTGTAAACACGCCCTCATGTGGTCTTGAGCCACTTGATTTGAGTGAATGAAGTTCGTTCAAGACCTTCATGTATATCTCTAATCTCGTAGAGATGTGTTTATGACCACATTCATAGGCTTCATGTTCAGTTATTTGGAAACTATCAAACTAGCAAAGTAGTGGACTGCAATGACATCCATTACGAGAGCATATCTAATTATAGTCGATCCCAGTGCGTGTTAGTGAGAGACCTTGCGCCAAAATGTGAGTCTAAGCTCTTGTTTTCACTACGCTATCTAACACAGAAATATTGAATAAGATTTACACTTCCGGTGTCGGCGTCACCTGCCCAAGGACCTATCTCTTTGTTATGCTGGATCACATCTTTCCATTAGGTCAATCTACTACGTCAATTTATCAACGAAGTGTGGTTCGATAGACTCATTATTCCACGTCCTCATATACACTAGTGTAATACTTGTAGAGATCTCTTTATGCTTGAGATTGGATTTGACATTGAGGTGTTCCCTAACGATAATCATAATCCAAACTTCATGAGATGGATTTGATCAGGTTGTGCCAAACTCGTTTTCTTCCTCGTACGAGAAAGTATTGAACCTAAGGGGTCTGCCTCCTTTTCAGGGAGTCACACGGCCTTATTACACCAATTTTGTCACTATATGACGTCACCCTATCACCATCTACGGTGATGGCGCCAAGACCAACTTCTTTTAGTCGCATCATGTCCTCTTGATAGGACATCAATCCTTACAGACATATTTGCAGCATGTGACTTTAAGCATTTGAGAATCAAGATGAGACTAATTAGTAGGAACAAACCACGATCATTTACGTCGTTTCACTTGAACACTTGTGTTCTTATCTCCTCCTAACTACGGGAATATTGTTTCATCAAAGTGACAAACCGTAATATAATGGTGAAAGAGATTGTCTGACAAGGTTGTTACTTAAGCGAACTATATGTGGAGATTCATAACTAACCTAAATAGTTGAAGTCTTCCGCTCCCCTTCAACCAATTGGCTGTAACTATTTAGACTTCTGGTATACTTGTTTCAAGTCTACCTGAATTATCAAAATCTTTCAAGGAAATCAAGCTTTTGGTATAACCACATATCCTACTAATATTTCCAGTCTTAAATGGTGCAACTTTCATCGAACCACGCTTCATGTCAAAGAAAAGGTTGTTACGGTTACCCTCCATGTGCTTAAAAAATATGTCATGCTTCCATTCACCACATATGATATGATTAGTCAAAAAATTGAAACGCAGTCCATCCATTTCAATACTTAAGGTGTAATCTCTTGTCCATAATTTCTTATCATAGTCTTTCGACACCCAAATCTCAACATTCATAGTACCCATGGGTTTGGTTCAGTTGGTAGCAGACTGTTCCTGCAAGTTGGGCGAACGCTACAGCGATACTTCTGGTAGTAAGGAGGTCACTGGTTCGATCATCCGCTTGTGAAAAACATTCCATGGGGAGGGGTCTTACCCGCGTGCTCTCGGCCCCGGAGTGGTAGTCCCACCCGACCACCATTTTTCTTACCAAAAAATCTCAACATTCATAGTCACATCAGTTGATAAACAAGCATCCACCGTGGCCAGAGATCCTCTTAGAGTAACTAAATGCAGGTTAGAGAACAAGTATGACTGTTCCCATTTATGTAACCCAGGATGGGGAGATGAATAGAACTCTTCTTGAAGTCGAAAGAAACTATATGTATGGCATGTTCCTTTATTGATATCTATTGACATCCAATGCATATCACCATATATAGGCAGATACACACTTATAGAGTATAAATGATAAGGAGGAACTGAGGATCAAGTAAGCAACAATGTCCATGATGCGTCTCTCCTATATTCCGAAAGCAAAACAAGTTGTAGAAAACGAAGTCTACCTTGTATATTTGAAGATCGTACCATTTTGATGTAAACAACGTAAGTGCATGCTTTCCTTTTGTCAAGGTGGTGTCGCCATCATACTTGAGTGATTGCAAAAAGCTGCTAATTCCACATAGCTTCCAAGAGTTTCAAGTTTTGGAGGAGTGAAAAATCTGGTAATTTATATCAGTTGAGGCACATGATGATCCTGAGTACTAGAGGTCAGGTCAGCAGCGACATAGCGATGAAGCCGATAATGTCAAGAGTTTATCCGATGTGCAAGGTGCATGACGTGCAATTTATATGCGAACAAAGAGACAACAGAAGGAGAACACAGAATTCTGGGGTCATGGCACATGGTGGGCGAAATGGAGTTGACTATTACGGTGTTCTCCATTCAGTGGTGGAACTCGTTTATGGGCAAGGCATGACAGTGCACCTCTTCAAGTGTAGATGGTTTGATACTAGGCCGCAGAGCATGAAGACCGATCAGTACGGAATATTATCGATGAACACTGCTACAAGTTCTTATGAAGATGACCCGTTCGTTTTTGCCACATCGGTAAAACAAGTGTTTTATCTTGATGAACTTGCTAAGGGTGACGCGTGGAAAATAGTCAACCTTGTGCACCCTCGAAACATTTACCTAGCGGCTACACTTGGAGAGGCCGAAGACGAGGAAGAGGATGTTGCGTATCAAGAGCCCAACGCAATAGGTATTTCTAACTCCTCTACCGTTCGCCTTAATAATTTTAAAGCGGGTCGTTCGGTGCGAATTCGTGATGAAGAGCCAAGGCTTATTGATGTTGATCCAAATCATGAAACAGACGAAGACTCTGGCAATGAGGAAAGACATATATTACCATAAATTAATTCTGACACCGAAGAAGACTCATCGGATGATTCCGATTACGAGCCTTAGTTTTAATTTAGAGGACGAAATCCATTAATTTGTATAATTTTTCAAAGACCTTTTCCTTTATAGTTTACACATGTTGAATTCATATTTCAGTTATTTTATATGAATTTTGGTGATACAAGATGAACAGGAAGTTAGTATGGTTTACTAATATCATCTGTTTTTTTAATGTATTTTTTTCCTTTAGCCGACGAAATACACTATAATTCGTCGGCTAAGATGGTTTTTGCCGACGAATAACCTAATATTTCGTCGGCTATTCCGGTATTTTTAATTTTTTAATTACATACTATAGCCGACGAAAAAAGCCTTAATTCGTCGGCTAAAGTTTTTTATTTTTTTAAGAAATAAGTTTTAGCCGACGAAAAAAGCCTTAATTTCGTCGGCCATAGATGTTTTTTATTTTTTTTATTACACACTTTAGCCGACGAAATACACTATAATTCGTCGGCTAAGATGGTTTTTGCCGACGAATAACCTAATATTTCGTCGGCTATAGTTATTTTTTAATTTTTTAAGTACATACTATAGCCGACGAATACCCTAACGTATTCGTCGGCTAAACCCTAAAATTTTTCTATTACCTATTATAGCCCTATGTTCGGTGGTTATTTTACGTAAAATTTTTATACAACTTGTTGCGTGTCATCGGTTTTTCAGTTGGAGGTCCGGCTAAAATACGTAATTTAGACGGTCGAACGACCTTTTCCGTGCGTTTAGGGGTTTGACTTACGAGATTGACCGTCCGGATTGAGCCCTTATTCTTTTCGGATCAAGTTGAATTTTTTTCCATACATGTATTTTATCATGATGGTCAGATCTGACGGCCGGATTTCTGTTTCTCAAGTTTGATCATCACAATCACAACATGCATACTAATGTTGTATAACTTGTTTACCAAGTGTTATGTAAATGTTCCGTTTCAAAAACAAACTATACGTAAAACCTTCAAACGCCAAAAAGTCATGAAATAAGATATGACGAGAATGTTGAAATACATCCACGGTTGAAAAATCACACTATTCCGGTAAATATTCGGTGCTGATAGTTGCGGTCAATGCAATTTTTTATTTTTTCCCCCTATGAGTAGCCCTATATTCGGTGGTTATTTTGCGTAAAATTTTTATACGACTTGTTGCGTGTCATCGGTTTAAAACTATTTTCAGTTGGAGGTCCGGCCAAAATACGTAATTTAGACGGTCGAACGACCTTTTCCGTGCGTTTAGGGGTTTAACTTATGAGATTGACCGTCCGGATCGAGCCTTTATTCTTTTCGGATCAAGTTGAATTTTTTCCCATACATGTATTTTATCATGATGGTCAGATCTGACGGCCGGATTTCTGTTTCTCAAGTTTGATCATCACAATCACAACATGTCAAATGTATAAAGGTTTAGCCGACGAATTTCAAAGGTTTAGCCGACGAATTGGTGTATAGCCGACGAAATTGGTATCTTTAACCGATGAAATTTTTAAAGGACTTTAGCCGACGAAAATGTATGAAAAGTCGTCGGCTAAAGTCGAAAAATTTTCAAAATTTTCAACCAAAAGTTTTTGGCGGTCAACCAAAATTTTCAAAGGACTTTAGCCGACGAAATTATATGAAAAGTCGTTGTCTAAAAGAACCTATAGCCGACGAAATATTAGGGTATTTTGTCGGCTAAACCGAAAACTTTTTCTGTTACATACTATAGCCCTATCTTCGGTGGTTATTTTGCGTAAAATTTTTATACGACTTATTGTGTCTCATCGATTTGAAAATATTTTCAGTTGAAGGTCCGGCCAAAATACGAAATTTAGACGGTCCAACGACCTTTTCCGTGCATTTAGGGGTTTGACTTACGGGATTGACCGTCCGGATCGAGCACTTAACCTTGTCAGATCAAGTTAAATTTTTTCCCATACATGTATTTTATCATGATGGTCAGATCTGACCTTCGGATTTCCTTTTCTCAAGTTTGATCATCACAATCACAACATGCGTACTAATGTTGTATAACTTGTTTACCAAGTGTTAAGTAAATGTTCCGTTTCAAAAACAAATTATACGTAGAACCTTCAAACGTAAAAAATTCGTGAAATAAGACATGACCAGAATGGTGAAATACGTCTACGGTTGAAAAATCACGGTATTCCGGTCATGTCTCGGTGCCGATAGTTGCGGTCAATGAAATTTTCCATTCTTTCTCCCTATGGGTAGCCCTATGTTCGGTGGTTATTTTGCGTAAAAGTTTTATACGACATATTGTGTCTCATCGATTTGAAAATATTTTCAGTTGAAGGTCCGGCCAAAATACGAAATTTAGACGGTCGAACGACCTTTTCCGTGAGTTTAGGGGTTTGACTTACGAGATTGACTGTCCGGATCGAGCCCTTATTCTTTTCGGATCAAGTTGAATTTTTTCCCATACATGTATTTTATCATGATGGTCAGATCTGACGGCCGGATTTCTGTTTCTCAAGTTTGATCATCACAATCACAATATGCCAAATGTATAAAGGTTTAGCTGACGAATTTCAAAGGTTTAGCCTACGAATTTATAAAGTTTAGCCGACGAGTTTCAAAGGTTTAGCCGACGAATTTATAAAGTTTAGCCGACGAATTTCAAAGTTTTAGCCGACGAGTTTCAAAGGTTTAGCCGACGAATTGGTGTATAGCCGACGAAATTGGTATCTTTAGCCGACGAAATAATTATTTCGTCGGCTAAAGTTTTCGGGTTTAACTGCGAAACCCTAGCCTCCTCCCTCCTCCCTTCTAATTATCTCCCTCTCCCGGCCTCCTCCCTCCTCCCTCTCGGTCTCCTCCCTCCTCCCCCCTCCCTCCTCCCTCCTCCCTCCCTCCCGGTCTCCTCCCTCCTCCCTCTCCCTCTCCCGGCCGGTCTCCTCCCTCCTCCCTCCCTCTCCCGTCTCCGCCTCCTCCCTCCTCCCTCCTCCCTCCCTCCCTCCCTCTCCCGGTCTCCACCTCCACCTCCTCCCTCCTCTCTCGCTTTCCCGGTCTATAAGGTTAGCGTTTTTCTTCTTTTTTACTTTTGATTTTGAATTTATTTTTAGGCTATGTTTTATGTTTTATGTACTGTTTAATTTGCCTAATTTATGTTTAGGAGATAAATTATCGTTTATTGAATAAGTATAATTTTAAACATATATATGTTTTAAATATATATATATTTTATTGAATACATATTTTTGAATAAGTATAATTTTAAACATATATATATTTCACATTATATTAAGTGTTTAAATTTAAGCATGAACATAATGAAAAAATATGGTTTTAAAAATATTTTTTATACAATAAAGACAAAATAATCTAAAGCCTTAGATTTGAGAATGATAAGCTTGAATTTTTCCTAATTTTCAATGTTGCCTCAGCCTTGATTCAAATTAATATTTTAAATAGGATGAGCGGCTTTTTTCGATCGAAGAAGAGTTCAAAGGGCCAACGGTCCGAATCGTCTGAGGGAACCTTTAGCAACCCCCAAACGACGTTTCAGGGCCAGATGACAGCCAGACATGCGAGCCTTCTGGAGACGGCGCCGGAGGTGCCCCTTTCATCGAGGCAGGCGGCCATCCCTCGTTCCTCGAGGCAGCTGTGGCCTCAGACCCAGACGGAGGTGTCTGCACCCCGTATGCCTGAGATACACTGGGCGCCCACTCCGGGTCCTACTTCTTCGGATAGTGGGTCATCTGGGGTACAGATGCCGCCGCCTCATCTGTTCCTTCCGGGGATGATACCGGCCTTACCTGTAGTCGATGGCTCAGGGACGCCGATTTATCCACTGCCCCCGCCAGTGGCTCCATCAGCGGCGTACCGGTTCGTGCCTTTTGATACGCCTCTTATTTCTGCGAGGGTATCATCATCGGCGACAGAGACGGAATCCGCCGCGAGCACCTCAGGTAATCAATGATGCATGATTATTTTTAAAGGGTCTCCGATTTTAATAATCAATTTGGTTTATCATGTGATAGGCACCGTCGGAGCGAAGCCGACAAAGAAGAAGAGAGGCCCCGTCACAGGGAAGACTCTCGAGAAGATCGTGGGTACCGTGGGGAGGATCGTCATCAATACTGACGGGGATGACCACATAGTATCGGGCGGGAAGTCGAGGACGTACTCCGGCCGCGTGAGAGCTCTCATTAGGGATAGAGTCCCTATGTTGTGGTCAAACTGGGGCGAGGTCCCGCAGGAGGTTAAGGACATGGTCCACAACGCGATGTCGGTGAGTTTACAAAATAATATTATGTATTAAATTGTTGATTTCTCGAAAAGTTAAACTAATAAACGGTTAAATGCAGGTGTGGTTTGAGGTTCCCGAGCACCTGAGGGACAGCTGGGCCGACGTTGTGCATGGGGGAAGGTACGTTGGGAAGTTAATGAAAAACAAAATTGTATGTGATATTAATAATATTTCTAATATTTTTGTTGTATCTGTAGGTACAAGGAGTGGAAGAACGAGTTGCGGACCCATTGAACTACGCACGGGAACGTACGTTCTGGTACCCCTGCTGAGTTCCAGTACAGGGAGTACGAGTGGCGTTGGCTTCTGACATCAGAATTCAACAACCCTCGTAAACAGGTATTTAAATAAATTAGTTAGTTAATTTATCATTAAGTACGTGCGTTTTAAAATATTTTACTAATAGTTTACTTTTTTTCTTTGAACGCTCAGAACCGGCAACGCAACACAAGGAACCGTCATGCCGGTTCTAGACCGTTCGCTGTCTTCATGGACGAGGTGGTCAGGGAACATCTAGAGGTCAACCAGTATGTCTATACGTACGAGAGGGCATATTCTGACTCTCAGGAGGATATTGTAAGTCATCTTACGTTTTTAAATTTTTAAATTTATATATGTAAAAATGTTAATTAATAATTTTTTTTCCTATCCATATAGGCGAAGGTGAGGGAGGCTAGTGACGAGGTGATGAGTGCTATAGTGAGGGAGACATGGCCGGACACGCAGGAGGAAGAGATGTCCGAAGCCATGTCCCGGATCGACACTTCGGATCCGACGATTGGGGCGAGGATCATGGGCACAGCCTTCCCACCGAGAGCAAACAACTTCTACTGCCGGGGTCTAGGAAAGAAAGGCGAGGGGGTCCTGAAGACCACTCCAGGATTTCAACGAAAGGCAGCCTCGACCAGCAGCAGGACCACGTCCACGATCACTAGGACGACTCAGCTAGAGTCGGAAGTTCAGAGACTATGAGAACAGCAAGCTGCTCAGGCTGCCTATAATGCCTCGCATGCAGCCTATAATGCCGCGCAGGCAGCCTATGTTGCCGAGATACATGCCATCCAGCAGGCCCAGCAGCAGCAGATGTTCCAGTACATGCAGGACTTTACAACTGCCCAGCTTCAGGGACTTCCGCCTCCGCCCATGCCTCCGCCCATGCCGCTACCCCAGCCGCCGCAACCTCCGCCGCAACTTCCGTAGCAGCCCCCAGAAGCGGATATTAATTTAGACGATATAGATTTTCTGTAGTTGATGAATTATATACTTTTATGTGCTTGTTGTTGGTTATATGAAATTGTTTTGGTGTATTTTGCAGCTTGCTTGGAATGGTAATTCAGAAATTTCGGGGTTTTTTTTTTTACTGGAATGGATTTATAGCCGACGAAAAAAGCCTTAATTTGTCGGCTAAAGTTTTTTTTTTTTAAAAAATAAGTTTTGACCGACGAAATATGCTTTAATTCGTCGGCTAAATCCCTATAAAGCCGACGAAATATAGTATATTTCGTCGGCCATAGATGTTTTTTATTTTTTTTATTACAAACTTTAGCCGACGAATAATTTAAAATATTCGTCGGCTAAAGTTTGGAAGATAACCGACGAAATAATGTCGTCGGCTAAAGTCTGGACTATAGCAGACGACATTATTTCGTCGGCTAAACTCTGGACTATAGCCGATGACTTCTACGTGTGTCGTCGGCTAAAGTCATCACAGACGACCCTTTCCCGACGACATTATAGCCGACGAAGGTTCGTCGGCTAAGATCTTAGCCGACGAATTTTTTTAACAGGCCGACGAAAATTTTTCGTCGGCTAAAGTACTTGTCCTGGTAGTGCAGCCATGGCCAGAGCACGGTCTACGAGGTCGTTGCTTATGCTTGGAGGTATAAGATATACATTGTATCTACATGATTAAATTCAGTTTACCCCCCAAATCTTTGGTGCCAAAATCAATTCAATTCAGTAACTTTTTTTTTTAAATCAGTTCGTCCCTTCAACTTTTGTAAACACATCAGTACGTCATGGCCAATTTTTGAAATTCTCCTCGAAATATGACGTCACTAAAGCTATTGAAACTGACAAGGAGACCCATAATTTAGCTTTATCCCTCTTCAGAATGGTATATAATAGTTAATTTGACAAAATATTATTAAAGAAGATAAAAAAATGCATATATTTGGCAAAATAAATAAAAAACAATAAGGGTATTTCAGACATTTCGTTAAAAATGAGGGGATAAAGCTAAATTATGGATCCTCTTGTCAATTCCAACGGCTTCGGTGACGCAACATTTCGAGGGAATTAAAAAATTAGACTGACTGATGTGTTTACGAAAGTTGAAGGGACGAACTGATTTTAAAAAAAAAATTACATGACTGAACTAATTTTGACACCAAAGATTTGGGGGGTAAACTGAAATTTTTTCATGAAAAAATACAAGTTTCAAACCTTAGACATATGCATTACCTCCTATAAAGTTGAGTCTTTTAGTTTTGTTCAAGGTTTTGGTGTGTAGCTGTTTTCTGGAGGTTACCTAGGGGTTTCAGTTTTCCATATATACATGGTTTGTCTGTTTCTTATTATACTGATAATGTCTAATTATAGGGATTTTCATCTTCATTGCTCTAGGGACTTGTATGCTATTGGTGATTGTATTTGCTGGCTGTAGACTATGGAACTATTGGTGGGTGTTGCTTGTTCATTAAGTTTTTACTTTGATGCAGTTGTACCCTTTAACAATCTAAAGGCAAAGAGAACTTAAAAAAGCTGCCGGATGCTCCCATGGTTGCCTAAGGGTAGTGGAAATCTTTGGATTTTAAGGATCAAAAAGTGATCTTGAACTGGTCAAGTTCTTGACAGAGATTGCTATTAATTTGGAGGAAATTGTTACTGATTCTGCTCATCCTGCTGAACGACATTACTGTTTCCCTAAACACAGACAAAAGCCGGATATTGAATCTGTGGCGGCGCTTGAAAAGGCAGCTTATGAGTTTGGTAACATGAGAAAGAAAAGATTCATTGAACTTCAGAATTGATTAGATATTGAAGTTATCTATAGACGGCAATGATCAGATATTGAAGTTTTACATTATTGTTGTCAATAAAGCTCAAATTGGGGTTCTGTGTCTTCCGGAAAGTCAAGGTTTTTGCTTGTATTGCTGCTGATAAGTCTCTGACTTGGGGTTTTGTACTTATATGCTGCAAAGAAGCTCTCCCATGTGTGCTTATCTCCCAAATTGCATATTTTACGCTGAGAGAAGAGCAGTGTATTGATTTTGTTATGGTCCATCATCTGGTGGCTTTCTATATCTGGCAAAGGGCTTCATGCTTAACAAGCAAAGAAGGCTCAAATTTCAAGGCCTTTGGTTGTGGAAGAGAAGACAATTTTTTTTTTTCCGGGGTGTAGTCTGGGGACTGTCGCATGGGTGATTCTAGTGTAAAGAATCAGGAGGTTGCTTCAAGAGTAATAGAAACTTGGGCTGGATGAATTTTTGGACAGGTTGGACATCGGTTTCAAATGAAGCTTGAGGTGTTATAACTTATATGGGTGATTTCTGTCTACATGCAAATGCTGCTGAAGTTGGCAAGAATTTATGTATTGTCCAGTCTGATTGACAACTTGTAATGTTTTTGTATATTAGCAAAAACGTCTTAAAGAAGAGGTTTTGTGTTGTTTAGTCTGTTGTTTATATTAGCAAAACCGTTTTATGCGTCTTATCCTTTCTTGCCAGAGGTTTTGGTTAGTTAGTCTTAAAGAAGAAACCTTCAAGAAAATTTTGAACGTGAAACAGTTCTAGCACTGGAAAAGGGAGTTCGATCATCATATGTTTCAGTTATTCTTCTCAGCATTTGGTGATTGTCATACGTTCCATATTCTGGCTGGAATTTGTGAACTTCTCTAATCTTACTAGTACTTTTTGCACTTGCAAAATCGAAATGCTAGAAATGGAAATTGACATTTAGTTTTATTTAAGTAGTTTATCCTTGTTTATGTTTCGGTTTCATTTTCTTTTCGTTTGGAAATCATTTATCCTCCTATTCGTTTGAAAGAAGTCATTTTAGGCTTGATTCATTGGATTCGTTCATATGATTCAGTGCTTTCTCAAAGACCTGAGTTGAAACCGAAAATTTCCAAATTCCAACTTCCTTGAGTATGTTGAGTTAACATTGATAACTACTACTGTATCAAATTGTCTATATCGATGAAATTCCATGCGAGAATCCATGATTAGTGATACCCATTGCATGTAACAGTTTCTCTGCCGTCCTGACTCACTTCTACCACACTTGAATGGAAACCAAATCCGGTGTTTCCTAATATTCATCGGACCTCCACCTGATCGATCTTAATTCGTCCTAAACCATTAATAACTTTTGGAGCTTCAAACGCCAGACAAACTGTCTGAGAAAACTCGATCTTGAACTTGGGGATTCTCAAGTCCCCAACTTGAACCAGAAAAACTGGGGAGATGGAGATTCAAGAAGCCAGGCTCCGAAGCAGCTCTCGCTAGTCGCTACCAGAGCAGGAAGGTCTATCTTTCATATCTGGAAGGACAAGCACATGGAATAATGCAACTGTGGCCGGGGGTTGAAACATTTTGCCGCTTATATATGCTACAGGTTTAATACTATAACGCCTTCTCCAAAGAAGCTCTGGTCATAGAATATGAACATCTTCCTCATCTGCTTGATTCCTCAGTATGTGTATATGTTGTACACACAAAATCCATTGATTCGACAGTGTGAGCCACAAGTAGCCATACCCTGTTCATTGCAGGAGCTCACACAACGTTGAATCCTGCTTGTATGCCATAACTTGTGTGCTGACAGTAGAAAAGAGAACCCCCTGAATATATAGTACAAGTTTCGAAAAAGTAATAACAGCAAGAAAGGAGAACTAGGAAACACCTCAACTCCATTACGATGATATATATAGCTTCATCTAATAATTTCTGTTTGTTCTATCGATAGGCATTGTCTTAATTCAATACATACGAAATCATCTTAGCCATGTAATTCCCAGAGACTTTAAATATAAGATCGACATAGGAAACCAGCATCAAATCAAAAGTCAGAAGTGTCAATTGTCATTAAGAACCTTCCGAACTCTTCCAACCCAAAGTCGACTTCAGAAAAGATTCCATTTCTCTCATTGGGGCAATCGCCGAGACTCTCATCCGTCCCCGTCATTGCAAAGCTCGCCACTGCTTCCTGACCACTGGGAACTTCCCTGATATCGCTACCACTTTGAAGATCAGCCAACTCACTCAAAACATTAGGGTTTTCACGTTGACAATTAGGGTTCTGGGAGAATTGACTACTGGAAGAGCTAGGGTTATGAAGTAGGTGGAGCTGCGAATTATCATTGTTATACTGATGAAACTGAAAGTTGTGATTTTCTGGTGTTAGAATAGATTGAAACTGGATTGATGGCTCTATCAGCTCATTTCTACAATAGTTTCCCCAGTTATCGATGCTAGGGTTTATTGGGAAAGGAAGATGATCATATTCAGAGTTAGGGGTGTTAAAGTACTGCAGATCCTGTGAGAATTTGTTGATTTGGATCTGCTCATTATCTTGGTTAGGATTGAAGGAGGGGAATGGATATTGTTGTTCTGGGTTAGAATAGCTAAGGGTTTGATCTAGGGTTTGCACTACTGTTGGTTCAAATGATGGCGGGGCTACTAGGGTTGTATCAGGTTTATAACTACTGGAGCTGTCAACATGTTGTGAAACGGTAACATTGTTAGTGGTTCTTCTGCTCTCCAGGATATCATCAGCTGCAGTCCTTCTTATGAACTTTGAAGCACCTTTTTCGATTGGAATATATGGGTTGTCAAGAATATCTTGGACATCGTAGTTACTTATATCAAAATTAGTCACCGCATCCCATCCTCCTCTATATTTTATTACTGCAACATCATAAGCCCTTGCTGCTTCCTCCTGAGTATCTGTTATCAGAGAAATGCAAGCAAAATCAGTATCTGATTTTTCCAGGCAGTATAAGTACTTGTGTTTTTCCTTTATATATTTACTTATTTTAATTTAGAGGGATTTTCATATACACCCAAATTTAAAGAGTGATTTTAAATAAAACTCACTTAATATTCTTATCTGATAGACATCTAAAACGTACCAACTGTAATACATATTATATTTTTTTAAATTTTTTTACACAATTACCACCATTCAACTATAACATATAAACATAATAAATAAGCTTAATTGATGTTGTCTTAAATACCTTGATTATGAGTTTTTCTTCTAATTAACACTAACATTTTTCAATCAATTTGCAAGAATCATGCAATTTTGTTTATTTTTATGAAAAAAATCTAGGTGAAAAGAATTCAATCTCTGATTTATATATAAGGTAGAATATAATATAAATAAGATATCTGATTATTAGAGTAAAATGAATAAATTTTATAGTATTACCGTAGGATCATGTGACTTATGACGTCGTCCTCCATTCCTACACCCTAAACCCATACCCCAAACCCCAAACCCCAAACCCTAAACTCCAAACCCCAAACCCCAAACCCTAAACGCTAAACGCTAAACCCTATACCCTAAACCCTATACATATACCCTAACCCTATATCCTATACCCTATACCATAAACTCAATTTTAAGCTTTTTCTTTTTAGGTATATTATCATATTATGCCCTACTTAATAGGTACATTAGAAATGTAAGTAGTTGAGAGTAAAATTTTCTCTCGATCATGATGAGAAATGATATATTAATATACTTAAAAAGAAGAAAATTAATCAAAGAACAAGAATGTGTATCTTACAATATTAGACATTTTTTAACTATGTAGAGAGACATCAAATGTGAGCTTAAAAATGAAAAGAATTATTCTATTACAAATGACATACTTCTGCATATAGCATATATATATATATATACACACACACACACACTCAAGTTAGTAATAACAATGTAAGAAATTAAAGAATGTAATTGATTATGACAAAGTTAAATTCAACTAAATTTTAGCCCAGTATTTGAGTTTCAAATTGATGCTAAAATTGAGAAAGATACTAAATTTAGTTTTCTAATATCTGAATGGCAAATCAGAGAAACCAAAAAATGAAGAAACTGTTAATTGTAGACATTTGTTTTATATGGTAAGTTTGCTTACGTGGAATGAGTGTAAAATAAAAAAAATGTATGTGTTTATCTTAAAAAATGTCTAGTATTTTGGATTTTTATCTAATTTTCTCTTTAATTTATTCTCTTTGCTATTTGGACACCTTTATTTACTGCCACCTTGTTACACTGCAAGTCTCTATCTCTAATTTGATAAAGATGTGCTTGATCATGAAACGATGATTGGTAGATGTGATCCAAATAATTTCATGATTCTATAGTCTTCAGAGTATTACCAAATGATCCCACATAGAGGCCTTTTGTATCTTTGCCTTTTCCCAACCTGGCTTGCCATCTAGAATTCTCTCCATACCTGATTCAAAGATAGCTTTGACTATGAGGAGAGAGAGAGAGTACTTGGAAACTCCTAGAGAGAGAGAGAGAGTACTTGGAAACTCCTCGATATTTAGAAATTCCTTTGGAGAAACAGGCACTTGTCCTGAAATTTGACAAGTTTAACGTAACGAAGCATCCAGGAATAACAAAGAATAATGAGAGAAAAAAGATGCAGTAAATCCTACTATATATGTGCATTTAAACTAAAAACCAAACTATTCTCGACCTCAGTTGATGCTCGGCTCCCTGTGCATTTTCCATTTCTCAAAATAGATTTAATTATTTCAGCAAGATCATTCCAAGTCAAAGTAGTCGATCTACCATTGCAATGAAACATATTATGTTTCGATTCGTTTTGTTGATAACTGTACGCGCTACGTATTTAATTACCTTCGGATATGTAGCAAATAGTCTTTCTTTGTATATGCTTCCATCTCCTCTATTTCCTTCTCGTAATCAGTCACCTACAAAAATATATACATGTGTACTTATATATATGCTGCAGGATCACTTAGCCCTTAATTTACACATAGCACATTATATAACAAGTTATACTGTCAAATAATCCAGCAAATATTAACATACAGGGAAGTTTAATGGGGTAGATTTGCCCCAATACTTCAAAGAAGCTAGATCATGTGCTCTGGCAGCATGCTCTTCTTCATGAAATCCGCCTGCCAATTTTGAACGAGAAATGAAGAATTTAGCTAGAAGGAAAGATGATTTTCAACTTATTAAATGTTTAGAGACAAATATATATTAGACTGCCATCCCATCCAGTATATTGCCCTTTCTCTCGTAGATTCGTAGTGTTAAGTTTTAAGTGAAAGAGCTATATATGCAAGAAGCTTCACTTACCAATGTAAACTATTGTATCATTGATGGAGGCCGAAAACAGAAAAACAAAAGGGTTAGTAGATAGTTGAAGGTGTCCTGGAAAATGGTAATTAAATGGATAATAAGAATATTTTGGTTACCTGTCTTGCCTTTCACTTGTGGATCAGAATTATCCCATAGAAATGCTTCAAAATGTCCTGGGTACCTACAGCAAAATATGATTGTGTGTTATTTTATTTTTGTCGAAAGTTTCGGAACATGAAAGTATTAGTATTAGGTCCACATAAAGTCTATAGCAAATCATTTTTGATGGTTCACCATAGGCAGGTTATGGAGATAACCATAAATTTGTTGTTCAGTAATTTAAACCCTAAACCTTCAATAGTAACAAACAGGTAGATACATACCTAGTAACTCCGCGAAACCTAGAACTTCTCTCGCCAGATGCTTTTTTACCCTTTTTAGTAGGGGGACATTTACGTTGCACTTCCACAGAATTTAGCCTACTTCCAGCTATATTCTTCTCTTGGTTGAGCACATTATCACTAATAATTGTAAGAGTTAGGATCAAGACAATAAGCAGGGAATCGATTTCATCATATGATCACAACATATTATTGAACAAAGGACATAGTAATTCAGCGATACCTTTTCTCACCAAATGTTTGTTTACACTTTTTATTAGTAGGGCGACGTTTGCGTTTCATCTCTGCAAATTTTGTGCCACTTCTACTAGCATTCTGCCCTTGGTTCATGAGATCATCTCTGGTCATTGCAAAAGAGTTAATAGATATGTAATGACATATCTGATAAACTTCTCAAAAAAATATGAATGTTAAATATTAGCGCAGTCCAATTAACCTAATTTGGTTCCTTCCAATAGGGGTGCTGTTGTTTACACCAGTAATAAAACCATCATCACTTGCCAAAGGAAATGGTGATGAAAATGGATAGTTGGCATTCGGAAAAGTATCGCTATTGAAGTCATCCAAATTTTGATCAGAATAAGGAAATCTGGAGCTCTCGCTATTCATGATCACCTGCAAAAACAACATTTAACAATTAAAGAGATATAGCTGTACATACAAAAAGAATATGTAGGAAACAAAGTAATTATGGTTCTGCATTGCTATAGCTAAAGAGTGCAACAAAATTACTAATGAAGACTCGAATTGGGGGATGTCATCCAACATTTTGGAAGAAAATTACTAAACATCTGATCGATTATATATCGTAACAAAGTGGATAAATGAAAAATAACTAAGAATCCAATTGATATATATACATATTATATAGCAAAGTTTATATAGAATTTATAAAATTGAAAAGCCACAAGAAATATCTATTATTCGTTGAGTCAGATAAATTTTCTTTTGCAGCTCAATATTGGTTTAGAATTTATTATATACTAAAGCTTGGTCGACTGTTCATAAGCACTGTTCAT
Source organism: Fragaria x ananassa (assembly GCA_034370585.1). NCBI lineage: Eukaryota > Viridiplantae > Streptophyta > Magnoliopsida > Rosales > Rosaceae > Fragaria > Fragaria x ananassa. Next base: position 14,945,608 of record CP139752.1, read on the forward strand.
AAGCTTATGAACAGTGTTTTTGTGAGTGGTGCGGGCTGTTCGCGGGCACTGTTCACAGGCTTATGAACAGCGGTTCGCGGGTTACTGTTCATAAGCTTATGAACAGTGTTTTATGTGTCATGCGGGCTGTTCGCGGGCACTGTTTACAGGCTTATGAACAGTGGTTTGCGTGATACTGTTTCTAAGCTTATGAACAGTGTTTTTGTGTGTTGCAAGCTACTGTTCATAAGCTTATGAACAGTGTTTTGTGTGTTGTAAGTGACTGTTCACAAGTAAGTAAACTTTGCTTTGTGATCTCGCGAGAGAACAGTGATTTGTAAACAGTGGAATCCGCGCATAAACAACAATCAAAATCACTGTTCATAAGCTTATAAACAGTGATTTGTGAACAGAATCTAGATAGATTGAGAGAGAGTTCGCCCAAAAAAATGATCTTCCAACGGACTCCGCGCCCTTCTCTGGGGCGGAGAAATAGAAAAATCTAGAGAGAATGATAAAGAGTTTGTCCAAAAAAAAATATCTCGCTCAAAAGATATAAAAATCTAGATAGATTGAGAGAGAGTTCACCCAAAAAAAAATTAAGAGACAATGATATCCAAGCGGAGGCCGAGCCATTCTCGGGGGCGGATAAATAGAAAAATCTAGAGAGACTGAGAAAGAGTTCGTCCAAAAAAAACATAAAATAAGAAACAAGCGAGGCGTGCCAAGGAAAGGATAGGCGAGGCGAGGCGAACCGAGAAGAGAGGAGGCGAGGCGAGGGTAGGCGAGAGGAGGCGAACCGAGAACAGAGGAGGCGAGGCGAGGCGAGCGGGGAAAGTATAGGCGAGGCGAGGCGAGTGAGGAAAGTATAGGCGAGGCGAGGAATGGCGAGGGAGCCGAGGAAAGTACAGGCGAGGCGAGGAATGGCGAGGGAGCCGGGGAAAGTATAGGCGAGGCGAGGCGAGCGAGGAAAGTATAGGCGAGACGAGGAATGGCGAGGGAGCCGAGGAAAGTATAGGCGAGGCGAGGAATGGCGAGGGAGCCAAGGAAAGTATAGGCGAGGCGAGGAATGGCGAAGCGAGCCGAGGAAAGGATAGGCGAGGAGAAATAGATTAAGCGAGGTGAGGAAAGGATAGGCGAGGCGAGGCGAACCGGGAAGAGAGGAAGCGAGGTGAGAAAAGGATAGGCGAGGAGATGTGAGGATAGTCGAGGCGAACCAAGAAGAGAGGAAGCGAGCGGAGGCGAGGAGAGAATAGGCGAGGCGAGGAAAGGAGAGGATAGGTGAGAAGAGAGGAAGCGAGGCTGTTGTAACGAATGTAAGAAAGAACACAGATTTACGTGGTTCACTAACGATGTGTTAGCTACGGGCAGAAGGAGAACAGTTTTATTATTTTGAGGAAAACACTAATGCCAGAATACAATTAGGTTTTGGTCGTTTATATACTAAACCCTATATACTAAGCCCAACAGGAAACCATAACCCAGCATAGCTGGTACCCCCAGATGACTAGTTCAAGGCATATATTAACATATACAAATATTTTTCATGCACTGTATACACCGCGACAAGACGCGGGTATCTTCCTAGTCGTAAACTATCAATTGGTTGATAATCATTTGCATCGTCTGCCTGCTACAAAATAGTATGTACGGATTTTTGAGTTTTGTTCGTCGGTTATATTGAATATTCAATGTCAAATCAAAAATAATTGACAGTTTAAACACGTGGGCTTCATATTTATAGCATAAACTGCGTTATAGTTAACCGTTAACGGCATATCCACAAACGGATTACTCTAAAATCTAAGAAACTAAATGTCAGGATCGGATCACCACTAGATTCTCCCTTTTTCCTTTTAGCTTAAGAATATGATGTAATTATAGATCTAAAAAAAAAAAAAAATTGCCCATTTAGTTAAAAATAGGGTTTTGGAAGCCCATTTCAATAAAAAAAAGTATTGAGTAGTTTATTTCAATGTTTTAATGTGAAATATCAACTATACCTTTCGTCATTCAATCACCCACTCTCCTCTCCCTTCCACTCTCTTCCCGATCAAAACTCTCTCTCTCTCTCTCCCTCTCCGCAACGAATAAAATCTCTGATCTCCAACCATGAACGCCTTCAGCCTCGCCGACGATATGACTAGCTCACCTCATCAGCATCCGACGCCAGAGACAAGGGAGATGACGGCCGGAAGACTTCTACGAGAACCTTACCCATACCTAGTGAGAACTAGCTTATTTGGGATCGAATTTTCGCGATTTCAAGATTTAGGGTTTGATAGAAAGCATGGAAATCAGAAAATGACAAATCTGCAACTTGAAATTGAAGAGGTCACCTTAATTGCTTGTTGGCTGCGTCCGTGCCAACCATGGAGTGGGCTTGAAGCACATTTACAAGTAGGCCAACATGGTAACCTTTACTATTGGGTTCGATTAGATGTAATTACGGGAAGTAGAGGTAGTTTATGATAAGTGCGTACTTTGTAGCTTTCAAAATGGCCTGGGCAATCATTTTGTTGTGCTTGCGGTTGTGATTTTATCATTTTTTTGTTTGATAATCTTTTTGCTTTCGTTTCGATACGTGAAACAATAGTATGGATGTAATACTCTTTTTTTTTTTTTTTTAAAGTAGTTTCTTCTTCTTCTATCTTTTTGGTTTTGTGTTTTTCAACTAGTTATTAGGGGTTAGGAACGCTGATTATTGGAGGTCAATAACTGATTATTAGAGGTCAGTAACTGATTATTAGGATCAGTAATTGATTATTAGGGGTCAGTAACAGATTACTGGGGTCGGTAACTCGATTACTAGAGGTCAGTAACTCGGTTACTAGGGGCCAATAACTCGATTATTGGGGGTCGGTAACTGAAAACTGGGGGTCAGTAATTGAGTGACCTGAGAAAATAGGAGGGCTACCAGAGTCCGGCGATCGGTGACAGGAATCCGGCGACCGGAGTCCAATGAGATTCCGACAAAGTCTTCTCACTCTTTCACATTCTCTCTCCTTATACATGTTGAAATGGTGAGGGTAAAATTGTTTTAAAAATATATAAATTTTTTATATTTTTTTATTATGACTTTAATATAGATTTGTGTATTTGGGCATAAGTAAGAACACTTTATATTGGAATGAACTCATGTCTATTAGATTGATTGGAATAGACAATAAATGATTTAAATTAGTACTAAAGCATTTTCCCTTAAAAACACATAAGTTCAAGCCCCATTCTTCACAAAACATAGGATGAGCTCGCAATGGATGATAGATAAATCCTATCTACATGTTTTACATCGATCTAGTGCTATGTAACCCATTCCAATAAATTAAGGAAAAATGGAGGCAGTAACCTGATAAAATTTCTTTGTCCTGCAAGAATTAACTTAATTATCAGCCTCGATTCGTCTTAAATTAATCATTGGATTTGCCAATTAATAATCATATATTTGAATACATGCAATTCATCATTCAAAGGTTCCATGCAAGATAAACAAATTACAGTAAAAAGTAAATCATGCATAACAGTGATCAGCTGATGACTAATAAATTGATGCAGGCAATGCAATTACCTTGTGTGTTATATATCCGAAACAAATAAGGAATGTTGAGGGAATATAGCAACCAGCTGCCACTAGCTCGCTCACTGTGTCTCTTCTTCAAAGCAGAAATTTAGCAAACCTAAAAGCTCGAGTAAAGAGAGGGGATGGGAAGCAGTATATATAGACCAAAAAAATTATACAAACAAAGGGAAAGTAGAAGAAAACCAAATTCCACAACCAATGCTAATTAATTGTAAATACAACAGGGTGTTGGTAAAGTCTGTCTGAATGAGCTGGATTTGTTGGTCTAAATAGCAAATCCCTGAGCGATAAATGAAGGGTGATTTACAACCATATTTGGCTCTATCAATTAAATTGTACAATTTTCTTTTTGTGAAATTTTCTTATGGTATAATCACCTAGTCTACAATAGAGCAATCAAATTATGCTCAATATGTCACATTTAGATTTATATCCAAAGGTAGAGAATTAAACAACATAGTTTACTGATAATTCTCTTTATTTTTAGATTTACATCCAGTAGTGGTTCAACATTATTTTGTTGGTTAGTTGATGACCAGGTGAACACTTATGATATTTTATGCGGTTTGACGATTGTGTTGGAAAACTCATTCAAACAAGGGTCAAATATTAATTAGAATCCCAAGACCTAATTTATCCAACCGTTTCAATTTGAAAATGAGAGTTTCTATTGGCACCTCATGACTTGCTCATGTGTCCTCTATCATTTATTCTTTTTTTTTTCTTTCTAAGTGGCTTATGTGTCCTCATATAAAATGACTGTTATAGACAATAAATAATTATAATTGTGAAAATTTATAAAGTAATTTTCTTCTCTTCTAAAATTTATTATATATATAATAGTAGATATACGTGGAAACTCTTTTTTTAATAGAGATATACAACATTTGTTCGCATCGATATGCAACATTTCACTTGGATCATTTTCTTTGTCAACTTATCAAATATATTAAAAAATTCATATCATTTAGATCAATAGCCATAAAGCTAAGAGATTTTAACAGCACCGGTACCCCAACTTTTGTGGCACGGTTAAAGTGGTACTCAGACTTTAAAAACTATCAATGTGGTACCCAAACTTTGTTTTTGATACCAAGGAAAGGCCTGAGGCCAATTTCTGTCAAGGTGCTATATGTTTGCTGACGTGGCCAGTATCGGGTCCACCAAAAAGGGCAAAAATGACATTTTACACAGTCTGCACCCAAATCGAGTCAAAACTCAACTTCCCCGCTCCTTCATCAATTTCCATCTTTTCTCTCCGCAACCCCTTTTTCTCGACTTCACAACCCCATCTCTCTCTCGTCCCTTTTTCGACGACAAATTCACTCTCTCCGGCTCCTGGGACGGCGAGCTCCGCCTCTGGGAAGTCATCCTCTCCACCTGCCGCTTCGTCGGCCACACCAAGGACGCCTTCTCCATCGCTTATTCTATCGACAACAGGCAGATCGTCTTGGCCTCTCATGACTGTGGAACACCCTCAAGGACCACAATGGCTATGTGAACACCATGGCGGTTTCTCCTGATGGTTCCTTGTGCGCCAACGTAGGAAAAGATGGAGTAATTTTGCTGTAGGATGTGGCCGAGGGAAAGAGGCTGTACTCACTTGATATTGGTGCGATTATTCATGCTCTATGCTTCAGCCCCAACAAGTACTGGCTGTGTAGGTCTGTTTTGCTGATTTTGAATTCTATGATTATCAAGCATTCTTTTGTCCAGGTCTGTTTTGCTTTGATTTATTTCCTTATCTTATGTTATGTGAGACAGTCAGAATATCCCAACAAAATCGGAATTCAATTGTTCTCAATCAACTTCAGAAGATTCAATATATTGCTTCAAATCTCTGTAAGTCATGTTTGTCCTACTCTTATTATGGAGCAATTCAGTATAGATTAACTTGTACTCACATAATGAGGACAATTATTACATCACTTCCCTGCATCTTAGTTCTATTTGTTCCATGTTGAATTCTTTTATGCCAAAACTGGAATATCAACATCCTTATCATAGTTGCAACACTTTGGTCTGGCATGACATGTCTAAATATTCTACTAAAGGCTCCTCAAGGGGTGGAAAAAATTGATGTTTTTGTTCTCACATAAATCTTATTGTGTAATATTGAATATGATCTAAAACTTGGAAAATAAAAAACTCAAACATAGAGGAAGAGAGCATCCTGATTTGCAGAATGGAATGCCGAGAGACTAGCAATAACTGTGGTTGTAAGTAGGTCATTGCACCATAATATTGACATCCAAGGGGAAAGAATTGAGGGTCTTTCATAGCTGAATAAGAAGAAAAACTGAATAAGCTACCGGATGTAAAATAAAAGATGGTTCATGTGTTATAAACTCATATTGTTGTTTTAAATGTGCAGCTATTCGAAGTGTTGTGCATATTCCGTCGTGAACAAGAGTTACATTTTTATTGCTTATCTAAAAGGAAAAGAGAAAGGTTTGACTAGGTTTGTGTTTTAATATTTATCCTACTCTTAGTACTCATCATAGATTAACTTGTGCTCATATAATGAGCCAATAATTCTTAGCATGCCAAGAGTGGAAAATTCTATAATCTTCAGGGTATTTAAACTCTACAGTTAGGAGTACTTAGATTAGTCACTTTCCAAATTGGGTGCACTTAATGATTTCTGGTCAGTCTTGTTCTTCAATTGGTTTAGGATTTTTTAGCCAAATGAATCAAAGCAAGCATGTGTGGCTTGTGTCTTAGAATAGTAATGTTGCTTGCCACATAGTAATGTTACCTTTAATTTTTGGTGTAGTCTATGACAAACAATATATCAATGTGTTCACCTCAAAATATCAAAGCTAAGCATAATGATCATATTGGATATGATTAGTCTGAGACAATCTGTTAAATTTGTCAACCTGTAAATATGTTAACTAAGATGTCCTAGTACAATGACTTGTGTTGTCTACAAAGGCACTGAATTATCCTGCCAAAAGTTCCTTTAAGCTTCTAATGACACCTTCGTATGAGATTGGATTCATTTTACATGTTGGATTATCATTATTATTCATGCTAAAGACCCTAGAATAGCTAATATGGCAAAAGACTAGACCAATTTGTTAGCATGCATTGCTGGAGATAATTGCTGCAGAACTAATTCAGCTCCAATTTGTTTACCTATTATATAGAATGCATAATCACTCACTTGTGTAGTGAGTCCTAACATATTTAGTTGCCTCTTCTGTAAGACCTGAGATTCATATTTCTGCACTGTAGTTGATTAATTTGGATTTGTTTTCAGGTAGAGGAGAGCATTTGCAAGTTCATCAAGAAGGGACTAACACCTTCACAGATTGGTGTCATCCTTCGTGATTCTCATGGATTTGGCCAGATGAAGAGTGTCACTGGCAACAAGATATTGCGTAATCTGAAGGCCCAAGGTATGTAAATTGTTAAATTGGTGTTTTCTTGTGATATTTTCTTGGAGACATGAGTGAATATTGTCATTTGTCACTCTTGTAGCGTAGTGGATGGTGCTATTAGTTTTCCATATGGAATTCATTTTTAGCATAGGTAGAATTACATTGAGGCCAAGGAGGTTATCCTCTGTTCTAGTTCATTTGTGTTTAATATTATGTCCTAACGACAACTATTTGAGTATGTTTGGGATCAGCTTGTTTGGTGTAAACACAGTTTGAGCTTTTAATTCATGGTAAACTTGATTTATTGTTCTATATATATGAATGGTTTACATTCTTTATGCCAATCAAGATACATGTTTAAGTGAGGAATATATATATGAATGATTTTAGATCTGTTGAGTTTTTCCTTGGCAGTATTTTTATGAAAGATTTGGCTTTCTAATATTTTACACTTTACTAGCAATGAGGTTCTACTTAGTTGATATTACTAATACCAAAACTTCATTTATAGCTTGCAGCTTCAGAAAATAGACAATTTCCTCTTTGAGTCTGTAAATGATTGAGGGGCACCCCAATAAGCTCTGTGATCAGATTTCCGATGCAGTGCTTGAATTTTTTAGAGTATGATATATAATGTATAAGCTTTGTGATCAAATTTTCTATAGTATGATGTATGAAGTATTTCAAATTCTTCAATGGAAATGTCTGTGTGTATTAGATGAAATGTGGTTGTTGAATTGTGTTGGAAATGTCTTGTTTATGTTCCACAGGTCCAAATGGCACTAACCCCACCCAAGGAATCAAAACCTATCAAGGACCATGTTATAAAGTTTAGAAAGGGATGGAAGAAAATTAACTTAGCAATGAATGGTAGTTCTGCTGAAAATAAATGCATCAGCCGGCCTCAACACAACCTCCCACTCAAAGCAGCTAAAATCATGGAGCAAGGGGTGCTAAAAAAAGTGAAGGTGCTGACTTTTAAATTAGAGAAACATAATGTGTACTTCATTATGTTTTGGAATCAATTTTTTGCAAACAATCTGGTTCCTTGAGTTTTTGGAAACTAATTAAGCTTGAATTCTAATGCATAATATGTTTCTCATGTTGAACTGATGTTGGTTTTAATGGTTTTAATTCAGTGATATTGACAGTTTTTTTTGTTCTATTTTTGAAATTCTATGTTACATTTTCAGCTATTGCATAGTATTTATTGTCAGCAGATAAACATAACGGCAGTGTCTAAACTTTACTGAACTGATCAATATGATACCTAAATTTTACTGAACTGATCCATGTGATACCCATGATGAAAACCCAAGATTTAATTTTAAAGATTTTGGAGGGAAAACGGTTTTGGAGAATTAGAAAGTTATTTTTGTCATTGCACCTTTTTTTGGTAGGTATCATGCCGGCCACGTCAGTAAACTAACGACATAGTTACGGAAATTGGCCTCAAGCCTTTTCCTTGGTAGCGAAATAGAAGTTTGGGTATCACATTGATAGTTTTTAAAGTATGGGTACCACTTTGACAGTGCCACAAAAGTTAGGGTACCGGCGGTGCATTTTCCTCTAAAACTAAAGTCTATCTTGCTTACAAAAGAAATTGGTATCTCGAAACCTAAAAAGCAACAAAATAAAACTGCTAGAAAATCTGGTACGCTCACAATTAAGCAAGCCTCTACTCCTACGATCAAGCTCGCCTTCTACGGCTTATCATGTTTAATTTCTCCCTTGTCAATCACACAAATGTGGTACAAGAAAAAAAAAATTAGACACCAATAGAAGACTTATAGAGCTACGACCATCAACTATAGAGATCTATCCCTAGCCTAGAACAAAATTAAGTCATAACAAGCTCTTCCCATTTCGGGTTAGAGCGTGCAATGTTACATGCACCTTTCCTCGAACTGTTTCATCCTATTGACATCTTCTCGAAGGTTTTTATTTTTCCACAAAAAGTTCGACCTTGTTAAAAACTTCCTTAAAAAGATTCACCTTGTTAAGATTTTCCTTGTAGTGTTTCATCACCTTGTTGATATTTTCCTTGACTATATATTTTTCCATAGGTTTTCCTTGACAAAATTTATAGTACTTCATGTAAACATGCTAAACACTTTCACCTTTTCTACAAACGATCTTAATTTTCAACTTCAATTCATATTATCTAATCAAACAACAAACCCTAAAATCTAAATTTTGTAGTAGACACACTTAATTTAAGATAGAAAAGTCATGCCTTGCTAAGGGATTGAGAAAAATACTATTGGAATTTATTACGTTGTTTTTTGATTTTGCTTTTGCTTGAAACTATGGTTGTTCATCGATAAGTTTTGGTTAGTTATTTCTAATTAGGGATTTGCAACATCACTTACGTTATTCTTATGGAGGAGAAGAAAATTCTTAAGCGAGATATTTTATTTGAAGGTTTCATTAGTTTTGATATAAATGTCTCTTCTGATAATTTTACACACTCACATAGTCTTATCTATTATGTATGAAAAAAGAGTATTTAGAAATGGGTTAAGAAAATTTCTCATTTGGTTGTTTTCTTGTTCTAACCAAGGATTAATATCTGCGATATATTCAATATATCCCCCGATATCTCTCCTCTTCTTTTTTTGTGTGTATGTGTGTGTGTGGAAAGGACCGATATATCTAGACTTTAGATGGGTAGATCCGTGGATAACTTAATTTTCACCGTATCTCCGATATATCTTCGGTACTGTTAAATATTTTCGATATTTATGATATATCTTTAATATATTAAATAAATATTTGTAAAATTTTTGAGCAGAATGAAAAATCACCTCCAACAATATTCGAGAGAGAAGTAATTCCCTCGATTAAGATATATCTCAATAAAGAGTGAAGGTATGGAGTGATATCTTCTTATCTAGAAGAGGAGTATTCCCCTTGAGGAATATTTGGATGTTGAGTCAAGGACCAACATGAGTCTTTTTAACCACCTAGAGTCGATCTCTTTCTAGATGTAGATGAAGTTGATGGTTGTAGTTTTGTACAATTTATATGTAAATCTAATAAATGAAATATTTTGGAAAGAAAAATTTCTTACAGAATTTTCGATATTTCTTCATGGATATTCTCGATATATCTGATATCTCTTTTTTCCAAAAGTCCAATAGATATACTAATACGAATGTTTTAGGCCCTTGGTTCTAACTTTAAAAAAAAAAAAACTTTTTATTAATAACTCACACACCCTACATATGTCAGTTAAGTTTGAACTCATAACCTCAAAGTTGTCAGTTAAACACTTTAACCAACCAAGCCACGGCACACCGACACCCTTGGTTCTAACTTACTTGTAACCATTTTTGTAATTAATAAAATGTCTTTTGTCGAAAATAAAAACAAAATAATTCCCTTTTCCCTATGGACACCCCTCACAAAATAACTCCCTTTCAGCGGGGTAACTAGAAACCTCTAGACCTCATTTGTTTCGCAGAAAATTGGTATCAGAAAATGAAATTTATTCTTTTTTTGCGTTAAGGAAATGAAAGACTTTCCTGAATAAAGAGAAAATATGAGGGAAAATGATTTCTTCTAAAATCTAAAAGAAACACTTTCTTTCCTTCTTTCCTTCTGTTATATTTTATTATATTTTTTAACAAGTTTCTGGATAGTTACATGCATACTTACATGGATAGTTACATGCATAGTTACATAGATGGATAGTTACATGGATAATTACATTGATAGTTACATATGCCGGTTAATGTCGTTACACAAGTGTAGCATGTATGTAACTACCAATGTAACTATCAAACTGTAGTTACATGGATAGTTACATTGATAGTTACATGTATAGTTACATGGATATTTACATAGATGAATAGTTACATAGATAATTACATGCATAGTTACATAGATGGATAGTTACATGGATAGTTATATGAATAGTTACTTGGATAGTTACATAGATGAATAGTTACATGGATAGTTACATGCATAGTTACATAGATGAATAGTTACATGGATAGTTATATAGATGAATGGTTACATGAATAGTTACATGCATAGTTACATGCATAGTTACATAGATGAATAGTTACATGGATAGTTATATAGATGAATGGTTACATGAATAGTTACATGCATAGTTACATAGATGGATAGTTACATGCAAAGTTACATAGATGGATAGTTACATGGAAAACCCATTATTCTCTGAACAAAAACATCCATGTAACTATCCATCTATGTCTGCATGTAACTATCCATGTTAGAAAAAGCAGCAGATGAACAAAAACAGGACGGCGCTAAAGGCACTGTACTGGAGAGGTTTAAGGAAGATCGTCATATGCTCAACATGGTTGGGTTCGCAAATTCTAGCGAGTAATATTTGTACAGAATCCGCATACGGTTGTAATTTGAATGTCTACAGGTTTACAAAAATCTTCTTTCTCCATGGGGAATTAGCTTTATGTGATCCCATTGTTCTTTGGATGGTTTCCTACTCTACAAGTCATGGCTTTTCTGTCTATTTCTTTATCAGTGTTCTTGAACTTTCGTTCTTTCTGGGATCCCATTGTTCTTTGGATGGTTTCCTACTCTACAAGTCATGGCTCTTCTGTCTATTTCTTGGGTTCTCGATTTTTGTTATATGTACGGGTTAAATAAATGATGTAAAAGTGTAATATTTACAGTAGCCATAAATGACTATAGACTATAGAGCTATAACATATCAGTCACGAGCATCCATTGATTATAGAAAGCGAGATTTATCATGGCTTTGGCTTCACAATGTTGCAAGAGATACTTAAAAATACAACTAGATCTATAGTCAACTCATACACTCCCATCTTCGCAGGAATAATCTGTTTAGAAAAATTACAATATAGTTTTTTCATGTGTAAATAACAATGGAAATATTAGCCTTAACAAGAATTAATACCATGAAACTATCTCAACTGGTTACCAGTCTAGAATTCAGAATTTCAATCTGCTTAGTGACTGCTAGAATTCCTTCACAAGGAACAACACAATACCAAGATTCATACCCAAAAACATACAGCATGCCCAAAGAAAACATACATCATATAAGTATGAAACTCATGATTCTACCATAAATCCAACTCAAGAGCCTAAACAAACATGATGTACAAAGTTATTATGGAAAATTTTTCAGCAAGACAATTCTTTCCAGAACTTGCATTAAGAAAATGCAAACATCGAAAATTGATGATCAGTAACCTAGTGATTTATGCACGTCTAAGCCTTTTTTTCTTTGACACCTAAACAAACTAACAACCCATTTCATTGTTGATCGCTCCATTTCCTTGAACTTAAAGCCACTATCATTTCATGGAACTTAAAACCACAATATCATTTCTGGAACCAAAGAAACTCAAATCTAAACCCTAGTATAAAATCAACAATTACCCCATATAGCATCTATCAACCAAAATTAACAAATTATAAGAAAAATTAGCACAGATTCACAACACCATAAATATAAATCCGCATGCTTCAAAATCTTAATCCAAAACAGAAATTCGCATAAACAACAAAGCACCAGTTCATAATCCAACTTAAAAAAGCATAGCAAATTAGACAACAGTTCCTAATCTGAAAACCAAATGTACTATAACATCAAAAACCCAAAGGCACAACTCAACGGTCCACTTCCTAGAACCTCCTGGGCCTGCCGCGGTCGTACCCAACCGAAGCAGCCTGCAGTTCAGTGGACTCAAGCCTGACACCAGGAATATCACCCATGCCAAGAGTTGTGAGCATGTCCAGAGTCTCCTTGTCGACGGCGATGATGATTCATGTTGAGCATATGACGATCTTCCTTAAACTCTTGCCGCTCCGATTCAGCCCTACACTGAAAATTCATTATTCTCTGGATCATTAAGTACATAATGTGATTGATTTGGGTTACATTCATGCATATATACAATACAGACCTGCTTTGGAGGCTATTGAGGTTCAGTTCTTTGCACCATGAAGGGAAACATCCTCGATTAGTTTCTCATCTTCGTCGGGAGTCCACTTTCCCTTGACCAATGCTGTTCGGGTGGGCTTTTAGTTCTGTGAGGCCATTTATCAGTCACTTGGTGTATGTACAATAGCCATTTATAGTAACATGATTTAAGCTCATTCTTGATGATTTTGTCAAATCTCTATGTTTAAGTAAAGCTGCAACAACATGGCTAACAAGTACAATGAGATTTGTGAATCAGTTATAGCATCATGATGACAAGTTGCTGAAGAAGATCCATATGTGTGCTTAACTACATAAGCTTCACCATCAAAGCCTTCAGGTTCTTATGGAGTGAACCTAACTTTATGGAATGAACCTAGTTCAGAATACCATAAAAATCAAATCCTTCTATTCTTGAATTTAATGGGGTGTTCCCAGCTTCATAATGCCATCAAAATCAAAGTAAAGCTGGAAACCATCAAAAAATTAAACTGATCAGCAAGCTTACAAATGCATTAATCATTATCACTCAACAAGATTATAGAGATATAATGCTTCTATAAGCAAGAATTACAAATGCAAATTACTTAAAGCATTAAGAAACTCACAAGCCCATGGTGAGTCTTCAAGCCTCGGTCTTCCACTCTACAATTTCAATCCATCAACATCTTGATTAGAGCCTAACCAATCACAACTCCAAAATACCTCCTAAAATCTTACATAAATGAATGGAAGACTAATCGATCAATAAAATTCAAAGCTAATTCCAAATCTAACTCCAAGCACCACACACACAGCAGAATCATCACAAATCTTCCAGATTAAACATATATACTTCAATCGCTCTCAAATTCAAACCATAAATTTCAATCTCTAGCAGAATTACACAACAGAAAAGATGCTTAAACAGAAAATAAGCTATTAGATCCTCTCCGATTACCTTGAAAAGAAGAAGACGATCGAAGACTTGGACGACGATGAAGAAGGACCAAGCTAGAGATGGAGGGGGAGAGAGAGATGTGGCGGCTGAGCACAGCGAAGAGGAGGTATCAATTGAGGGGGAGCGGTGTTCGTCGGAGCTCCGATGGAGTTCATGTATTTGCAATCAGAGACCGGAGCTCCGTTCATGATCCTTGTCGACGATCGTCGACGATAAGAGATAGAGAGAGAGAGAGAGAGAGAGAGAGAGAGAGAGAGAGAGAGAATGTGTGTGTGTGTGTGTGTGTGAGATGACGAAATTGAGATCGATCAAAAACAGGTTAAATGAGAAAGGAGGGTAGAATGATCATGTAAAAAGAGTAAAAATAGACTTTTTTATCATTTAAGATGTTTTAAGGTAACCATCTTATCATGTATCATGTTTTAATTGTGACCTTTTTATCATGTGGAACATTTGAAGACTATTTTATCATTTGTACATTCGACAGTTATGTATATTCGAGCAGTTGTGTCTGTTCGAACAGTTATACCTGTTCTAATTGACTTTTATATAAGGACGACTTCTGTCATTGTTTTGATCATCAAATCATTCTTTTTCTTCCTCCCCAAAACTATTTCTTCTGAAGCATAAAGTAAATTCGTCAGGGTCAAGTTCTTGTGCAAAAACTTGAACCAGATAATTGTATCTCTAGATAGACGTCTGAATCTGCAGCACAAGCGGGGATGAATTTCTGTCTTAGGTCACTGTAAGGAAGGTCTCTATCTGATCAATCAAGTTAGTGTTATTCGTTTTATTTCATTGTAATTTTTCCAATTTCGTTTTAATTTCATTGTTATATATATGCTGTTTGAACAGATATTGGATTGGTTATAACAATCTAAGACATAAATTTCTCTATTGTGTAGAGATGGATCAATCTGTGTCTGTTCTGCAAAATCATGTTGAGAGACCTGAGAAATTCAAGGGGTCGGATTTCAAACGCTGGCAACAGAAGATGTTGATCTATTTGACAACACTTCATGTGGCAAGTGTTCTCACTGCCGAGGCTCCAAAGGCTCTGCTGGGAGGAGAAGGGGAGAATGCTCAAACGGATGCTCAAAGGGCCGAAAATATGAAGGCTATTGAGACTTGAAACAACAATGAGTATAGTTGCAGAAACTACATCCTCAATGCCTTGGACGATTCCTTGTATGATATTTATTCTACCTTTAAGACGGCAAGGGAATTGTGGGAATCATTGGAAAATAAGTACAAGACTGAAGTTGCTTATTCCAAGAAGTTTGTCATTGGCAAGTTTCTGAATTTCAAGATGAGCGATGCCAAGTCTGTTGTCAAGCAAGTGGAGGAACTCCAAGTCATTGTTCATGAGTTAGATGTGGAAGGCATGGGTCTGATGTGGAGGATGTGAACAAAAACACAATCATGGAATCTGCCGAGGCAGAATTTTTTGAGAATATATTTCCTTATAAGGATAAAGAGGATAAAGAGAAATCTAATCCAAGGAAAAGAACGTATAATGATAAGTTATCTCAAAATGAATTAAACAAAAGTACTGAAACTGATGAAAATAATACTTCTGCGGTTCAAAATGAAGTTCTAGAACCAAGAAGAAGTAAACGTAGAAAAATAGCCAAAGATTTTGGACCTAACTATATGACCTTTGCTATTGAAGAAGAACCTCAAACATATAAGGCTACTATGGAATCATCAGAAGCACCTTATTGGAAAGAGGCTATTCAAAGTGAAGTAGAATCCATTATGCAAAATAATACATGGAAATTGGTTGATTTACCTCCAGGACATAAACCAATAGGCCATAAATAGCTTTTCAAGAGGAAATTGAGACCTGATGGTACCAGAGAGAAATACAAGGCTCGTATCATAGCCAAAAGGTATCGTCAAAAGAAAGGTGTAGACTTCTTTGATACTTATTCACCGGTGACAAGAATTACGTCTATAAGGACGTTAATGGCAATAGAGGCTATTCACAATTTGGAAATACACCAAATGGATGTGAAAACCTCATTCTAGTGAATTAGATGAAGAAATATACATGCACCAACCTGAAGGGTTTGTTGTTAAAGGTCAAGAGAATAAGGTGTGTAAATTGGTTAAGTCCCTTTACGGCCTTAAACAAGCTCCAAAGCAATGGCATGAGAAGTTTGATAACACACTTTTATCAAACTGTTTTCAAATAAATGAATGTGATAACTGTGTTTATGTTAAACAATGTAGAAATACATGTGTCATTATATATTTATATGTGGATGATATGCTTATTATGGGAACAAATACTGATGTAATTAATCAAACCAAGACAATGTTGCACTCCTCTTTTGATATGAAAGATATGGGAGTAGCAGATGTAATTCTTGGTATTCGAATTCAAAATAATTCAGATGGTTACATACTTACTCAATCACATTATGTGGAGAAGGTCCTTAGAAAATTTGGACATTATGATGATAGGCCGGTTGTTACTCCACTTGATCCCTCTAGTCATCTTAAGAAGAATCAAGGAGAAAGTGTGTCTCAATTGGAGTATACTCAAGTTCTTAGAAGCTTGATGTACATAATGAATTGTACAAGACTAGATTTAGCATATAGTGTGAGTAGACTTAGTCGTTACTCACACAATCCCGGGAAAGATCATTGGGATGCACTAGTGAGAGTGCTCCGATATCTAAAACATACAATGAATTATGGATTGCATTATACAAAATATCCTCCTGTATTAGAAGGATATTGTGATGCTAATTGGATTTCCAGTCATTCGGAAAGTAAGTCCACAAGTGATTATGTATTTACACTTGGAGGCGCAGCCGTATCTTGGAAGTCATCAAAGCAAACAGTGAATACACGTTCAACTATGGAAGCAGAGTTTGTAGCCTTAGATAAAGCCTCCGAAGAAGCGGAATGACTCAAAAACTTCCTAGAAGGTATTCCGTTGTGGCCAAAGCCTGTTACTGCCATTTGCATACATTGTGATAGTATGACTGCTCTTACACGAGCGAAGAACCAAATCTATAAGGCGTCGTCACAAGACAATACGAGGCTTGCTCAAGAATGGAATTATTTCCATCGACTATGTAAAGTCAAAGGAGAATATAGCAAATCCTTTGACAAAAGGCCTAAATAGAGAGCAAGTAGTATTTACATCGAGGGGAATGGGCTTAAAGCCAATACAATGAGTCATTACTTGACGAAAACCTAACCTAGCAACATTGGAGATCCCAGATCTAGGTTCAATAGGCAAACTAGTTGGGGAAGACTCAAGGAGCATAAACACACATATATGCTCATTCCTATGATGAATTTAAGTGTGTTGTTCCGTTGACGATTAAGGGTTGAATATTTATTTATTCTTAATAATGCTAATAGCTTTTAAAGTGGAATAGTACGGACTATTCTTGATTGGCACTACCTATATGAGATTGATGTGGGGTCGCATCATTGAGAACCGAGATGACTACGTTCTCTAAAATACTCATAAAGAAGGATTTGTTCAAGACCGAAATGAACACAACAGTAAGAATTGAACTACGTATAGATATGATATGTGTGATATTTGTTGTCTTGATTTACTACAAAACGTGGTTAGTTCAAGACTAAAGTTCACTACCCACAAAGTCTGATAAGTACTCACTACGAAAGGTTCAAGTCCAAAAGACACATATTCTGATGCCTATCATATTTAGTTTATTGGAAATAGTAAAATAAGTTCTTTTTTATTATTTTATTTTCTATTCAAATGTGGGGTATTATTAGAGTTTGAATAGAAAATGTGGGGTATTATTGGAACTTGTGTGGTATTAATCTCACATTGAAGAAACATTAAATGTGTGAGTCTTTATATAGAAATACTCATGTGACTCATTAAATAGATGATAGTCCTAATATGGGCTTGATGAGCTTTCTATTGGGTTTTTCAATAGAAATATATATATATATATATATATATATATTAATAAAAGTCAAAAGATTGGGCCTTGGAAATTAATTTTTGAAAATTAATATCATTTAATTTAATTATTAATTCGGATAAATATCAAAAGACATAACTGTCCGAACAGTTACAACTGTCCGAGCAGTTGTGTTTGTTCAAACAGTTATACCTATTCAAATTGACTTTTATATAAGGACAACTTATGTCGTTGTTTTAATCATCAAATCATTCTTCTTCTTCCTCCCCAAAACTATTTCTTCTGAAGCATAAAGTAAATTCGCCAGGGTCAAGTTTTGTGTAAGAACTTGAACCAGATAGTTGTATCCTCTAGATAGACGTTCGAATCTGCAACACAAGCGGGGACGAATTTATGTCTTAGGTCACTGCAAGACAGGTCTCTATCTGATCAATCAAGTTAGTGTTATTCGTTTTATTTCATTGTAATTTTTCTGATTTCGTTTTAATTTCGTTGTTATATATATACTGTTTGAACGGATATTAGATTATTTATAACAAAGTCAACAATTTCGATGGTTGATGTAGAGGTTAAAAAATTCATTCTACCTTCCCAGAATTTCATAATGTTTATGTTTTTTTTTTTCTGAACAAAAACATATGATTGCGGCCCTCACTTGTCGATTCGATTAAATAAGAAACAAGAGAATACATAGGGGACATGATATCCCAGATTAAATGTAATTTCAAAATTAATAGTAGGAATCCCTATAAAAATAATATATTCTATAACGCAACTAAAAACAATGGTTGCACATAAGGCAACTATAGCTGCGTTACCCAAATAGTGACACCATGAAATTTTCAAACTCACGAAAAGCATCAATATACAAATAAAAGTAGTTTTTCCACTGTGTTGCCGGTAAGAAAATATACCAACGACACATTGCATGTTTCATCCTGTACGAAGAGGTGACATCCATTTAGCAAGGAATTGCCACCTCACAACCAGCCAAGGCTCCTAAAGTGCATGTCGAGACAAAGCCCACCATATCCAACTGTAAATCGATACGGTCTTTTTGGAAATGAAAACCTACAGAAAAGATGACAACCTAATAAACATAGAAACTTACTATAATCAGGACACCAATAAATGTCTAAAGATTCAGAGGCCCAATGGCCGAACAGTCCGCTAGCAAAGGCCCATTGACTTGACAGTCCCACAAAACTAACCATGTCCAAGATCCATGCCAGGCCCACGACCTGGGTAACCTATGCCAGGGATGCTTAGATTCATGAGTGAAGTCTTCTACCACGCGAATTGCTGACAAGAAATGCCTATGTTATTAGCATATAATGTTGTGGTTGAATAGTTATGACAATGTGATTGACAAGTTGAATCACTATTGCTTCATAATATGATGTTATTGTGATTAGTGGGTGACTAGGTGTTAGTCGGACCTCGTGGATTGTAAAGGGTTGAAGTCTTCACAACATTCGTCAGATAAGATTCATGACACAACAAGGACAACCACATCCGTTTTGAAGCAAACTCAAAAACAGAAATCATTAAAACAAAATATAATAAATTCGGGTCAGATAGTCTGATTCTCTCTTGGCAGCAAGAGGAGGCCCGGAGGTTTTCTGGGTTCGTCGATGACAGTAGGAGGAGGCCCTTAGTTTCATCAATCTATCTTCATTATACACAACACCTTTGGGAGAGGAAATTGCTCAATCCCTTTTATCGCATTTCCTATCATTTAACTCAACCAAGGCGCACGTGATGCTCGCGCACTATCTCGCGTGATGGTGCTCGAGCATCACGCGCGCATCTTTACAACGATCTCTATGGACCGCGGACCATAGCGCGAATCATTACAACGGTCTTTATGGACCACATACCATACCAGATGCTTTCCTTTATTCTTCGGTGATTATGTAACCCATTCTCCTCCAGAGTATATTTACATGGTACATGAGCTCAAAACGAACTGTCCAGACTATTTTGGAAACGTTAGTAAGTCTACATAAGTGAGTCTACATAAGTAGCTCAAAAAAAGAGTCTAAAGACACATGCAAATAAAAGATAAACTTAATAGTGGTACAACCGAAAGGGTCTTTCGATCAAATAATTATATAATTTTTTTTTTAAACTCGCAGCCTCAAAAAAACTATTTTTTACGTAATACTATTTAGTCTAGTGACATAGTATATCCGTTTCATAAGTAGGAAGTGATAAGTTTGACGTACGATAAACTAGTTGTAACATAATATCGATTAACAGATCGTTGCGATATTTTTTATTGTTATGAGTTCACCCACAATAAAACCACCGTTTGAGTTTGTTCTTCAATTGTTTCTTCTCTGAAACCACCCCCGCCGCCTCAGCTTCTACCAGGACCATCTTTCAAGCAAAATCCTCAACCACCTCCTCCATTAGTGAGCACATACTAGTGATAGCCAACCACCCTGTTAGAAAAGCAAAAATTCTTATAAGCACCAAGATGCAAGTGAACCGAGTAACTAATATGGAATATTTTGATCCGGTTATTCACGTCGTATTATCATGCATGTATTCTACTATCGTTAACAATATTGAAACCTAAAAAAAAATAATCGTAAGTGTTTCCAACACAGGAGGTGAGGACATGGCCTTTAATTTGATCAGATAAAAAATGAAAATGAAATGAAAGTATTTAGGGTCACTAGTTTTCATTCGACGTTCGTATACGACGATTTGAGGACTTGTACATTAATGGTGCATGTGCACCTTAGTGCGTAAAATCCGCTCCGGAAGAGATCAGAACATAAAGAAACAGCCACAAGGCACTACCTCTCGTGAAGAACACACACCTGGAGACCTAGCTAGACATGAGAGAACTTTGTATGGGCACAAATTATGTAACATGACTACAAATAGCTCATCATTGCGTTTCGCAAAAACATGTACAACTTGTAACATAAGATCCAAGGAAAGATGGTTAAAGGGAAGGGATTACTATTGTTTCATCATAAGATGCCTCAGTGTGCACAAAAATCCTCATTCCATTATAATGCATTTGACACTCACCTAGAGAAGAAAAGGTTCACACCTTTGCATCATGTTGATGATTTCATTGTGCTTTACATAGTATAACATAATCGTTGAGCAAGCCATTAAAGTTCAGATGTCCTCTCATTTCCCATAAGTAGGTAATGTACCTTGTAATTTGATCTTACCTTCTTACCACCCTTTTGGATACGTTTGGTTATCTGGTTTTCTATAGTAGAAGCCAAGAAGTATCTTCGAGTATTTTCAAACTTTAATTTGTTTGATGCTTTCCCAAATGCATCACGCAAATTACACAATCTAAATATGATAGAGGAAGCTACAATGGCCAAAAACCTAATGCCAAACAGTAGTATCACACATATTACTCCATAATTCTCCACTTAAATGGTCAATGCGCCATGATAGAAGGCACGAGTAGATCCAGAAAAAAAGGTTGCCAATAGTTATTTTTGATCAAGTAATGATCCAATCCCAGCTATTGCCACCCACAATGATACCTAGAAAGCTGAAGTTAGAAAAAGCAAACTACAACTATCAACTCTCTACTGTTTGGTTTATTCTCTCTTTCTTGACAATGCCCAGTCAACCATGCATTTTCTGCTACTTGGACACATCGATCATGGCGTTTAAACTCATCGAGCTATGAATGCCTCGAAATTCCAGGTCCAAAATGCTTAGCACAAATCTTTGCTCAAATTCGACCTCTGGTTTTTATATTGGCTTGTAACTAATGTCAACCAATAAAAAGGAGTTCGTCTTTCAACCCTAATTATATAAGTAATGGTAGTGAACTAGTGCTACAATACTGCTATATATTCTCAAATTATATTGCTCCAAAAGAGTGTTAGCTTTTAGAGCATCCAAGGTTCAAAGACATAAAAATGTGATTTGCATGTAATGTTCCCTAGAAAAACTTGACCCCAAAGCCCAGAAAAGGATTTGAAGAGTGGCCCTCTTTGTCTTTGATGAAGAAAACAAGCATGGAGTGGTGAGGGTGTGAGAATTGAGAAAGTTGTTATATTCCAACTCGTTGCAATAAAGAAAGGTAATAGCTAGCCTAGGGCTGGCATTGGTAGGCATACCAACTCTATTTTCCAATACCATGTACCAACCAACTTAAGATTGGTAGACAAAATCTTGTACCAAAACCAACCGTCAAAGTTGGTATACCAATTTAGTTGGTACGGTTGGTACTCGGTTGGTACGGTTGGTATTGGGCCTCTACCAAGTTTAGATTGAGGCCCAACAAACTGAAATGCCCAGTTTATTTAAATCATTTTTTTGGGCCTATACCAAACTTCTATCAATTATCAAACTATTCAAAGTTCAAACACATTCAAAGTTTCACACATCATATAATTTCAAATGCATAAATAAGCAAGATCAAAACTTCAAAAATTCAAATACAACAGGCCAACAACGTCTAAAGTCTTATACAGAAAATTAAATAATACATGTCCAATGAAAACACAAAAGTCCAGATTAGCAGGGAAAGAGGGATGCTATGAGGCCGGGAGAGTGCTAGAGTAGCTAGACTGCTAAACACCAGTCTGAACAGAGGTGTTACTAGGTGTGTTTCTTGTTGCTTTAAAGCCTTGGACAAAAGCATTTTCTGTAAACACAACAACAAAATAAAAAAAATAATATATATATATACACACACACACACAAGAATTATGATTATATAACAACACAACAACACAATACACAAAAATTATGATTAATTGATTATACAGCTGTCTGATATGTAATTCAAACAGAATATTAAACATTCCATTAATGAAAAACTGAATTTGAGTTGAAATTACTGCTATCAGACTAATGAACGTCACATAGAACTCCTAGGTTTCAAGATCATATCGTCAATTTGGCATAAAAAAAAAAGAGAAAGGAAAATGGAATGGAGTTGAGAGAGAGCTACCTTTTTCAGAGTTGATATTCTTGGAATACAACCAGCAGCTTGATTGTAAATCTTGATCAAAAGGGTCAAAATGAGTTTCCACCAGCAAAATGAGAGCAGACTGAAATTGAATTGAGGAGTAAACCCATAAAACACATTATTTTTGTATCATGTATTCTGTATAATGCGTAGTAATTTTGCCAGAACAGAGAACTCATAACTTCATAATCATACACATGAACATGAACTTGGTATTGTTAGTAATCAATTATGCATTGCATGATTGACAGGCTACGATGATTCCAAATCTTTTGTACACAGTACATTGTACCCCTGTTTTGGAACACTGGAATTACTTTATTTCAATAAATCAAACCCAGTGCTTAATTTGTGTAATGCATAAGTGGACATATGCAATCAAACTTGTTTTATGGATTAAATCTGTACGCCAATCGACAAACCCAGCAAACAAAAACCAATTCCCAAAACAAAATCAAGAATCGAATAAGAACAAAGAAGCCCAAATATCTGAGTTCCAAATCGTACCGTAATCCTTGCTGCGGTCTTTGATTTCACCTTGAACTGCAAGCGGAAATCAACAATGAAAAACACAAATGGAAACCGAACGAAGCAGAAGGAAGAAGCTTAGGTGCTGCTGAGTCGACAGCGAGAGAGGCGAGGTGGCGGAGCCGCGGGGGTGCTGCTGAGTCAACAGCGTGAGAGGCGAGGTGTCGAGAAGCTGAGTCGAGGTGGTGGAGCCGCGGAGGTGCTGCGAAGTCGAGGTGGCGGAGCCGCGGGGGTGCTACGAAGTCGAGAGTTGAGAGAGGCGAGCGCGAGAGTGACTCTGTGAGTCTCTGTGAGTAAGGATTCGAGTTAGATCCACTCATCCACAGATCAACGGCTTAGATAATTAATAGTTTTATTTATTTTTTATTATTTTTAATATAACTCGGTTGGTACATGGTATACTGTATTTTGAGAAAATCTGTACCATGTACCAACCGACTTCTAAAACTTGGTACGGTACTACTGTACCGAAAACTCGGTTACCAACTACTTGACATACCAATTTGTTTGGTACGGTTGGTACATGGTTGGTTGGTATCGTCAGGGTCCACCCCAACTAATGTATATGCAATGCAGCTATGGGCAAACACAGTAAGCAGTGATAATGCACACTCCAAACCAACATTGCTTTCAGCAGACGGTGGAGAGTGGGGACATTTGTTTGTTCATCTTGCTTGCCATGATCATCGATAGTGATTTTCTTGTGCCACAGTGCCATTTACCTAGTAGTGAAAGTAGACTTCGGACATGTTACACAGTGCAATTAGATAAATGATCATGAGTATAGTTAGACTTAAAGAGTCCATATGTAGTTATGTTGGTTTCAAGCGATCTATGATTGTAGAGAGCTGGTGTACTGGTGTTGTAAAGCGGTCTACAACTGAGGTAATGTAAATTTCCATATTTTTTTTAAACCTCCATAACCGCTCCCCATACAAGATGGGGTATTTTCACTTTTTCAGGGTGTGGTCTGCAAGACCAATCGAAAGAAACCTGAGAGAACTTGCAGTTTCCAGTTGATAAAACGCTCTTAAATTTACCTTGTTCAGTAAGGATGACAAGTCTCCCACCTTACACTTCATATTCGGGAAATTTTTAGGTTCACCCCCACCAGAACCTGCTATCAGACCAGTAACGTGATACATCATCACACTAATTCAGGATGGAGGGAATGGACATTTGGGATAAAAAGTTGCGACTCCACGGTCCTTTGAGATTAAATAAAAAAACAGAGAACGGAGTCATAATACAGAGACTGAACAATAGTCAGCATAACAATTTTTAGGTCTTGCTTGTAACATACAAAGAATATGGACCTAATTAATAGTCAAACGATATGGAAAGATACGACCCAAAAGTGGAGAATAAGAAACATTATCAAGAAACAGAAAAAAAAAACAGATAGAAAAAAGAGTGACTCGTAAAAAGGAGTGTCATTGTGTCGACCTCAATCCGCTACTACGTTCCGTATCAAAAAAAACAAATTCAAAATATCCTCAACTACATTCATAGATTAAAAGTCTACATGCACAATCCTCTTGCAATTTTGACAACCCAGCATGGTGCAGACCTGTCTGCATTCCCCACATCAGAAAGCAAATTGAAATCCAGACTATGGAATTATTCATGGTTAAAACGCATTAAAGAAAGCTTAATACTAACCACCTTGTACCTAGCCATCACAAATGACATTGGAAGCACTCACATACCCAAAATAGACTCGTTACCCATGATTGCACGAACAAATTATCAAGGTGTCTTAACATAAACAAACATGATACAACTTGTATAAAACAATGACACATATCAACAACAGTTCGAAAACACAATTAAATCCCTTGATTTTTGACATGACAAAAGATAATACGTCACCGAAAGTAGTCATCCTCCAAAACCTTTAGAAGGGTGCTCAAAAATCTGAAAAGAAAAAGAAATCGTAAAGATCAAAAGAGGTGGTGAAACTAGCAGTCCCTATGGTGAAAAAACAAGCTTACGACAAATTTTTTTATGCTTTGGCAAAGCAGAAGGAGAACAATGCTTGCCAATATACACTTTTGCAAACTCTCACTCTTCAACATGCATAAAAAGAAGTGAAGACTCAAGTGCTATAACATGACTTAAGTAAACAGATGCTTTACCAAAAGAAAAAAGAAAAAGATGTAGCTGTTCCAATAATCAGTTAACCACAAGTCCACAGAATGTTGGCCAACATAACATGTATGATGTGCAAAACATATAAACAATACAGTGACCAAACAAGTCTTAACTGGGAATTGTTTACCCGCTCAATGGGCTCCCAACCAGATGCCACCAACAGATATAGTACCTATATATGAGCACTAAAAAAATGACGTCAAAACTCAAATCGAATATAAAAAAGAATGACCAGACTGAAAGTGCTCAACATACTAATAACTATTAACAGTATAGAAGTGATAAAAGAACTTAACAGAGATAGAATAACAGAATTTAAAGCTGCAAGCTACATATTACCAGTCACAAAGGAATGCATACCAAACAACAATACATAGCAAAATAACTCCAAATATGTTCATCAAACCAGCAATCCAAGACTTACACACTAGAATAAGCATAGGAATATTTCACCAACAAGGAATATAGGATTTCCTTATATGATGGCCTCCTTATCATGACTTAAGCATTTCTATCATAGAAACTAACAAGAAATAAGCCAAGAAAGAGAAGCATCATGATTTCATGCATAAATCTTCACTTCAGCACATAACTCCTAGATCTTATCAAGTTTCTCTGCCTTGACAACAGGATTGGCTTTAGCAATAGCATCCTGACCAGCAGTCCTATAATCGAAAGGGCAGTCATGTTTGTCAGAATAACGATGAGTTGAACAGAAGGTGTTTCCACATTTGCAATTGAACCCAGTTAAACCAACACGCTTTCGGCAACTAGTGCATCTCTTTGGTCTCGTTATTTCTTTCACCTCCTCACTAACTTTGCTTGAGGATGAGCCAGTCGATGGTTCTGTTGACACAGCTACTGCCTCCACTTCTCCAGCTTGCACATTGACAGCAGTTGCAACAACAGGTCCGATGCCAACGTTACCATTCACAAGGCTACCAATGGATGTTGCTGCCAGATCAGCCTGCTCCTGCTTTAAAAGCATGTCCTTGTAACATTTGGAGCACATATTCATTGTAGTAGCCCTTCCAAAGAAGCCACATTTATTAATGCAAAGGATGGGGCAGTCCGGAGCTTGGCATTCGTCATGAGAGTCCATCTTTGCTACTTATCTGCAAGATAACAACATAATACAATTATCTTTATATAGTGATTCATTGGTCAGCCACCGAAAAAAAAAATGAAAAGGTTTATTTACAAACATATGCACACACACATATAGGCCCGTTCTAGAGATGACATCCGGAGATTGAAATTTTGAGCATTTACAATTGTTTTATTATTGTGCAACCTTATTCAATGACTTTTGATTTTTTTTAGTCATGTGCAAGAGTTGAGTCTACAGAAAAAACAACCAAATCCATAATCTTTTCATCATCAGAAATGTATAAACAAATGTGATCCAATTGAATAAAATTGGAATAAACATTGTGTTCATCAAATGATCACACGTTTTCGCTAAAATTTTTGCAGGACTCATGTGTGTATATTTAGCTAGAAAACAAGTGGTTTAGATTTTTAAACTGAATGCCAAAAGTATGAGAATCCTCACATTTCAAGTTTAAATAGGTACTCTGCCCCAAACCTTTTCACAAATTCAAATTTAGAGAACGATATAACTAAACCTCTACTTCTCCAAAAAAAAAAAAATTGCTAATAATTTGACTTCTCCCGTATCTCAAGATGTTGTAAAGTTAAAGAAATTGTGTATGTTCTTTCACCAAAGGCTGCATAGTAAACCCCCCCCCCCCCCCCCCCCCCCCAAGCCTAGAACAAGACGGGATTTCCAGCAATAACTTGTAGATAAAACTGGATTTCCATATAGGTTAAACCTGAACTTGATATTGTAATGGTTCCAAACTTCACCGTTGAACTAAATAATTCTTCGAAGTTTGTATCAATCAAGGCTTATTCAACATGTATAATTCATCAGCTTAACTTGCTCTCTCCAAAGCTACAGTCCTGAGTTGACAACACATACTCTAACCCAAAGATTGCAACTTAATCCTACACTCCTTAATAAACAACACAAGTTTCCTATAAAAACCATCATCATCTTCAATAAAATGTGAGCTAGTTCAGTTTCAATGCACCAAAAACCCAGCTATAAATCAATCGTAAACGCTCTCAACTACAGAAGAAAACAGATACCCTAATTTTATTAAACACGATCACCAAGGCCCTCATACACAAAATTCATATACATATAAAAAAAAACTCATCAAAAAATTATAGAGCTCATCAGCTATGCATATCAGTACAGAAATTACGCGCAAAAACAATCGATTCAATTTGACAGATACCAAATGAAACCCCTCACCTGGTTGGATTTGGCCGATCTACAGTTACGAAATTGAACCAGATAATTGCTGAAAATAAAAATAAAAAAAATAAGCAAAAATCAAAATCATAAACCCCGAATTCGAGATTAGACGAGTTCATGAATCGAATACGAATAGAGCGAGAGAGAGCGTGAGTCGATTACCCTACTCGGGGAGATTATTGCGAGATAGTCGAAGAATAATTTAGAAGAAAAAAGAATCGGGGCATGAAGAAAAATAAATTAAAAAAAGAAAAATAAAGAGAAAGAGATAAAGAGAGAGAGAGAGATGGGAGGGTTTGGGGGTTTGGTTTGAGGGGGCTTCGTGGGGTCTGTGTGTGGCCTATTTAAAAACTTTACCTTTCTCAACTGCCAGCTGTGGTGTGGCTCTTTCCGACACAGCGCCAAATACGTGTGGAAAAATTTTAACTTTTCTGACACGTTTACTGATTCGTTACATCATCTCCGACACGCCATATTATTACTTTTTTATTAAAAATATAAAAAAAGGAAATAAAAACCTAAATAAAGCTAATGTTCATTTTTGAAAGCAAATTACTGTCCAGTTTTATCAGCAATCTACTGCAAATTTGATTTTCTTTAATGTTATGTTTTAAGTTAGAGGTTTGCTACTTCTAATATTGTTAATTATGTATTTTTATCATTTGCATTTAACTCTCTTTAATGTTATTTCTTATAGTTATGTAATCAGTTGAATTTAGAACATTATTTTGGTATTGTAATGAACTTATTTTATATTTTAGTATATTTTTATTTATTAAAAATAATAAATATATAATTTTATTTTCCGTGTCCAAACCATGTCGGATATTCATTTTTTGAGTTTTGCCGTGTCGGCGTGTCGTGTCGCCGTATCTGTGCAACACAGCCTGCCAGCGATTAGTTTTCCGCTCTAGAGTCGTTGTTGCTTCTATAATTGCCCTTGTGGGATTCCGTAATTACTTCGCATTGCCATTCCTTCCCAAACTGTTGAAATGAGAGTCTTGACTTGGAACGACGACATTATCTAAAAAAAGAAGAAGAGAAAATTACATAATAGCACATAACCAAATTTAAAAACACAAAAACACTACTTTCAATATTTTCTGTACAAATTAGGACATAAGCCCAAACCCAAACTAATAATACCAGATCTGATCTAGATTTTCATAGGCAAAATGACTAAAATACCATTTTTTCAAATAAATTTACGCAAAATGACACGGCAGTAGCACGTCTCCGGTCGACACAACAGTGGCACGTCTCGCGTCGACACGGCAGTGGCACGTCTCGCTTCGACACGGTAGTAGCACGTCTCGCTTCGACACGGCAGTGGCACGTCTCGCGTCGACAAGGCAGTAGCACGTCTCTGGTCGACACATCAGTAGCACGTCTCATGTCGACACGACAATAGCACGTCTCCGGTCGACACGGCAGTAGCACGTCTCTGGTCGACACGACAGTAGCACGTCTCCGGTCGACACGGCAGTAGCACCTCTCTGGTCGACACGATAGTACCACATCTCTGGTCGACACGACAGTACCACGTCTCCGGTCGACACGTCAGTACCACGTCTCCGGTCAACAAGGCAGTAGCACGTCTTATGTTGACACGGCAGTAGCACGTCTCCGGTCGACACGGCAGTAGCATGTCTCTCGTCGACACGGCAGTAGCACGTCTCTCGTCGACACGGCAGTAGCACGTCTCTCGTCAACACAGCAGTAGCACGTCTCCGATCGACACAACAGTGGCACGTCTCATATCGACACGGCAGTATCACGTCTCATGTCGACACGACAGTAGCACGTCTCATGTCGACACGGCAATAACACGTCTCATGTCGACACGGCAACAGCATCTCTCTCGTCGACATGACAATAGTACGTCTATAGTAGCAGTAGCCTCTCTGGTCGACACGACACTAGCACGTCTCATGTTAACACGACAGTAACATGTCTCTCGTCGACATGGCAGTAGTACGTTCATAGTAGCAATAGAATATGTAGTGAAGGATAGTTTGGTAAAATATGTAGTGACAGATGACATGTGGATATTAGTTTGTCCTAATTTGTTAATTTTTGTCCTTAAATGTATAAGATAATGTGTAAATGATGTATCTGTAAATTGAAATTTGATCAGTAACTAATATTTAGTTTACTAAAAAAAAAAGACTTGGAACGACGACACCTGTCAAAGTTATGGTGTCCCAGATACTATATTTACCTCTTTGGAAGAGTGACTCTTTTATTGATGTCAAACCAAAAAAAAAAAGACTCTTTTTACTGTGTATTCATTTTTTAATGAGTTATTAATCCCCGCATCATTATTATCTATGAGATTTGAACACATTATCTCCACGTTGTGAGTTTAGCTACCTGACATCTCACGGTTCACCGTTTTTTTTTTAGCAGTTGATTCTACTCATTTTTTTAAAGCATGTTTACTTATTTGGAATGGAAGGTAATAATTATGAGGTAATCAAATTTGTATGTTTACTAACACATAAAGGAATAAAAATAGGCATATGTGTCTCACCCCCTTATCATAAATCGATTTTTACATACCCATGACACATTGTTCCCTGCATATACAGTTCTATCTAAAAATGTATGACATATCCCGTGTTTGGGAAAGAAAATGACACTCTTCTAAATGAGGTAACATGCATAGTCCCCGTGTTCACCTCCACACCTTCTACCACAAACTCATAAAAAAACCATAGGACTCTAGAAGCAGCACACTCGCTCTACGCCTCCAAAACCCGGCAGAAATCAATGTTTTGAAATTTCAATCTAATCTAATAATCATAATATACTAGCATGTCATTTTGTCAAAAACAAAAAATAATAACAATAATAATATACTAGCATGTAGAGAACAAAAAGTATATCAATTTTCATACCTCAAAACATCGCCGGAATTTGTAGAACAACCGCTGGATAACATGAAACTTTATGTGTTCGATTTTCTCATCCAAAAATCAGACCAATCGAGGCTACAATGACTATAGTGACTACGAGCCTAATCGATCACAACCAATGTGTCATCTAGAAGTGACATGATGTCGAAACATTGATCAGATCAGATCATTATTTTGAGCTATCTGGGTCTTTTGGTCAGATGATGTTGATGATGACTTTTGGTTTAGAGCGAGCTCCTGGTAACAAACACAATTGATTGGGTTGATATAGCATTAGCTAGGCTTGACCAAGCTAGGACTCTTGAAGAAATAAGATGGGATATTGGTAGTCCAGGAAAACAAACGTGCTCTTAGGAATTAATTACAAAGGGGGAGATGAGTCTAGGAATCAACCATCCAGAATCTATATCGATTAATTTCTCCCATTCCACTTGTTTCCCTTTCATGGTTATCTTCAATTCCAAGTCAATAAACCTGAATTAAATGTTTCTAAATGTACCTCTATAATTCATCAATTAATTCACAAGTCATGTTGTCAAATTTTAATAACTTTGCAAGTGCACGAATCGTTTGTAGTATAGCTTATGCAAATACGAGGTCGTTCCAACTAGGCATGGATAATAAACTTTCAACTCTAACAAATTGACCAGATTACTCTAATAACTAACAAGAAGACAAGATCTTTTTGTGATTTTTGTAAACAATGAGAGAAGAGAATATCACACGAGATACTTGAGAAGATGTTTTGAAAAGTTGTAAATCAACAATGGACAATCGCTGGGACTTCCAACTTCACCGTCACAATTATATTCGAGTTCCTAGTCTTCAGATTGCTAACTACTAAACCGGTGTTAAAGAATCCGTCATATAAGTCTTATGGCAAAGTACTTATACGCATAAGTTCTCCAAAACATGAATACTACCTTATGACAAAGTATAGTATCCAACTATTCTTAGAAATATGACATCTACTATCTAAGGGTCAATGAAATTCGATGATAACAAAAGGACTCACACAAACCAATAAAACATGGCATCTATCTTATCAATCTATGGTTTTTAATCACAAAAAACATTTAAGGTTCAGCATGGGCATCTACCTACTCTTGCATCAGATAGCTTAAAACAAAACCTTAAAGGTCGCGGATCTCTGGTATTTTGAAATAAGCAACAATTTTTATAAAGATTAAAACTCAACACCAATCCAATAATAAAGTAATCAACCAACTAAAAACATCGAATAGTCATGCTAAGGATTCATCATGACCCTAACAAAAGGATCAGTTACTAAGAGTAATAACAAACACAATGATCACAATGAAAAACATACACAAAAGATTAAAAGGGAAAAGGGATGAAGATTGATGATGATGGCTGCCTCCAAGTATGTCACATCCCGGAAGCTCTCTTTTGATTGTCATGGCTGTCTCTATTTATAAGACTCAATTCCTAATTTGAATAGGCTTCCTAGTTCTTCTTTGATTCGAATCTTCAATCATGATGATGTGGCACTCTAATAACATGACTTGGGCCTTCAAGTCATCTATGATGCTTCCACAACTTGCTTTGAATCTTTGGTTCACAATTGGCTTCCACACATGAGCTTGAAGAGAGACATTTGCATATTCTAGTTCATCATGAGTTGCCTTCTTTCAAACTACTGTATCTCTCTCCACAAATATTGAAATCACGAACCGCCAAATTCTGTAGAAACTAGACACTCATGGATTTCTGAGTTGCTCATTGTCTGATTTAATCTGAGTTGCTCTCAGTGATTCGACAAAGTTGGCTGATCTGTAGAAATATAACAAATAATGGATACATCAAGTCACCATATATTTTTTATCCTAAATATTGATAATTGATGTTAATTTTGCAATACTAAAGAGGAAAATATTGAAACATGTAGAGCCCCGGATAATCCTTTCGTTGTAAGCTCGCAGCACGGGGCAGTATCATTCTTTCAAAGCAATTATCTGGATACCATCAACAAACCTTCCCATTCGTTGAAGATTCTTGATTTCTGCAACCACTTCTCCCAGGTAGACTAGCTAGCCTGGTGGGTACAATTTACAATTTCCAACCCAACTGTCGTTTGCTTAAACAGAATAATACCTAAGGTGCTCGTCATTCCACGGGTGCTCGGTTATTATGCCATTGCTGTCCCGTAGATAGAACGTTGCTGGGCCAGCTTCCTCTACTATTTCATAGGGCCCCTCCCATGTTGGATTGAGAGCCATCAGTTTTGTCATCACTCGTTTCATCACCCAGTCACCCAGGCCCAATGGTCAGGGTTTGACCTTATTGTCGTAGTGTCGGGCCACCCTCTGCTTGTACACTTGGATGAGTAGATCAGACCTTTCATTTCTCTCCTCTATAAGGTCTATGTTCAGCTGGAGTCCCTCTACATTAGTCTCCTCGTTATAGTTTTCCACTCTTCCCGATGGCACTGTTAGCTCGATCGGGATGACGACCTTCGTGTCAAATGCCATGTTGAAAGGTGTTTTTCTTGTTGACTCCGTCGACGTGGTTCGGATGGCCCACAATGCCTCTGGGAGCTTTTGTGCTCACAGTCCCTTGGCATCATCCAACTTATCCTTCAGCAATTTCTTGATGATCTTGTTGACTGCCTCAACTTGCCCGTTGGTTTTTGGGTGGGCTACCGACGCTAACACCATCCAGGTCCCCATGTCCTTAGTGAACTGTATGAGCTTTGGGTTGTTGAACTGGGTACCATTGTTGGTAATGATGGTCTCAGGGACCTCGAACCTGCAATAGACATTTCTCATG
The DNA here is from genome assembly GCA_034370585.1 of Fragaria x ananassa. Taxonomy (NCBI): domain Eukaryota; kingdom Viridiplantae; phylum Streptophyta; class Magnoliopsida; order Rosales; family Rosaceae; genus Fragaria; species Fragaria x ananassa. Next base: position 14,979,048 of record CP139752.1, read on the forward strand.
AGGAAGTTCTTTACACTGTCGGTGGTTATTCAACTTAGCGGTTCTGCCTCAACCCACTTTGTGTAGTAATTCACCGCCACGATGGCGCATTTGAATTGCCCGGGAGCCGTGGGGAGTTTCCCTTGTCACGCCCCGACACTTAATTTTTACCTTATTTACTAGCATGGTGTTAATAAGAGTTTCACAGTCTTCGTCATTAAGTTTATAATTTAATAGGTCCCCAGAGAGGTTGTGGGGGACTCTTAAATTTGAAAGAATTATTCAAAGAAATAAATTTGACTACGGTAAAAATGGTAATTTTTTATAGTAAAATGTAATTTTTATGGGGGTATTATTTTTAGGGTGTTAAATTTTGGATTGGGTATAAGGTGGTGGACCGGTTCGGGCCAAGCCCAAAACCTTCTCTCCTTTCTCTCTCCTCCCACTCGCGCTCTCTCTCCTTCCCGAGTCTCTCTCTCTTTGCCGGATTTTTCCGTCGCCAGTCCGCCGCCGTCCGGCCTCTGTTCGCTGCCGCACCGGTCCCAAACGGTCAGCCTCCGACCCAGCTCTCATTCTAGACCGGTGAGAGGCTCCGTAGCGCCGCCGAGAAGCCGCAGCCGAGCCCGGAAGTTCCAACTGCTCGGAACTTCCCGTCACCGGAACTCCCTCCTCTGACCGCTATAGCCAATGATCCTTGGCTCAAAAGGAAGCCCTCCTCCCGTGCAGCAATCCTTCCAAAGGGCTCCCTCCCTCTCGAGCTAGGTTAGGAGAAACCGGTAATAGAAATTCTAGGGCTTTTTATGTGTTTCCGTTCGATTGGCATAGTTAGGCTTGAAATTTTTGTTTGTGCTAGTTAGGAAAGTTGTAGAGGAGGTTGAGAGGAAGCTGTTGAAAAAAATTTGGTAGGCATCGGAGGTCGCCGGAGCTAGCCGGCTGCGGCGCCGCCACTGAAAAAGTGTTTTTAATGGAGAATTTTATGAGAAGTTTAATGGTTTGAGTTTTAGAATTTTTGGAGGATTTTTTGATAGGTTTGAGAATTTTTTAAGTTTGGTATTTTTGGCGGATTATTAAGTTAGAATCCGGCCATTGGATTATTTATGGTGGAAGGTGATTTTGAGGATGTCGGTAAAAATTGTGGAGATTTTTGGTTGGCAGTGGAATTAAGTTTTGGGGCGATAGGCATGGTTGAGCGCGTGTGGCTCATATTTAATTATTCCTATTTTCTTTAAGTGTCGGTGTTTTATTTAAGGATTTATTTATGTTTTTGGAACAGGACGCAAGGTGGCTCGAGCTGAAGAAGCCTCCGACCGACATCAGGCTTAGGCCTAATTTGTGAGTGGACCTTTGTTTTAAATAATGTACTTGAAATGTTTTATTGTTGAATAATTTCCTTTTGTTGGAAAGTAACCGAAATTGAGAATTTCGGTGATTTTACTCATATATATATATATATATATATATATGTTTATGAGAATAGTATGTATATAAATAAATGATAACTATCTATACGTGATTTTCCCCCATAATGAGGTAAAATGTCATTATGGGGCGACGTGAGCGTTAGACGCGAGCGTCGTAGCCTTATATGACTTTCTATTCTTCATATTCATTCATAGAATTCGTACAATGAATCAGCACGTATATATATCCACTCGTGCGATTCCCCCATAATGAGGTAAAATGTCATTATAGGGTGACGTGAGCGTTAGACGCTAGCGTCGTAGCCTTGTGTGACTATCTACTTTTCGAGCTTATTCATAGATATCGTACAAGGAATAGATGAGTGTAAATACATACTGATTTATATAATAATCCTAGCCTGAGAGGTTTTTTTTTAAAGTTTGTGAGTCTAGCAATGCTAGACACCAATTAAGAATTTTTTTAAGTTAAGCTTTTAAGCTGTCGCTGGTAAAGCGTTTTCAATGAAAGTATTTTTGGGGAAATATTATTTGTTTTGTCGAAATTACTTTTGTCCACTCACTCTGACGTATTTGAATATTTTCCCCTGGGCTCTTCGTTTTTAAAATGCCCAGTCTGCAGCGTTCGAGTGGGGTCTAGAAGGAGACGACGAGGCATAGTCACCCATCTTTCCGTTACATTTCGCCATTAGGTTACCTGTTTAATCTACTAAGAGATTGTCAGCTTCCGTTGTTTTTATTTTTAGTAGCTATGAATACTGTTGGTATTTTTTTGTATAACTTTTCTGGATAATTATGGGTTGTAGTAGAGGATGTTATTTTGGTTAAAATGGTGGTTCTTTAATTTTTCCGGTTTAGGGTTGTCCATTTTTGAGGGAGGTTTGCCGAGTCATTCTGTAAATTTTCCTTGGAGATGGTCCCCGCAGGACTTACTTCGGGTTTCAGGGTGAAATTCGGGGTGGGTCCTGACATCCTCAGTAGGTCTAGTCCCCACTGTGCGAACGGCCGTAGAGACATCAATATCGAGAGGGTGATGGACGGGGAATGGACTTTGTTAGCATGCTGGTGGCATTTGTGACATCCCGTTGTCTGTCCGCCATCTTTCCCATGTTAGGCTAGAAGTATCTTGTTCTTAGTGCTTTGTGGGATAGCTACCTTGACCCTGAATGATTGCCGCAGACTCTTTCATGGATATCCCGGAGAATGGTCTCACCTTCCTCTATGGACACATATTTAAGATTGGGGAAACAATAACCTCTGCGGTATAATTTATTGTTTATCAGGGTGTATCTGGCACACCGCGACTGCAACTTCCTCGCTTGTCGCCTATTCTCCAGGCGGACCCCCTCCTTTATGAACTCAATAATTGGGTCCATCCAAGTGGGCTCTCTAGAGCCAATGGTGATGGCAAATATCTCCGAGATCGTTTTGCTAATGCTAGGCCGATCTAGGATCTCAATCTTGACTTTCTTGTGCCCTGTCTGATGGGTACCAATGGCTAGCCTTGCCAAAGCATCATCGTTACTGTTCTCCTTTCTAGGCACCTGAGTAATCGTTGTTGATTAGAACCTTTGCAAGAATGTGTTTGCCAGTGCCTGATAGGAATTTAAATGTGGCTCCTTGGCCTCAAAGGTCCCGCTGACCTGGTTCACAACCAACTGCGAGTCACTGAATACTTATACTCTCTTTACTCCGTTTTCTTGTGCCAACTGCAGTCTCCCGATCGATGCTCATACTCGGTTGCGTTGTTGGACGTGGCGAATTTGAATTCCAGGGCGTACTTGTACTTGAACCCATCCGGGCTGACCAATATTATTCCCACTCTACTTTTGGCCCTGGTTACAGAGCCATCCACGTCCAGTTTCCAACTTGGCTCTATCTCCAGGGTGGCCTTCATTACTTCATATTGACCAATCTCGGGAAGCTCTTCATTGTTCTTCATGGGCGTCAACTCCGAGATGAAGTCTGCGGTCGCTTGCCCTTTGATGGCTACCCTCGGTGTGTTGTCACTATGCCATTTCTTGCATCAGGCAACACCCATCAGGCGACGCAAACAAAATTAAGCATGATTCGGGGTTTCGGGGCAACACATTTTTTTTTTATGTTGGTGGCATATGCACTTAGACAATACTTATTTTCTTTGAAAAAAAAAGGTATGTTTTTGGGACAATATATATATGTTGGTGAAGAAAGAGGTCTGTTTTAGTCTCAATTGTCAAAATGAAAGTTACATTCGGACAACACTTATAGGTCGTCTAGCTATGAAGGTTATCTTTTCTCAATTTTTGGAGGGATTTCCAAACTGACCAATACTTGTGTGAAAATTTTACTCATGTTAATCCAACAACATTTATGTGTTGTCTGATATTGAATTTTATTGAATTGACAATTTGTGTGAAAATTTTACTTAATTATGTTAATAAGACAACATTTATGTGTTGACTGATATTGAATTTTATTGAATTGACAACTTGTGTGAAAATTTTACTTAATTATGTTAATCCAACAATATTTATATGTTGTTTGATATTGAATTTTTATGAATTGACAATTTGTGTGAAAATTTTATTTAATTATGTTAATAAGACAACATTTATGTGTTGGCTGATACTGAAATTTAGTAATTTTTGATTTTGAGGGTAAACCCTAGCCTTTTAATTTAGGTGGATTTCCTCCAAACCATTTGATTTTGTAGAAAATTTTTTTTGTTAATAAGACAACATTTATGTGTTGGCTGATACTGGAATAGTGTAATTTCTGACTTTAGAGGTAAACGAAACCCTAGCTTTAATTTTAACTTAGGTGGATTCTCTCTAAACCATTTCATTTTGCAGACAAATTTTTTTGTTAATAGAACAACATTTATGTGTTGTCTTATAGTTACTTTTAGTTTCTGAAATACCTTTGGAGGGAATACCCTCAACAATTGAGTTTGGTTTCCCCTAACATTAATTGATTTTGTAGCTAGACAAATATGTTAGTGTGTTAGAGCAACATGTATGTGTAAATAAAAGAGGTGCAATTCTTGAAAAAAAAGGCGCACTTTTTGGAAAAATTGGCGCACTTGCGCATTTTGACCTAAAACCTATCGACTCTCACTACTCTCTCATTCTCAGCCTCCATGGAAAAAAGAACTCTCTCTGTCGCAATTCACTCTCTCAGCACCGATAGAACCTCTCAACCTCATTCTTCTCAATTTGTTATCTCTCTCTCCCTTAACTCTTGAAAACCTAGAACCCAAACACCGAAATCCATTGACAACGGGGAAGATGAGCTTCAAATCTACTCTTTAGTCAATGGAGGAGGAGGAGGAGGAGAAGCCCAAGGTTCGCCTATTAAGATCCTATTCACAAACCACCGTTTCCTCCAAGCCTCGACCACTCTCGATAGGTTCTGTTTCGGCGTGATCTCTGAGGGGGGGGATCACACAGATGCAGGAATGTTATCTTCAAGCTCCCATAACCTGTCAATCATGAATGAACAGCGTCAGAGGGAAGACCGGGTGTTCCGGCCTTCGACTCTCTGATGCCTAAGTCAGTGTGAGTAGAAATAAGGTGATAATGGGGTGAAGATGGAGAGAGAGCAAATGAGAGGTGAAGAGTGGTATTTATAGGGATATGGTGGATGCACCCTAAAAATACAACTTTGCCCTTATTAGAGGGTGTATTACCATTATGCCCTCAAGGGATAGTGTAGGTTTCTTGGGCTTAGCTAAGGCCTAAGCCCATTTTATGTGGCGACACGCGTCTTTTTAGGCGAGTATGACTGATGTTCTACTATGTACTAACAAGTCCCCAAGTCCGCGGTCAAGAGACTCTCTTGGGTGGGGACTTTAACTGATAGAATATCGAGAGTACGAGTCTTACTAGTGGCGACATAACCAGTCCCCAGTCCCCCAAGTCCCCACGCAAGGGAGGGGATGGACCGGCTCTCTCCGAGTGGGGTATGCCGTGTGTCGCTATATATGATTGAGGCACTGGGTCGTTATTCCCATGTAGTGTTTAGAGATTGCAGGGCGATCGGGGGTCGAAGTTGAGGTACCTCTGGCGAGCGTCTCGCGAGGGCCACGGGTACCGGCATGTTTGTATGCCTTGGCGTTTTAGTAGCCTTTGATATGTACCAGCTATATGCTCGAGCTAGCTGAGTTATTCCAGCATACGTTCGAGGGGGAGATTGTGGTGACATACTTTGTGGTTGCCTCTAGGTGAGTGCTAGAGTGCCTACGTACCCGTTTATGGGATCAAACCAAACGTAGTTCATCGTTTCACCATCAAGGCAAGTGTGCCATCAAGGTGTGGCGAGGAGTGCCGCTGAGACATGACGATGGGTGCCGCTAGGGCATAATGATGTTGCCAATAGGGCTTGTGTGGAGCTGTCAAAAGGCACGCTAGGGAGCATAGCCAAGATGCTGATGGGGAAAGGCGGGTGGTGCCAAAGTGTATCGAGGGCAAGCCATGAGGCGTGGTAAATGCCGGCCTATAAGGCTGTTGCCCAAGTCCCCCAGTGTCGGGAGAGATTATGGTGGTGGGACACCGAAACGAGGACTGGGTTGGCATGGGGGATTTCATATGGCTTGTTCGATAGGTAAGGATAATATCATGTGTCGGGAAGTGTCTTAAACACGTTGGTAATTTAGGTGTCACGCGTCGGGGAGTGTTTATTTTCTCGTCCCGGGTGGCTGATAGATGGTAGATGTCGTGTGCCAAGAGTGCTGCTCGTCACAAGGTGTCAGATCGTCACCTTATGAGGGGCACGTGGCGTAACGTAGAGACATAGGTCCTACTTCGGGTTTCGGGGTGATTTTGATTTTAATGTCGGATCCTCACCCCAGATTCGTCCTACTTTACGAAAATAGCCATAACTCACTCAATATGATAGTTGTGATCAAATGGTTGATTTCCTTGGAAAGTAGACACATAGTTCTTTCCAATGGTACCAATTTCACCATTTTCCAATGAGTGGGCTATCCTGCAGGTCCTGTGGAAGTTGACCTACGAAACTGGGCAGATTCTGATTTCACATTTGATGTGTCTTTCTGTAGGGATGAATAAGCCTGAACCTTTCATAGAATGAATCACTGCCATTACATTGGCGTTGCGTGGGCGCATCCGGCCACTACCTTGATATTCTTTCACACTCATTTAAAAGGAAGCGAAAATGCTCGACCGCTAGGAAGAGAGTTGAAAGACTAAGGAGAACTTGACCTTACAAGTTTTTAGTGAATGAGATGTCGAGTCAAGCATATTGTAACAAGTACATGAATGTGTTACAGTACTTGGACGGAGAATTTCTCCCAAGACCTCTTTGTCATATGGACAAAATGAGTCTTCTTAAGACTTCGACCGATCAAGGGATACATATAGGCATAACTTAATCGTCCTTTAGCTTGCCTTAAGCTGATTGATGAATAAGCATCATGAATAACGGTCCTCACTTTTGAGACCAAGTATTCCCAAGATCCTTTCATTCTTTATTTTGGATCAGTGACATCTCTTAGTTTAACAAGAGTTCATCACGATTCATCCATAATTTACACGCAAATAGGCATAATTCTTCATATCATTTCCTTAATCAAGTAGATACTTAGCAAATACCTTACAAACGCGCTCCGTGGTCAGGAGCCACTTGATTTGGGTGAAAACCGATCTATTCAAGATCTTTATGTACATCTCTTAGTTCCAAACAGAGATAAGTTATGACCACAAGCTGTTTGTTCAGTTTTTTAGAAACTACCTAACTGACAAGGTAGTGGAGTGCAATGACATCCATTACGAGAGTATATCTCATTGTAGTCAATTTCAGGGCATTTGTGAGAGACCTTGCGCCAAAAGGTGAGTCTAAACTCTTTTTCTCACTACTTTCTCTAACAAAAACATAACTGATAGAGTTTACACTTGGGGTGTCGGTGTCACCTAACCAAAACACTATCTCTTTGTTTAAACTGGATCGCATCTTTCCATTTAGGCCAATCAACAACGTTCGTATTTTCTCAACGAAGTATGGTTCGATATCAAACTCATTAAACCACGTCATTATTTACACCGGTGTAATTTCTAAGTGTAGAGATCTCTATATGGATTGGTATTGACATTGAGGCATCCCCCAATGATGACCATAATCCAGAAATAACAGACGAATAAGTATCATTGATCAAATGATCAAGTTGTGCCAAACTCGCATTCTTCCTTGGCGAGTATGTATCGAACCAAGTGGCCTCCCCCTAAACTGTGGGAGCCACTGCCATGTGACACCATTTGCCACATTTGTGGTGTCACCATGCCACCATCTATGGGTGATGACACGTCCTCTTATCCGGACATCAACATGTCCTTATCCGGACATCAATCCTTGCAGGCATGTTTGCAGCATGTATATGTGATCTCTTCACTTTAGGGAACTTGATGAGACACAGTAGGGACAAACCACGACAATTCAAAGTCGTTCTACTTGAACATTCTTGTTCTTATCTCCCCCTAACGACGGGAAGACTGGATCATCAAAGTGACACAAATGAGATCGCCAGTCAAGATATATAAGCGGACTATAGTCGGAAGCTTATGTCTTATACAAAGACAATATTCATCATAAATAACCTATCATTGTGCGCTTATGGTGACGCAATATGACACATACAACATGTGGACGATATAGATTATAGAACGTTAACTCAATCCGTTAACAAATATGCATACCGTTACAACCGTAAGATAAAGATTTGAATGATGGTGGGTAAAGATGAATAAGTAAAACTATGATCCTGTTACAACCCGTAGTCGTTGGTCTTTCAAGTCCAAAAAAAAAATGCTGGCCTTACCGCCGGGACCGGTCAAAAAGAAACCGGTTGAACCGATCGCCAGTTTCACCGGACCTTTGTTTTACACTTCCTTTAACGGTTCACTATTCTTCAATGCTCCAAATGCTACCAAATTTTGTAAGTACGTAGAAATGGAAGTCAGGATTACAAAACCGCTAGCCTCAACGACGGAACCGGCCTAAAACCTGCCGAACCTTCCGTCGGAGTCGCTGGACATCCGTGAACACTTATATTGAGCGGTTCACCACATTCCACTTCTCCAAATGCCACGAAATTTTGTACATTAGTAGAGTTGGATGTAAGAATCCATGGCCACAAACAGAACCTCAAGAACTAGTCTAAAATTTGGTGAACCGGTCTTCACAATGACTAGTCTGCAAGGTGAAAAAACCGGAAATTCTAGGTTTTTTCAACTTTTCAATCATTGTTAAGATTACCCATAACATCTAATTGTTATGGTTTAAGTTAAACCATTGTGAACATCACCATAATATTATTATGCCTCAAAGTGAACAATGAGAATCCATTAAGCCAACATCTTATGTATCATTTTTGTAGAATCACTCACAGACAATGTAATGTCTTACTTAGTGAACAACGACATAGCATTTTATTTATGCTAGTCTCTACATATCATTGTCTTTAGTGTAGGAGGGCGTCGCTCCTAATCTTTGCTAAAGAATAGGCTTTACGAAACAAGTAACGAGCATGACCAATGTGAGATCATAGGAGTTCTTTTGCGTCATATTTGCTTATGAAAGCATGAGTAGTGCCTCCATTGTATAGGAGGATGACGCGAACGGCTTTAATGCTATCCATAGTCCGTGAGCATTGTTCATAGCTCCACCAAGTGGAATTTTAGTGATCTTTGATCTCAATGGTTACTTTGCTCAAAAGAAAGGATGTTCGTGAGAGTCTTTACTCTTTAGTATACGGATCATCAAAACACGTCAAAAATTGTCCCGGACGATTTATGTTAAAGCTTACATGAGTCAATGTCTTCATTCTCATCATTGGAGACAATAACCAATTCAATTAAACGAATCTTAGTGACTTATGAATGTTGCGCATTCATTATAATGATACATAAGAAATTCTCATCAATTATCACAATATGTTTCTAGGTGATAAACGTTGGCATGAATACCATTAAGTCATAGCATGGTTCGATTGCTTCCTTATGCATGCATAAAGAGCATATGTGACTTGAATCATAATGTCATTAGGCATTGAAAGTTGAGCATTAATTCGCTCTTTGATTATTTCTGATGATCTAGTCATCGTAATCACAACGGATTTATAAAGAACTAAATCCATGAATAGTTATCTATTCCTTGCAATAAGCTAAGCACTCAATCTCGCTATAACACATTCATATACCAGAATGTAGAGACAACAGTCTTATGTTAAGACATAGAAATCGAAATACGTTAACTATTTCGATCGTATTTCGATTGAGATTGAAAAAGGTATTGTAATCCTTTAGAGTGTATTACATGACATATAATACTACATAGATGGACGAAACAAGGTTTAGAACATGCCAAAACATGACAAAAAAGTCGTGAGCACTATTTACAGGGGCGGCGCCACCACCAACGGCTCACTATTAGATCTTGTAGAGAAATAGGAGGATTTTTCAACATCCAATTTTGGATGACATTTTGCATAACACAATTTTCTTTTTGCAATTATGAATCCACTCAAGAGTGTAGAAAACAACTCTTGTTTGTAATGCCTTTGTAATTGTATAAGTGTGCATTGTGTCACACTTGACATTACAAATCCTCTTTTGATCCAAAACCGATGTGCATTGCGAAACATCATGATATTTTAGCCTTTAGAAATGCCACCTTATAATAAATGGTGGTCCAATGTAGTCTAATGTAGTGTTATGTTGTAATGCGATATATTGCATTAGCATATAGGTTATGTAGATCGAACCATATGTGCCAGAAAAAATTTGAATATATATACCAACAATTGTATCGAGGTCTTGACCATGAATTTAATTCAAAATATAACGACTAAGTAACTTTAGTCAAATATGTGAGGTGTATGCCTTCACAAAAACTTGAAAAAATAAACGGATTTGTAGTCACTTAGATTATTAAACCAAACTCATATGCTTCGTATCTTCCGCAATATACCGTTTGCCTTTAAAATCCGTAACTGAGAGAATAATGATCTCATCTTCTTCTATATAGTGAGTTTCTTATTTCAAGAACTCTATATATTTCTTGTACATTGACCATATTATTGCTTCTTTACAATTAATGAACAGATGTAGAACCACATCAATAACGAGATTTTTCTTTCATTTGCTGGGCCAATCTTTTTTATGATATATAGGTTTTGAGGCGTTGCCTCTCCCTCTTTTCAGAACTCGTGACATGAAATTCGTCACCCTTTTTTTTATGTCAAATTCAGGGCTCATATTTTGGTCAAATATTTCAACAACAAGATGAAAGATTAATCATTATCGAGATACGATAATTAATTCCAAGTATTGAATTAGGTCAAGATCAAGGTTTATGGTAACTCAATTCGATATGAACCGTGACAAATTCCGTCACAAATCGATGTTAACCGTGACATTTCCGTTACAAATCAATATTAACCACTACAATTTCAGTTGCAAATCGATGTTTGTCCCTTTATTAACCACAACAATATTTCGTCGTAATACCGTGACTTGTCAAATAGTCAAAAATTTCAACTTTGATATGAGGGGTCCCAATCCCTCAATATCGTCCCACGTTATAAAGAAAGGTGAGGGTAGAAGAAGGATACGAACCCCGACTTTGAAATTAAAATTCAAAAGCGGCAACTTTTATAAAAGCTTACGTGCTATTTTGCTGTGTAAGAGAAGTTGCCTTTACAATTTTCATACGTACTTCCACGTTCGTGCAGAGAAATTACTCGTACAATTCCATCATGATCAGTCACGCGATAAATTTCATGAAATAAAAACATATGGTTACTAATATTCACCATATAATATAAACAATAAAACTAATTAAAGAATTACTTCAGTAAATAAACTGATTTTACTGATGAGGTAAAAGAAAAATTACCCGGAGGGGAAAATTTACCGTTTTGCCCTTCTTACATTCTGTAAATTTTGAATCAGGTGAGAACGATGTGGGTTGAGCAGATTCGGGTCGGATCTAGTCTGCATCAGCGATCGGGGGCGGACGTGGCGCCAGGCAGGCTATGCCGAGAGACGGGCGGGCAGGGGCTAGACTAGGCGGCGCCAGTCGAGTGGGGTTTGATACTCCTGCATCGGGCGTAGGTCCGCTTACTTTTTCAGAGAAGCGCTCGTCCGGGCAGTGGTAGCGAGGCGAGAGATCGCCGGGGAAGGAGGCCGACTAGGGCTCGACCAAGGCTAGGTCAAGGCTGCTGGGCTTCGACCGAGATGCTGGGGCTGCCAGGGTGGAGGTCGCCGAGGAGCTGGTGGGTGCCCAGAGAAATTTTCTGGGTGCCCAGCGATGGGGCTTTGGCTGGTGACCGGCCTGGTTTTGGCTCGGCTCAGCTCGGGGCTGGGTTGAGCACGCCGGAAGCATGGAATGGTAGGCGGCGGCTGGTGAGAAAAAAAATAGGGTTTTTTTTTTGTTTTGTTTTTGTAGGTTTCGTTATCAAGCTCGGGTTAGAGCGCAATGCTGATAACGTGTTGAAGGAGAAAAGATAACGAGAATAACGGTCTACTCATTCATTGATAGAAAGGCCTATTTATAGGCATTACATAGAGTCTCCGTAAAGGATCTAGAAGTTCTATCAACTATAATCTATTCTAATAAGGAAACCGGATTAACCAATCCTACGTGTATTAGGACAAGACACATAACAGAAGGACGGAAATATAATTTCCTTAAACACTGTTAAGATTTAAAATATTATTTTCTAGTGTTTTTGTTTACACCCAGAGTTCATATTTTACTAGACAGTAAATGTCTAAGTGAATATTAGTTAAATTCGTGGTCCACATCACATCGATAAAACCCGAAATATTGGTTTTGGAGATAGTTGGCCTTATACAAAACCATGCGAGGTCAAAGTACAATTTGCATGCGAGGAGGAGACTTCGAATAGAAAGACTAGGAGACATGAGTTATTCAAGTTGACTCGATCCAATGTTTAATTGCCTGCGAAGTCTGTATGCAAGTGAAGTGTGAAGTTCACGTGCTAAAAGCAATGTTAGCATGAAGGGATGCTGGACGTAGTGGTTATCAAGTAGCTATCTTATCCATATTACTCTTTTGATAATTACTCATTATTGGACTTGGAACAGAAGGTTAAGAAGACTAGCTACATCTTTAATTGCATTCAACAAGGAGTCTATATGTAGCAATGATCGATCACGCCAAGTTCCTAATCGAAACCCGATGCTAAAACATCTTGCCTTAGCACCCCTTTACTTTCTAGGTTCCTCAAAGCCTTTGCACCTTTACTTAACAAGCTTTAGCTTCCTAAAGCTTCTTGTTCTCGTTTTCCTTTCCTTTGGTTGCGCTATTATAAATCCTTGTCCCTGAGGTGGCACCAGAGCCCTACTCTTATTTTATTAGAAGCACACGTCAGTGCGCTACAACAACAACCCTATTACACTTCGCGTCCGCGTAGTGGCACTCCCCGTATCACTTGAAGCATTTGGTACAATGACCTCTCTCTCTATGTTGAGAAGCGTGGCCAAAACATTGGCACGTCCAGTGGGGCCAGAGTAGTCTTGTTCATCACCCACCATTGGAAACGCAAGCGAGTATCCATGTTGCAAGGACCGATGTCACCTTCATTGGGATCAGAGATCTGAAACAAAGAAGCGATAATGGATTGGCGCGATTTCTGCGAGGAAGGGGAAGTCATCGACATAAGATGTGATAAATGGATAGCTGCCAACAACAAGGCATATGTTGAGGAAATGGTGGCCTACGCCAAACAATAAGCTGAGTGAAAGGTTGCCATGGAAAAATTGGAGGCTGCCATGGAAAAATTGAAGGCTGTTGAAGAAAACAGAAAGGCTAAATGGAAGGCCAGTGAAGAGGAGTTTCATCGACGTCAGGCTCCCTTTAAAGACCGTTTGGCAAAAACAAGAATGAAACAAGTACTGCTCCTCGTAAAGCGACACAACGAGAAGGCTTTACAATGCTAAAATGTAAGGCCTACTGTTAGTACATAGCCAAAATACTTGGCTGAGCCGAGAATAAGGTGCAATTACCCGGTCGTCGAAGATCATTCCAGACAAGATAAGCCCCTCACGGATATCCAAGGAGTGAAAGGCCGGTAACAAACCGCTTGTCAAAATCATTCTAGTGGCAAAACACCCCCAAAAGGGGAGACACTACAAAGACTAACAAGTAGTCCCACATTGGAGACTAAGGCCAAAGTGCCCAAGCTTAGCCTATAAAACAAGCTCAAACTACCATAAAAGGTATACACACTTCTCTCTCTCACACTCCTCAACCTTGCAAGTGCTCAAAGCTAACTTAAGCATCGGAGAGTCGAAGACTGGGCCACCCCAGTCCCGACTACGTGACGCTGTCATTTGTGCAGGTTCCGAGTGCAGGACCCAAGGATTCTACCTCGCTCTGACTCGCGACCCCTTCCTGGCTCGGGACGAAGCAGGTAGAAACAATTGGCGCTAGAAGGAGGGTCCCTATCTTGTGGAACTCCCATTTGACTCGGCAACATGGTGGAAATCATTGATGACCCTACGGACCCTGGCACTCAAGCAGAGGAGGAACTTTTCCAACCCGGCGACACATCCCTTCCCCAAAGCAGCGATGCAGCCCCCATTAGCCATCCCGACCCCGCCACAGCCCTTGAAATCCTCACGCGGGACTTCCATTCGTTCCGCGAGCAAGAGGCGAAAGAGAAGGCAAAAGCGGAAGCGTACCGGGTACGCATCGCTGAGTTGGAGAAAGAACAATTCTTGCTCCGCGCCACGTTAGAGCATCATAACGTGTACAACGACAGCTTGGACTGCGCGGTGCGAGTTGCCGGAACCCCAGACGCCCTTCCTAGCCAAGGCCAGATTGGTTCCATGCTCTCGGGAGGGCCTAGCCAGATCATATACGTATCTCATCCCCTTACCCACCCCTCATTTCCACTACCAGCCCCCAACCATCTCCAATCCCCAATGACTCCCCCCTACCGCATCAGCCTAATCCATCTGCCCAGCCTATCTCCACTTCAACCACCGCTAACTCCCCTAACCCAACTCTCGACATGCCAACCCGCCTACTGCTCCAACTCAGCCAAACAGTCACGTAGTTAGCCTCGCGGATTGAAGGCGTCGATAGTCGCGGGGCCCAGCGACCCTTGTTCTCTAGCTATGGACATCACCCAAGCCCCTTCACACCCCGAGTGCAGATGGATAAGCGGCCTCTGGGAACCAAGCCATTCAAGATGGACAAATATAAAGGAACAGGGGACCCTCATCTCCACCTCGAGACATTCTTCTCACTCTGTAGCTCTGCTGGCTACAGTGACGCCATAGCCTGCCACGCTTTCCAAGAGACCCTCTCAGACGAGGCCCTCAGTTGGTTCCTCAATCTACCGCCCAACTCTATTGACAACTTCGACCAACTCTCGGAACGCTTCCTCAGCCGTTTCATGCTACACACCAGCATTTATCGCAGTGCAGATGCCTTGTTCCACATCAAGCAGAAAGACGGCGAGGGCCTCCATGAACTGCTGTCCCGATGGCAATCTGCCACAGCGAGATGCCACAACTTAGAACCTCGCGTAGCGGAGCAAGCTTTCTGTCAAGCCCTACTCCCTGGCAATTTCCTAATGGAGATCAATAGGAACCATCCAGGATCCTACGATGCCTTGATAGACCTGGCTATGCGGTGGGCCCGTGCTGAATTCACCACTTTCGGACATTCCGCCTCCTCCACATTAGCACTTCCCGCCCCGCCACCAGATGAGCACTTTGACCACGGGTAAGATAAAGGGCAGTCACGTGGATCCTCCCGAGACCAGGGACGTGGCTCCGATCGTCGTCATGGGGGACAGAGAAACCACGACCACCCATATAAAAGGGACCAGAGCCCTCCACCACAACAGCGCCGTTCCGCCCCCCACCTCATTACGAGGTCCACACTACCTTGACCACCACATATGAGGACATATGGGCCAGGCACAAAGATCTCATTCCTCCATCTCCTAAAAGCAGGTATCCAAAAAAGCCCCGGCGAGCAACACACTACCAGAACAGGCATTTTAGCCGACGAAAAATTTTCGTCGGCCTGTTAAAAAAATTCGTCGGCTGCAACCTTAGCCGACGAAGGTTCGTCGGCTATAGTGTCGTCGGGAAAGGGTCGTCTGTAATGACTTTAGCCGACGAGACAAAAAATTTCGTCGGCTATAGTCATACTAAAGCCGACGAAATAATATCGTCTGCTATAGTCCAACCTTTAGCCGACGACATTATTTCGTCGGCTATAGTCATACTATAGCCGACGACATTATTTCGTCTGCTAAAGTATAAACTTTAGCCGACGACACCGACGAGATAATGTCGTCGGCTATAGTCCATACCTTAGCCGACGAGATAATTTAAAATATTCGTCGGCTAAAGTTTGTAATAAAAAAAATATAAAACATCTATGGCCGACGAAAAATTGTATTTTTCGTCGGCTTTATAGGCATTTAGCCGACGAATTAAAGCTTATTTCGTCGGCTAAACTTTTTTTTTTTTTTAAAAAACTTTAGCCGACGAATTAAGGCTTTTTTCGTCGGCTATAAGTGCATTCCCAGTAAAAAAAAAACCCCGAAATTTCTGAATTACCATTCCATGCAAGCTGCAAAAGACATATTTAACAATTTCATATAACCAACAACAAACACATAAAAGAATATATGAACTACATAAAAGTATCAATTTACATAAAAGTATATATCAACTACGTAAAGTCTATATCGTCTAAATTGAAGTCATCTTCTAGGGGCTGCTGCGGAGGTTGCGGCGGCTGGGGTAGCGTCATGGGCGGAGGCATGGGCGGAGGCGGAAGTCCCTGACTCTGGGCAGCTGCAAAGTCCTGCATGTACTGCAACATCTGCTGCTGCTGGGCCTGCTGGATGGCATATATCTCGGCAACATAGGCTGCCTGCGCGGTATTAAAGGCTGCCAACGAGGCAATATAGGCTTGCTGCGAGGCAGCCTGCGAGGCAGCCTGAGCAGCTTGAGCAGCTTGAGCAGCTTGCTGTTCTCGTAGTCTCTGAACTTCCGACTCTAGCTGAGTCGTCCTGTTGATCGTGGACGTGGTGCTGGTACCGGTCGAGGTTGCCTTTCGTTGAAATCCTGGAGTGTTCTTCAGGACCCCCTCGCCTCTCTTTCCTAGACCTCGGCAGTAGAAGTTGTTTCCTCTCGGTGGGAAGGCTGTGCCCATGATCCTCGCCCCAATCGTCGGATCCGAATTGTCGATCCGGGACATGGCTTCGGACATCTCGGAATCCTGCGTGTCCGGCCATCCCTCCCTCACTAAGGTACTCAGGACCTCGTCACTAGCCTCCCTCACCCTCGCCTATATGGATAGGAAAAAATTATTAATTAAAATTTTTACATAAATTTAAAAATTTAAAAACGTAAAGTGACTTACAATATCCTCGTGGGAGTCAGGATATGCCTTCTCGTACGTATAGACGTAGGGGTTGACTTCTGGATGTTCCGTGGCCGCCTCGTCCATGAAGACACCGAACGGTCTAGAACCGGCATGATGGTTCCTTATGTTGCGTTGCCGGTTCTGAGCGTTCACCCGGGAAACCGCCTTCAAAGAAAAAAGTAAACTATTAGTAGAATATTTTAAAACGCACGTACTTATTTTTAAATTAACTAACTAATTTATTTAAATACCTGTTTACGAGGGTTGTTGAATTCTGATGTCAGAAGCCAACGCCACTCGTACTCCCTGTACTGGAACTCAGTAGGGGTACCAGAACGTGCGTTCCCGTGCTTAGTCCAATGGGTCCGCAGCTCGTTCTTCCACTCCTTGTACCTACAGATACAACAAAAATATTAGAAATATTATTAATATCACATACAAAATTGTTTTTCATTAACTTCCCAACGTACCTTCCCCCATGCACAACGTCGGCCCAGCTGTCCCTCAGGTGCTCGGGAACCTCAAACCACACCTGCATTTAACCGATTATTATTACTTTAGCTTTTCGAGAAATCAACAATTTAATACATAATATTATTTTGTAAACTCACCGACATCGCGTTGTGGACCATGTCCTTGACCTCCTGCGGGACCTCGCCCCAGTCGGACCACAGCATAGGGACTCTATCCCTAATGAGAGCACCCACGCGGCCGGAGTACATCCTCGACTTCCCGCCCGATACTGCGTGGCCATCCCCGTCAGTATCGATGGGGATCCTCCCCATGGTACTCACCATCTTCTCGAGAGCTTTCCCTGTGACGGGGCCTCTCTTCTTCTTTGTGCCTATGACATGATTCGGCCAAATTGATTATTAAAATATATATATATATATGACCCTTTAAAAGTAATCAAGTTGCCTGACTGATTACCTGAGGAGCTCGCGACGGATTCCGGCTCTATCGCCGATGATGATACCCTCGCAGAAATAAGAGGCGTATCAAAAGGCAGGAACCGGTACGCCGCTGATGGAGCCACTGGCGGGGGCAGTGGATAAATCGGCGTCCCTGAGTCATCGACTACAGGTATCGCCGGTATCATCCGCGGAAGGAACAGATGAGGCGGCGGCATCTGTACCCCAGATGACCCACTATCCGAAGAAGTAGGACCCGGAGTGGGCGCCCGGTGTATCTCGGGCATACGAGGTGCAGACACCTCCGTCAAGGGCCTCGGGGAACGAGGGACGGCCGCCTGCCTCGATGAAACGGGCACCTCCGGCGCCGTCTCCAGAAGGCTCGCACGTCTGGCTGTCATGTGGCCCTGAAACGTCGTTTGAGGGTTGCTAGAGGTTCCCTCAGACGATTCGGACCTTTGGCCCTTCGAACTCTTCTTCGATCGAAAAAAGCCGCTCATCCTATTTATAATATTAATTAAAGGCTTTAGATTATTTTGTCTTTGTTTTATAAAAAATTATACATTTTTAAAATTATACTTATTCAATAAATAGATACACATACCAATATATATATAGATATATATATATATATATATATATTTTACTTACATAACAATATTATATATATCAACATCATCATAAATTAACTAACATATCGTAAAACTAAATTCGAAATCAAAAATAAATTAACACATATATTCAAAAATAAACACATATATTCAAAAATATATGTCATAAACTAACATAATTAAATTAACACAAATTAAATTAACACAAATTTAATTAACACAAATTAAATTAACAAGTTTTATTCCTTTCTTCAACTTCGCGTTTTCATCCCGATTCTCTAGTTAATCTAGTGTTAAATTTTTAATAATATTAAAAATTACAAAACAACAAAATTAGTGGCTTAAATGGCTAGAGTATTTGGAGTTCTTCATAGTACGTAGTCTACAAGAATCTATACTGTCACACATTATGCTTTTGTAAATTAAATTCCGATCCTACGGGTGATTAACAGTAGTATCGACATGTTTCAAAGGTTTCGTGATTTATTTTTAACAAAGCATTTCATTTTATGGGTTCTTACTAATTAACCAAAGGACTTCTTTGGTTTCCAAAGTTTATCCCATTTTTAAGAAACTAACTAAGAATGGTTTCCTTGGTATCTATAATGAAGATATATTCTCCATATGTTCCACAATTGTTATTTTGATTTTCACAATCTATATAACAAAATTGAGTGTTAATCAGCTTTATAGAAAGAGATCAGCACATTGGTCATCATTATTACAAACTCATAACAAAATAAGATCATCGATCACTAAGAAATCAATACTTTGTGATTAGCAGGCTAGCTGCATGCCTGCATATGATAATCAGATCTTATAAAATTGCCCAGCTGATAGGTAATGAAGTTGAACTACTACTATATAATTAGGATAATCTACTACTTACCTAATAGAAATATACCAGTTAGCTAGTAAAAATTAAAATGATGTCAAAGAATTGATTTGTAGAAATCTACTACAAATCGAAACCCAACACGTACAAGTTACGGTCATTCTCAGTTTTATACAACCAAAATGGCAAAACGCAGAAGCAATCATCAATCCATATATTTTGCAGAAAAGAAATCGATGAATTTGGGGTTTATGGGAGCGTACCTTGAGCAGACAAACAGCACCACTAGCGTTTTGGAGACCGGGAGGGAGGAGGGAGGAGACCGCGCCGGGAGGGAGGAGGGAGGAGACCGGGAGGGAGGAGGCTAGGGTTGAAAAACTGCAGAAATGAGGGAGGAGGCTAGGGTTTGCAATTAAAACCCGAGGACTTTAGCCGACGAAATAATTTGTTCGTCGGCTAAAGAACAAAATTTCGTCGGCTATACATATATTCGTCGGCTAAACCTTTGAAATTCGTCGGCTAACCCTTTGAAATTCGTCGGCTAAACCTTTGAAATTCGTCGGCTAAACATTTGAAAGTCGTCGGCTAAAACTTTGAAATTCGTCGGCTAAACCTTTGAAATTCGTCGGCTAAACATTTATACATTTGGCATGTTGTTCTGGTGATGACCAAACTTGAGAAACACAAATCCAGCCGTCAGATCTGACCATCATGATAAAATACATGTATGGGAAAAAATTCAACTTGATCCGAAAAGAATAAGGGCTCGATCCGGACGGTCAATCTCGTAAGTCAAACCCCTAAACGCACGGAAAAGGTCGTTCGACCGTCTAAATTACGTATTTTGGCCGGACCTCCAACTGAAAATAGTTTTAAACCGATGACACGCAACAAGTCGTATAAAAATTTTACGCAAAATAACCACCGAACCCGGGGCTACCCATAGGGAGAAAGAATGGAAAATTGAATTGACCGCAACTATCGGCACCGAGACATGACCGGAATACCGTGATTTTTCAACCGTAGACGTATTTCACCATTCTAGTCATGTCTTATTTCACGACTTTTTTACGTTTGAAGGATCTACGTATAGTTTGTTTTTGAAACGGAACATTTACGTAACACTTGGTAAACAAGTTATACAACATTAGTACACATGTTGTGATCGTGATGATCAAACTTGAGAAACACAAATCCAGCCGTCAGATCTGACCATCATGATAAAATACATGTATGGGAAAAAATTCAACTTGATCCGAAAAGAATAAGGGCTCGATCCGGACGGTCAATCTCGTAAGTCAAACCCCTAAACGCACGGAAAAGGTCGTTCGACCGTCTAAATTACGTATTTTGGCCGGACCTCCAACTGAAAATAGTTTTAAACCGATGACACGCAACAAGTCGTATAAAAATTTTACGCAAAATAACCACCGAACATAGGGCTATAGTAGGTAATAGAAATATTTTAGGGTTTAGCCGACGAATACCCTAACATATTCATCGGCTATAGTATGTAATTAAAAAATTAAAAAATAAACTATAGCCGACGAATTATTAGGTTATTCGTCGGCTAAAACCATATTAGCCGACGAATTACAGTGTATTTCGTCGGCTAAAGTGAGTAATTAAAAAAATAAAAAAACAAGTTTAGCCGACGAAATTAAGGCATATTTCGTCGGCTAAGGTTTTTTAGCCGACGAATCACAGTTTATTTCGTCGGCTAAAGTGTCTAATAAAAATAAATAAAAAACATCTATGGCCGACGAATTAAGGCTTTTTTCGTCGACAAACAACATCTTAGCCGACGAATTATAGTATATTTCGTCGGCTAAAGTAAAAAAACAGGGAAAAAAAAAACAGACGATATTCATAAACCATACATTAAAAAAACCCTGTTCATCATGTATCACCAAAATCTCATATATTCATAACTGAAATATGAATTCAACATGTGTAAACTATAAAGGAAAAAGTCTTTGAAAAATTATACAAATTAATCGGAATCATACATTAAAACTAAGGCTCGTAATCGGAATCATCCGATGAGTCTTCTTCGGTGTCAGAATTAATTTCTGGTAATATATGTATTTCCTCATCGCCAGAGTCTTCGTCTGACTCTTGATTTGGATCAACATCAACAAGCCTTGGCTCTTCATCACGAATTCGCACCGAACGACCCGCTTTAAAATTATTAAGGCGAATGGTAGAGGAGTTAGGAATACCTATTGCGTTGGGCTCTTGATACGCAACATCTTCTTCCTCGTCTTCGGCCTCTCCAAGTGTAGCCGCCCGATAAATGTTTCGAGTATGCACAAGGTTGACTACTTTCCACGCGTCACCCTTAGCAAGGTCATCAAGATAAAACACTTGTGCGCAATATATGCTTCAGCTATACATCCTTCAGGAGCGGATTTATTAGCCACATAATCTTTGTAGTCTCCAAGTTGCCTGTAAATCAAGTTGCAAAATGTTATGATTATTGAACATGTATATGTATTGAGGAATTCATGAAAGTAAAAAACGTACCTTTCCATGGGATACATCCAAGTGTAGTGTACTGGACCGGTAAGCAACAATTGCTCGGGAAGATGGATCATCAGGTGAGGCATGATGTCAAAAAAATTTGGAGGAAATATCCTCTCAAATTTACACATGATATAAATGATGTCCATTTGCATTTCCCGGAGGTCACATCGAGATACTTCCCGTGTGCATAACTTCTGGAAAAACCTTCCCAACGCTACTAACGGCTCCACCACCTGACGGGGAAGGAACGGTCGAATGAAAACAGGGAAGAGACGTTGTAGCAGGATATGACAGTCATGACTCTTCAACCCGTACATCTTATTGTCCCGGAAGTTCACACACCGGGCAATATTTCCTGCATAGCCTGAAGGATACTTCACACAACTCATCCACCTGAAAATTAGGTTCTTCTGGTCAGGCTTCACGGTGTAAGGAGCTTGAGGCATTTTTTTCTTCCCTTCTTTCAACCACAAATGTCTTCTTATTCCGCATTTTTTTAGATCAATGCGTGCCTTAGGACCGTCTTTCGTCTTCCCCTCCAAGTTCAGCACTGTGCCCACCACACTGTCGCACACATTCTTTTCTATGTGCATCACATCCAGGTAGTGCCTGATCAACAACTTACTCCAGTATGGGAGTTCCCAGAATATGCTCTTATGTGTCCAGAATTTGTACCTGTCGGGCCTTTCAGGTATAGCGGCCACAATGTTGGGATGATTGCTGAGCTGCCCAAAATCGTACTCATTAAGCACCGCTAAAATGTCTTCCCCCGTCCATCTTCTGGGAGGCACGCCGTGTTCTACGGTCCCATCAAATGCCTTTTCATCGAACCGCCATTCGTGATCATATGGAAGGAAAGCACGGTGACCCAATCTGCATATCTTGTTGCAATGACTGCTGCTCCCCTCATCGCTAAGGCACTCTGGACAAGCCTTGTATCCCCTAACAACGTTGCCCGACAACATCCCACGGGCAGGAAAATCACTGATGGTGCCAACAACCATGACATGCATCTAGAACATCTCGTGCGTGTACTTGTCATAAGTGGGATGACCAACGTCCCACAAAAATTTAAGCTCTTCAATCAAAGGTCTCAAGTACACATCGAGACACTTCCCCGGATAACCGGGCCCCGGAATCAACAAACTCAACATATTGTACTCCTTCTTCATGCACATCCATGGGGGAAGGTTGTACGGTACCAAAATCACCGGCCATATACTGTATTGCAGACTCATGTTCCCAAAAGGGTTGAACCCGTCGGATGAGAGCCCGAGCCTCACATTTCGGACCTCTGACGCAAATTGAGGAAACTCCCTGTCTATATGCTTCCAAGCCTCCCCGTCAGCAGGGTGTATAAGGGTATCTTCGTCATGCAATTCCCTATCAGCGTGCCATCTCATCGCTTCGGCCGTGTGTGAAGACATGTACAACCGCTCCAACCTATCCGTCAAAGGGAAATACCGAAGTACCTTTACAGGTTTCCTGTTGCCTGCAGGAGTCAGCTTATATCTGTCAGTGTGACATACCGGACATTCGTCAAGGCCACCAAGGTCATTCCCTTCTGCATCTTTCCCCCAAAAGAGAACGCAGTCATATCTGCATGCATGGATCTTGATGTAGGAAAGCCCAAGATCTTTCAGGATACATCGGACCTTCCGATGAGTGGTAGGAAGACGATGACCGTTGGGCAGCATCGAAGCAGTGTACTGTAGATACTCATCAACAGCCTTCACGGTCGATTTTGTCTCAACTTTAATCCTCATTACGTCCATCACACTTTCAAGAACGGTCTTCTGACAACCGGGGTACACAGGGGTCTGTTGGAAAGCAAGCAGTTTGTTGTACTTTTCAATACCAGCAGTGTTCACAGCTCTAGGGAAGGGCTGCACCGGGTCAGGCATATACTGTCCTTGAGCGCATACACCGCTCTCATAAGGAAACATGTCGTTGATGAATGTCGTTGTTGGATCGTTGGATGTACTAGCACTGCCCGTCTCGGAAAATTGGCCATGATCATGCGGACCCCCTGATGATGTTTCACCGTGATATAACCAACATGTGTACTTCTCCCAAAACCCGTTACTCCTCAGGTGCTGCCATACTTTGTCAATGGGAAATCGATACATATCGCTGCGACACTGACATTTCGTGCACGGGCAATAGAAAATTGTATTCCCGTTAGCATTATCCATCGCATATTCTAGAAAACTCATAACTCCTGCACCGTATCTTTTGTCCCATTTTGGAAGCGAAATCCAACTCTTATCCATATCCTGAAAATATAACAAAATATATATATATTTATAACGCTGCTAGCTAATTATTAATAAAATTTCATGCTATATATAAAATCTCAATTCATTTAGTATATATATATTCTACGTACGTACTACAACTAATTAATTACAAAATTATCATTATGAACTCATATATATCATCAACAACTTCATACCATATCAACACAATAATATTATAAATTAATATTAACATATATATATATATATATATTTACTATTTATTAACAACAAATTAATTCATATATATTATCAATTCAAATCATCAACCAAATCGATCAACACATATATATATACATCCAACGTACTCAAAATTAATCAACTCAATCACAATCAAAATCAATAAACTCAATTAATCACACTAATTAAAATCGATCAACTCAAATAAAACTCAATTAATCAACATATATATACATATACGTACCTATATATGGCTCCACAAACTGATTATGGACAGATTTCGACAACACCCAAACTTTTTCTCCCCTTTTTTCTTCTCCCGTTTTTTTTTCCGTTTTTTTCGAAATGAGCTACTGCTGCCCAGATCTGCAAATATAAAGCACTTTAGCCGACGACTATGAATTTCGTCGGCTAAACATTTAAATATTTCGTCGGCCATGGTTTGTGAACTTTAGCTGACGACATAAATTCTTTAGCCGACGAAATTTTTTTTCGTCGGCTAAAGTTTGTCATAGCCGACGAAAATTTAAAATAGCCGGCGAAATAAAATTTCGTCGGCTAAAGTGGACATCATAGCCGACGAAAATTTACCTTAGCCGACGAAAGAAATTTTCGTCGGCTAAAGCCCACTATAGCCGACGAAAAAATGCTTCGTCGGCCTGGTTTTTTTTTTTTCGTCGGCTATAACCTTTCTTCTGGTAGTGACAGGCAACAGGTACTGTGCCTACCATGATGATAACGGCCACACAACAGAGCAGTGCCATGGCCTCCGCAATGCAATCGAGCATTTGATACAGAATGACCAACTCAACCAATATTGTGCTCCTGCCACAGGCGCTAACGCCATTGAAGTACATGGCCAGATCCTAACCCTGCATGGTGGAGCCCCATGGTTCCCCCCACGCAAGCCTTCTGTAAAACGGCAATGCACAACATCCTCAGAAATCCTAGACATTCAACGCGGTGTCATGATCACCCCAACAGCGTGGGATTAAGTGACATTTCGCAGCGATGAGGATACCATAAAATGCCACCACTGTGAACCATTCATAATCAATGTGCAGGTGGATCATTACAGGTGCCACAGAGCTTTAGTGGACACAGGGGCCGTCGTAAGTGTCATGTTTTCTGATTGTTACAAAGGACTCCGACGAGACCGAACTAAGCTATACAATAACCACGACCCCCTTGTCAGCTTCTCTGGCGAGACAGTGCAACCGTTAGGCTCAGACCGCCTAACCATGTCAGTGGCAACAGCTCCTCGCCGCTCTTCCATTAAGACCCGCTTCCTCATTGTCGATTGCCCCTCATCCTATAATCTCATCTTAGGCCGAGACATCCTCTAGGGGCTGCAATGCTTCATAGCCGGTCACATGCTTCTCATGAAAATCCCCACCCCATGTGGCACCCTGACCATTCAAGGGGATCGAGCAGCCATTGAACATTGCCACCTTAACGCCATCCAACAAAGCCGAGGAGCCTATGAGATGTTCCCTCTCAACCCCTCAGAACCCATCAATGACCCGCGGGACGACCCAGAGAGGAGCGGGAAAGAGAGCCCCGCGACCTAGCTCCTACAACAAACATCGTCCCCCACCCCCTGGAACACTCACCACCAATTTTAACCTTGGCTTTGAAAAGCCGTTGAATATGTACTATAGCCCAGTAGCGGCTCCAACATTGTACACTTCGCCCGCTAGCGGCTAAATTTAAGTGCAATGAAGTCTTTTGTCACTCCAACATGCTACACTTCGCCCCCGCAACGCAGGGCCACAAACATACAAAAGTAAACAATAGCCAAACAAACACAAAGGCTACACATAACGCCAAAACATCAACCTGGACTCCCAGGCAAATTAGTATAAACTAATTACAATGGCTAACCACGCCACTCACATTGTTCAAAACAACAGTCAGTCCTACAACTATCAAAATGCCCAAGTACATTTCACTCTCCCCCAGCGGATGAGTCACCAGATTTGTTAACACTCCCCTTCGACCCGCCACTACGGCCACGAACCTGGCTCACATTCCCCGCCATCCTCTGTCCAACCAGCTGCCTCAACTGGTCCCAGGACAAAAATGAAGGCCTCACAGCTGCGGTAGGGCGCACAAGTGAGTTGCCAGGAACTCCCTCAGGGCCAGAGCGCCCCCTCACTGGAGCCTTCTGAGCTATAAGGCCCGCACGTGCCAACAACCCCAGAGCCCGAGGATCGTGAGACGGGACGGCAGAAGAAGCTGCCTGCGACGCCACTACTTGGGTAGGTGTAGACCCCTCGGGGCCGGTGACTCTTACAGATGACGCAGCCTCAATGGCAAGAGGGTCGCGGGTCGCCCGCAGCTGGCATCCCCTTCTGCCCAGCAGACGTTACGCGCCACGCCTCATGCGGCTTCGCCAGAGACCGCGAGATCTCGGCTTGCTTCCTCTGTTCAGGCGTCATTTGTTCCCACTCCCCCTTGGCAGCATTCTTCTATGCTTACCACTTGCGCATAGCAGGCCTCGTCAATCCAGCCCGCTTGGCAGCCTAGTCGTGTCACATCCCGACCCGTATATTTTTACCTTATTTACTAGCGTGATTATAATAAGAATCTTACCGTCTCGATCATTGAGTTAATAGTTTAATTGGTCCCTAGAGGGGTTTCGGGGACGATTATGTGCAGAGGATTATTCGTATGAGGAAAATACGACGACGGTAAAAATAGTAAATTTTAGCTAGTAAAAGGTAATTTTTATTCGGGTATTATTTTTTCGGGGTGTTTTATTTTTGGGTTTGGGTTGATTAAAATGGTTGGACCGGTTTTGGGGGGGGCCCAAAGCCATTTTTCCCTTTCTCTTTCTCTTTCTCTCTCCCCGATTTCCTCTCCTCCCCCGTGTTCTCTCCCCTGCCGGACTGCCCAGCCACCGTCTGCCGCCGTCTGGCCAGCCACCGGCCGCCGCTCCACCCCGGTTCGGACCCCCGTCTCCTCCTCTTCCTCCCCGGCCTAGCCCCCGAGCTTCTAACCCGCCGGAAACGCCGAAAACCCGCCGGAAACGCCGGGAAGTTTTTTCGTCGGAACTTCCTCCTCCGGCCACCAATCCGAGCAAGCTTGGTACGGTTTTGTAGCCCTCCTCCCGTGCAACAAGCCCTCCAAACAGCTCACTCCCTCTTGAGCTAGGTAAGGAGAAATGTGGAGTTATAATTTCTAGGGCTTTTAAGTTGTTTTCGTTCGATTAGGCTAGTTAGGCTTGGAATTTGGTGGTGTGTTGGTCATGAAAGTTGTAGAGCTTGTTGAGGAGATTATTCTGTCCAAATTTCATAGGTTTTGGAGGTCGCCGGAATTGGCCTCCGGCCGCCGCTGCCGGCGGAGCCGCCGGCGGCGCCGCCGCCGGTTGGGAGATTTTAATGTGGTTAAATTTGGAATATTAAGGGGAGTTTATTGAAGTGAGTTATGGAATTTTTGGATGAGTTTTGGATAGGTTTATGATTTTCCGAAGTTAGTATTTTTGGCGGGTAATTAATGTAGAATCTGACCGTAGGATTTAAGTCGTATTTTGGGAAAGTTGTTTTTACGACTTTTGAGGATGATAATTAAGTTCGGATCGTTCCGATTTAAGAATATCGAATTTAGGCAATGATGAGCGTAATTATGGCTCTCGGGTAATTTTGCCTATTTTCATTAAATATTGGATTATTGGTTGGGAAATTAATATTATATTTGGAACAGGACGTGAGGAGGCTCGAGCAGACGAGGCCCCAGATCGACATCAGGCTTAGGCCTAAATTGTGAGTGGACGTTTATTTTTAAATAATATGCATGCTATGGTTCATGATTGAACATTTTCCTTTTGTTGGAATTTTGACGTCATTTAATTTTGACGTTTTTATTTTCTCTTGGAGAGATACCGAAAATGAGATTTTCGGTGGATATAAATATGTATTTATGAGATAGTATGTATAGAAAATGCTAGCTAGCCATATGTGTCTGTCCACCTTAATGGTGTAGCATATAGCCGCATTAAGGCGTGACGTGAGCGTGGGACGTAAGCGTAGTAGCCCTATTTGAGTGTTTAATTCATATAGGGAGTATGGACACATATTTATACACCCGTCTGTCCACCTTGATGGCGTAGTGTAGCACCGCATTAAGGCGTGACGTGAGCGTTGGACGCGAGCGTAGTAGCCCTATATAGACCCATGAATCTATATAGGGAGTATGGACGTGTGTGAATACATACATATATTATAGAGTCTGAGAGGCTCGATATTTACGAGACAAAAGTTTTATCGCTTGCAGCATGCATTCGATTTTCCTTGAAAATTGTTTTGGGGAAACATAAATATTTTAATTTATTTTTGTCCACTCACTCTAACGTTATTAAATGTTTTCCCCTGGGCCCTTCGTTTTAAATTGCCCAGTCTGCAGAGTTCGGGTTGGATCCAGTAGGAGACGAGGCATAGTCACCCGCTTTTCCACCACTTTTCATCAGTAGGTTATCTGTTTAACCTACTTGTGGTTTCAATTTCCGCTTGTGTTTAGTGGCTCTGAATACTTGGGTTTAATGTATATTATTTCGGTTGTGGGTGAAGACTTGTTGTCGTTTTAGAATATTTATTGGAGGATTTATGTTATCTTTTGGATAATGTTATTTGATGTTGGTTAATGTTGTGTTGTTGGGAGTAGTTGCTTTTGGGGAGCACGTAGGCTCCCGGAGTTAAGGTTGGATTAAAAAAAAATTTTGGAAGTGTTTGCAGGTTTTCGTTAGGAAGGGTTGTCCATTTTCAAGGGAGGTTATGCCGATTTCTCGGTAATATCTTTCTTGGAGGTGGTCCCCGCACGAGTTACTCCGGGTTTCAGGGTGAAATTCGGGGTGGGTCGTGTCAGTTGGTATCAGAGCTTTAGGTTTCTTTTTCCTGCTTCCTTGTCACTATCATATTTGCCTAAGTAGCACGTAGTGTCTATAGAGTGATGATCCGACCGCGGCGGATTCATCGGCATTTTATGCTTTTGATGCTATGTGTTATTGGGTATGTGTGATAGTTGTGTTAGTCCTGTTTATGGGCTACTAAATTTCTTTTTCCTCAGGTGCTATGCCTCCTAGGCGCCCACGACAACCCCGTGTGGCTACTTCGACCAATGCCGATGAGGGCAATGAGGTCAGGGGACTGGTTGATGATATTGGGAATATGCTAAGGAATGTCATGGAACGAGCTCCACGCCCTCCTACTGTGAATAGGAGAGAAGTTTTTGAAGCTGGAGCCAGAGAGTTCAAGGGTGCCAAGGGACCCCTTGATGCTTATACTTGGGTGGATAAAATGGAAAAGGCTTTTGCGATCGTAGAGTTGCCAGAAGAAAGGAAGGTGAAGATGGCAGTAACTTTCCTGGATGATTCAGCACATCATTGGTGGTCTCTTGCCAGCAGGAATGTTGAGGATGCGCTGAATATGTCATGGGAGCAGTTTAAGACGCTTTTCTTGGGGCAATATTTCAGTCCTGCCCATCGCAGCAGAATTCAGTCGGATTTCCTGAATATGAAGAAGAGGGATGATGAGGGTGTTATAGAGTTCCAGGAGAGATTCACTTCCCTGAGCTATCATGTGTCATATTTGGTTCCTGATGAGAGGACCAGGATGGAGATGTTCATTGGGGCACTTGGTGGAGTGTTTGCAGAAAAGATGACGGGTGTTTATTACCCGACTTTCTATGACGCTGTTCATGCAGCCATGGCCATTGAGTCTATGGGGATTTATAGTGCTCGGCCACGAGATTTCGGTGGCCCCAGTCAGGGTCCATCCAAGAAAGCTGCTTCATCATCCGCTTCAGGTTCATCAGCTGGTAGTGGCAGTAGTGGGGGATCAGGTTCTCATTCTCGGTTTAGAGTTAGAGGACGTCACAGGAGACCTGCTAGGAGCCAGTTGGGTAGGCAGCAGTCTGGGCAGTATGGTTCGGGTGGCAGTTTCCATGGTGGGTCATCCGGTAGCCAAACTTTTTCTTATGGGCAACAGCAGCAGTTTTCTGGGTGCTTTGAGTGTGGTGGTCAGGACCACATCAAGAGAGATTGCCCATTGTTGGCTCAGAGGACCACTTCCACCCCAACTCAGCCTGTTGGTCAGTCTTCAGCTAGAGGCTCTAGTAGTGGTGCCCAGGGCAGTGCGTCGATCAGAGGTGGCTCTCAGCGGGGAAGTGGTCAGCGTGGACGTCCCATGACTCGCGTTAGACTGCATGCTATGACCCAGCAGGAGGGTCGTACTTCTCCAGATGTCATCATTGGTACGTTATTAATTTTTGGTCAGCCTGCTTTTACTTTAATTGATCCCGGAGCCACTCATTCATTCATGTCTAGTCGATTCGCCCTCCATGCCAATGTGCCATCATCGTCTCTTCCAGGCGAGTGGCATGTGTCTCTACCCTCCGGTGAGGCAATGAGAATAAATTGGGTATTTAGTGGCTGTGAAGTGGTAGTGGAAGGAGTTAATTTCGAGGCTGATTTAATTCCTTTAGATATAGTGGAGTTTGATGTGATTTTGGGAATGGACTTTTTGGAAGCATACAGAGCTATGGTAGATTGTTTTCAAAAAGTAGTGGTGCTTCGAAGTCCAGATGGTTTTGAGGTTACTTTCCAAGGGGAAAGAGACGTTATTTTTAGTTGCATAATTTCCGCTGTTGCTGCAAGGAAATTGTTGAGTAAAGGCTGTCAGGCATTTTTAGCTCATGTGGTGGATACAAGCATGGGAGTTGTGGGATTAGAAGATATTCCTGTAGTAAGAGAGTTTCCGGATGTTTTTCCTGAGGAGTTGCCTGGTTTGCCTCCTGCAAGGGAGATAGACTTCTCTATAGAATTACTTCCCGGAACTATGCCTGTCTCTCAGGCGCCTTACAGAATGGCTCCAGCGGAATTGAAAGAGTTGAAGACTCAATTGCAGGAGTTGGTAGATAAGGGTTTTATTCGGCCTAGCATGTCTCCATGGGGTGCTCCGGTGTTGTTTGTTAAGAAAAAAGACGGCACCATGAGACTATGCATTGATTATAGAAAGTTGAATCAGGTCACAGTGAAGAATAAATATCCATTGCCTCGGATCGATGATTTGTTTGATCAGTTGAGAGGTGCTTCTGTTTTCTCCAAGATTGATTTGAGATCGGGTTATCATCAGTTGCGGATCCGAGAGGGGGATATAGCCAAGACCGCTTTTCGGTCACGATATGGTCATTATGAGTTTGTGGTGATGCCTTTTGGACTTACTAATGCACCCGCGGCATTCATGGATCTCATGAATAGGGTGTTTAGTCCATATCTTGATCGTTTCGTGATCGTATTCATAGATGATATCTTGGTTTACTCAAGAAATGAGAAGGAGCATGCCAAGCATCTAAGAATAATATTGCGGACTTTGGAAAAATCACAGTTGTTTGCTAAGTTTAGCAAGTGTGAGTTTTGGCTAGATAAAGTGGGGTTCTTGGGTCATGTGATTTCTGCAGAAGGAGTTAGTGTGGATCCCCAAAAGGTGGAAGCAGTGTCGAATTGGAGAAGACCCACCACTGTGACGGAGATTCGTAGTTTCTTGGGATTAGCAGGCTATTATCGGCGCTTTGTGAAAGATTTTTCAAAGATTGCTGCTCCTCTCACAAAGTTGACCAGGAAGGGAGTTAAGTTTGAATGGTCAGATCAGTGCGAGCAAAGTTTTCAAGAATTGAAGAATTGCTTGACAAGTGCTCCTGTTTTGGCACTTCCGGATGATAGTGGAGAATATGTGGTCTATTGTGATGCTTCTAGACGTGGTCTAGGTGGAGTTTTGATGCAGCATGACCGAGTTATTGCTTACGCTTCTAGGCAATTGAAGCCGCATGAGGGGAATTATCCTACTCATGATCTGGAGCTTGCAGCGGTAGTTTTTGCTCTCAAGTTGTGGAGACACTATCTTTATGGAGCCAAGTGTCAGATATTTACCGATCACAAGAGTCTTCGGTATGTGTTCACTCAAAGAGAGCTTAATATGAGACAGAGAAGGTGGATGGAGTTAATCAATGATTATGATTGCACTATTGAGTATCATCCTGGAAAAGCTAATGTGGTAGCTGATGCTCTTAGTCGAAATCCATCCATATCTTTATCTCATCTAAAGATGGTTCGTGTTCCGCTTCTTTGTGAGTTGCGAGCTACAGGAGTGGATTTATCAGTAGATGAGGTTGGTGCTTTGATAGCCAGTTTTCATGTGAGGCCAGTATTGGTTGATAGAGTGCGGGAAGCACAGTATAATGATCCTTCCATAGTTCAACTGATGGAAAGAGCATCGAATGGAGTCGCAGCCGACCATTTTTCAGTTAGAAGAGATGGGACTCTAATGTTTAAGAACCGGTTATGTGTTCCAAAAAGAAATGAAGAGTTGAAGAGTGAGATTATGGAGGAAGCTCATAGCTCTGCATATGCTGCTCATCCGGGTAGCACAAAAATGTATCGGATTTTGAAGGATTATTATTGGTGGCCAAACATGAAGAGGGAAATTGCAGCTTATGTGAGTAGATGTCTAATTTGTCAGCAAGTCAAGGCTGAAAGGCAGAAGCCTTCTGGGTTGCTCGAGCCGTTGCCTATTCCGGTGTGGAAGTGGGACCACATCACCATGGATTTTGTTTTTAGTTTACCTCGTACCCGTGAAGGGCATGACGGTATTTGGGTGATTGTGGATAGACTCACCAAGTCTGCACATTTCTTGCCAGTGGGAAAGAAGTATAAATTGGATAAATTGGCGGAGCTTTATGTGAACGAAATTGTGAGGCTTCATGGTGTTCCTGAATCAATAGTGTCAGATCGGGATCCTCGTTTTGCTTCTAAATTCTGGGGAGCTCTTCAGGCAGCTTTAGGTACCCAATTACTCTTCAGCACTGCCTTTCATCCTCAGACTGATGGGCAGTCCGAGAGGACTATTCAGACTTTGGAGGATATGTTGAGGGCTTGTGCCATGCAGTTCAGAGGTAATTGGGATAAAAACCTATCTTTGATGGAATTTGCCTATAATAATAGCTATCATTCTAGCATTGGTATGGCGCCCTTTGAGGCTCTTTATGGGAGGCAGTGTCGCACGCCTTTGTGTTGGAATGAAGTGGGGGAAAAAGAGCTTTGTGGCCCAGAGTTAATCCATGTTACGAATGAGAAGATTAAAGTGGTTAGAGATAGACTCAAGACTGCTCAGAGTAGACAGAAGAGTTATGCGGATGTCCGTAGGAGAGATCTAGAATTTCAAGTGGGTGATTGGGTGTTTCTGAAATTATCTCCTTGGAAAGGGGTTGTGCGCTTCGGGAAGCGTGGGAAGCTTAGCCCGAGGTATATTGGCCCTTATGAGATTATTGAGCGAGTTGGCTCACTTGCTTATCGATTAGCCTTGCCTCCAGAGTTAGCTAGGATACATAATGTGTTTCATGTATCCATGCTTCGTAAGTATATTGCCGATCCTTCTCATGTGCTGCAAGAGCAGCCGATTAGTTTGACGAGAGATTTGTCCTATGAAGAGGAGCCAGTTCAAATCCTCGACCGAAAGGAGCAAGTGCTTAGGAACAAGACAATCCCGCTTGTCAAGGTGCTTTGGAGAAGTCATCAAGTAGAAGAAGCTACTTGGGAATCAGAGGAGCAAATGATGCAGCAATATCCCTATCTCTTCGGATGACAGGTATGTTAATTTCGAGGACGAAATTTTTATAAGGAGGGGAGAATTGTCACATCCCGACCCGTATATTTTTACCTTATTTACTAGCGTGATTATAATAAGAATCTTACCGTCTCGATCATTGAGTTAATAGTTTAATTGGTCCCTAGAGGGGTTTCGGGGACGATTATGTGCAGAGGATTATTCGTATGAGGAAAATACGACGACGGTAAAAATAGTAAATTTTAGCTAGTAAAAGGTAATTTTTATTCGGGTATTATTTTTTCGGGGTGTTTTATTTTTGGGTTTGGGTTGATTAAAATGGTTGGACCGGTTTTGGGGGGGGCCCAAAGCCATTTTTCCCTTTCTCTTTCTCTTTCTCTCTCCCCGATTTCCTCTCCTCCCCCGTGTTCTCTCCCCTGCCGGACTGCCCAGCCACCGTCTGCCGCCGTCTGGCCAGCCACCGTCTGCCGCCGTCTGGCCAGCCACCGGCCGCCGCTCCACCCCGGTTCGGACCCCCGTCTCCTCCTCTTCCTCCCCGGCCTAGCCCCCGAGCTTCTAACCCGCCGGAAACGCCGAAAACCCGCCGGAAACGCCGGGAAGTTTTTTCGTCGGAACTTCCTCCTCCGGCCACCAATCCGAGCAAGCTTGGTACGGTTTTGTAGCCCTCCTCCCGTGCAACAAGCCCTCCAAACAGCTCACTCCCTCTTGAGCTAGGTAAGGAGAAATGTGGAGTTATAATTTCTAGGGCTTTTAAGTTGTTTTCGTTCGATTAGGCTAGTTAGGCTTGGAATTTGGTGGTGTGTTGGTCATGAAAGTTGTAGAGCTTGTTGAGGAGATTATTCTGTCCAAATTTCATAGGTTTTGGAGGTCGCCGGAATTGGCCTCCGGCCGCCGCTGCCGGCGGAGCCGCCGGCGGCGCCGCCGCCGGTTGGGAGATTTTAATGTGGTTAAATTTGGAATATTAAGGGGAGTTTATTGAAGTGAGTTATGGAATTTTTGGATGAGTTTTGGATAGGTTTATGATTTTCCGAAGTTAGTATTTTTGGCGGGTAATTAATGTAGAATCCGACCGTAGGATTTAAGTCGTATTTTGGGAAAGTTGTTTTTACGACTTTTGAGGATGATAATTAAGTTCGGATCGTTCCGATTTAAGAATATCGAATTTAGGCAATGATGAGCGTAATTATGGCTCTCGGGTAATTTTGCCTATTTTCATTAAATATTGGATTATTGGTTGGGAAATTAATATTATATTTGGAACAGGACGTGAGGAGGCTCGAGCAGACGAGGCCCCAGATCGACATCAGGCTTAGGCCTAAATTGTGAGTGGACGTTTATTTTTAAATAATATGCATGCTATGGTTCATGATTGAACATTTTCCTTTTGTTGGAATTTTGACGTCATTTAATTTTGACGTTTTTATTTTCTCTTGGAGAGATACCGAAAATGAGATTTTCGGTGGATATAAATATGTATTTATGAGATAGTATGTATAGAAAATGCTAGCTAGCCATATGTGTCTGTCCACCTTAATGGTGTAGCATATAGCCGCATTAAGGCGTGACGTGAGCGTGGGACGTAAGCGTAGTAGCCCTATTTGAGTGTTTAATTCATATAGGGAGTATGGACACATATTTATACACCCGTCTGTCCACCTTGATGGCGTAGTGTAGCACCGCATTAAGGCGTGACGTGAGCGTTGGACGCGAGCGTAGTAGCCCTATATAGACCCATGAATCTATATAGGGAGTATGGACGTGTGTGAATACATACATATATTATAGAGTCTGAGAGGCTCGATATTTACGAGACAAAAGTTTTATCGCTTGCAGCATGCATTCGATTTTCCTTGAAAATTGTTTTGGGGAAACATAAATATTTTAATTTATTTTTGTCCACTCACTCTAACGTTATTAAATGTTTTCCCCTGGGCCCTTCGTTTTAAATTGCCCAGTCTGCAGAGTTCGGGTTGGATCCAGTAGGAGACGAGGCATAGTCACCCGCTTTTCCACCACTTTTCATCAGTAGGTTATCTGTTTAACCTACTTGTGGTTTCAATTTCCGCTTGTGTTTAGTGGCTCTGAATACTTGGGTTTAATGTATATTATTTCGGTTGTGGGTGAAGACTTGTTGTCGTTTTAGAATATTTATTGGAGGATTTATGTTATCTTTTGGATAATGTTATTTGATGTTGGTTAATGTTGTGTTGTTGGGAGTAGTTGCTTTTGGGGAGCACGTAGGCTCCCGGAGTTAAGGTTGGATTAAAAAAAAATTTTGGAAGTGTTTGCAGGTTTTCGTTAGGAAGGGTTGTCCATTTTCAAGGGAGGTTATGCCGATTTCTCGGTAATATCTTTCTTGGAGGTGGTCCCCGCACGAGTTACTCCGGGTTTCAGGGTGAAATTCGGGGTGGGTCGTGTCAAGTCGGCTCAAGTCATCTTGCCCTTTATTATAGGCACCCTTCAGCTGCTGCTTATACACTTCGCCCTCCCGGAACAGCCTCTGCCCTGCCGCGGCAGCCCGCTCACACTTTGCCTTCCAGGACACCTCCAGCTCTGCAAGTGCCTGCGTCAGCTTCTCCACCTCAGCTTCCAAAGAGGCTACCTTAGCAGCCGCCACTTCCCCAGCCACCACCTGCTCATCCTTCCTCCTTATATCTTCTTTCAGCTCCGCCACCTGGGCCTGGAAGACAACAGCGTTCTGCTCCGCCTGTGCTAGCTGCTCTGAAAGGCCCCGATTGCATTCCTCAGCCTCCCTCAACTGCTAGCTTTTTGCCTCAGCATCACCTTGCCAATGGGAAGCCGCCCGCTTGCTCGCGGCATACATCAACAATGTAGCCTACAGTCATACAGCAACACATAAACCCCAAGCTCAAAGCAGTGGAACACAAAAGCATGCAGACACTTACCTGAGTCAATTTCTCCTTGGCGAGAGCCATGCCAGCCGGCGGATCCACCTCCTCCAATACATGCATGTCACGAGCGTGGTGACACATGTCATAGGCCATTTGAGCTAAGTATGGCTGAGCGTCCCCTATCCCTTCCAAGGCTTGGGCAACCTCAGCTAAGCTTGCCGATCCCCCGGACCGACTGTCCCTCCGCGACCTCTTCGACTGGCCCTTGCGAGCCGGCTTCGCTCTCCCCTTCCTCTTCCTAGTCCGAGCCGCACCAGTCTCTTCCTCACCGTCCGCAACCTCCTCCATGACAGGTTCTTCCCCCTGCGCCTCGTCGGGTTCACCCTCGTGATCACCCTCTACTTGCGCTTCCTCCAACTCCACCTCTTGGAAGCCTAAACCCATCGCTTCCGCCACCAGTGGAGGCACATAGGCGTAATCATCATCTGCCAGGTTCAACCTCAAAAAATCTTCACAATCACCCAGCTCCACCTCCCTTCCATCCCCCGTCTCCAAATCAATGTCATACTGCTTGGCATGGTCAGCCTCAGCCAGCAGCCCATCCAGCACGTCCTCGTCCGACACCTTGTCTTAAGGACCTTCCTTCTTCTGTGAACCCCAGTCGCGTGGCATTGTCACTGCAACAAACAAACAATAGTCAGACAGCGACTCGCAAGCCTAAACCAGAGAACGCAACCACTAAAATACAGACCAGGAACCCGGGCATAGCCGAAGTGGCTGTATATGCCAAGGCGGCATATCCAATACGAGCTCCTACATTCAAAAGCCCATATTACCCGGCGAATCCGCCGCTCCATCAGCTCTGTGAGATTATACTTTTGCGGGACTGCACAAAGCTAGTTGTCAACAGCGACAGAGCAGACAAAAAAAAACAAAAAAAAAGCACAAGGCACAAGAGCACGGTACCTATTTTCTAGAAAGGATGCCCGTGCCACTCCTGCCACTGCCCCCAACAAGAAAACACTTGCACCTCCAAGTCTCACTTGTTGAGGTGGGCAAGTCTTCCACCAGGACCTTAAACTTCCCACGTGACTTCATCGTCACGCAGCCCCGGCTGCCATTCTTCGCGCACCACCCCATGTGCCAGCACGCGTTGAACTCCTCACAATTTGGGAACTCCTGCTTCAGCAGGCGAAATAGCACGCCTGTTCCCAAAATCTACTTCAGCATGTTGGGGGTGACCTGCCCCGGGGCGACATACAGACACGCCAAGGTGTACTACACAAATGGGGGTAGCGGGAACATCAACCCGCATCTCAATTGGTACTCGTATACCAACGTAAAGTTACCCGGGGGATCCTAAAACTTCACCCCCTGCCAAACGGCCGCAACAAAACCTCCTCTGGTATACTCCAATTATGTTGAAGCGTTTCAAGCTCCGACGATGTCATACTCTCGCCAGGAGGTTCCCAAAATGAATCATCCTCCTCTCGAGATCTCGCAATTATAAATTCCTCTACCTCCTGAGAGAGAGGGTTACACGAGAACACATGAGACCCGGCATCCATCACAGGAATGCTTTCCCCCAAATCAAGGGCAATCTCTGCCATAAGATTATCCAAGCCCTCCTCCATCCGGTGTAAAGTGTCCGAATCCGAACTAGGAGAACTAGAGACCACCACAATCTCTTCGCTGGACACCCACACCAGACCTGCCATACCCCGCTACCTTAACCCTAACCAGCCCGATAACAAATCTCTCACCCTAGAATTCCTACCAACATCACAAACATGTGAACAATCCCACTCACCCCAAATAACCCAAAACAACAACACCACCACAAACAAAAATCCAAAGACAGAGAAGGCGATAAATTCATACCTTGAAACAGCGGATTTGCGTAGTGGCAATGCATCTGGTTGTAAACAGCCGAGCGCTCGCACCCTCTCGATCGAGGATGAAATTGGACATTTCCCAGTTTAAAGTTTATGGAACTGCCGAAATCCCAAAACATAAATTGCGGCTCTCAGTTTTCAGCTTCGAAATCACACACTCCCCCCTCCAGTTCTCCCCAACCCTATATATAGACATTTCCCCAGACCCCACAAACCTCTACGGACAGGGCAACGCTACGTCGCCCTTGTTTGTCGCAAAAAAAAGGGACGCTAAGACATCCCGCCACTCTCGAGTCTCGCTATCTTGCGCGGACTTACTCGCCCAGCATCGGCCCGCCACGCCGCGAGAGTCTTGCCATCTAGCGCGGACTTACTCGCCTAGCATCGGCCTGCCGCTTGAGAGTCTCGCCAACTAATGCGGACTAACTCGCTAATCAACGGCCCGCCGTGCCGCGAGAGTCGCCATCAAGCGCGGACTTACTCTCCCAGCATCGGCCCGCCGCTCGAGAGTCTCGCCAACTAGCGCGGACTTACTCGCCCATCAACGGCCCGTCACGCCGCGAGAGTCTCGCCATCAAGCGCGGACTTACTCGCCCAGCATAGGCCCGCCGCTCAAGAGTCTCGCCAACTAGCGCGGACTGACTCGCTCATCAACGGCCCGCCACGCCGCGAGAGTCGCCATCAAGGGCGGACTACTCGCCCAGCATCGGCCCGCCGCTCGAGAGTCTCGCCAACTAGCGCGGACTGACTCGCCCATCAACGGACCGCCACGCCGCGAGAGTCGCCATCAAGCGCGGACTTACTTGCTCAGCATCGGCCCGCCACTCGAGAGTCTCGTCATCTAGCGCCGACTTACTCGCCCATCAACGGCCCGCAACGTCGCTCGAGGGTCTCGCCAACTAGCGCGGACTGACTCGCTCATCAACGGCCCGCCACGCCGCGAAAGTTGCCATCAAGCGCGGACTTACTCGCCCAGCATTGGCCTGCCACTCGAGAGTCTCGCCATCTAACGCGGACTTACTCGCCCATCAACGGCCCGCCACGCCGCGAGAGTCTCGCCATCTAGCGCGGACTTACTTGCCCAGCATGGCCCGCCGCTCGAGAGTCTCGCCAACTAGCGCGGACTGACTCGCTCATCAATGGCCCGCCACGCCGCGAGAGTCGCCATCAAGGGCGGAATTACTCGCCCAGCATCGGCCCGCCACTCGAGAGTCTCGCCATCTAGCGCGGACTGACTCGCCCATCAGTGAGAGTCTCGCCAACTAGCGCGGACTTACTCGCCTAGTAGCGGCCCGCCTCCCGAGAGTCCCGCCACAGTACGAACTTACTCGAATGCCAATAGTGTGTTTCCTCTCACCAACTAAACTCGTAACTTCACCCCCGTTGACGCGCACCGAAAACACCGGGGCAATCGTGCAATTTAAAACCCTTTGTGTAGTATATAGCATATGATAAGTAAGGGGTCGAAAGGCCGGGGACTTATAGGGCGCTCTTGCATTTAGTAATAAAAAGATTAGAACTATAAACAATTATTTACATATATATAAAGATAAACGGGGGTTTAGAGAGTTTGGTTCTAAATTCCTACAAAACAGAAAATAAATATTAAATATGTACAATTGATCAATCCATTCAACACATAGCCAAAGAGAGAAACTCAGATCTCGACCACACATTAATATCATGCTTCAATCTTAGTAAAGTGAAACTTGTCGAAATTATAATCTAGAAACAATCTCAAGACACGAGCCTACGAGGTCTTCGCATCTTATTGTTCTTCTTAAGTGTACTTAGCACAGAACGTCTAGAACTAAGAATTTCATGAGAACGTCTACATGAATCATTAAGATAAAGAACGAGATTGAACACGACCACTGCCGTGAACGTCACCGCATTAAATCATTGTAGTCCACGTTTCCAGCCACTACGACATGGCTTCCATCACCTACGATCCATACTTACCTACGCGGCTTAGCATGAATTTCTGACGGTAGTTAGCATGCATTCTAACTATATAGCTACTAAAGCAGAAACGCTTCCTTCCTAAAGCATAAATCGACAAGAACAAAATACTAAAACATCATAAACAAAACATCAACATGCTTAACTAAGAAAAGAATTTACTAATAACAAAACAATCGCAACAAACATCCAACACCAATGATGAACACCGAATCCATGTCTTTAAAATTGTAAAGAAAACTAAACAAAGATAGAGGCATAGTTTACACTTTGACGATCTTCAAGAAGCTTGAGGATGAGCAAAAGGTGCGTGGCTTCAAGGTTCCTTCTTCTCCAAGGTTGCGACGCAAGGGTGAAGATCACCAAGGCTTTGGCAAGGAGAGAGAACTCGGCAAAGGAGGGGAGAGGGCTGCAGCAAAGGAAGCTATTTCTCTAGGGTTTTTGTGAGAATGAATGATGATTTTTCTGTAGAGAAACAGCCCCTTATATAGAGTCTAGGCCGAACCAAATTATGTTCTCCACCCTTGATTTATTCTTGATCCAATGGCTCCAATTAATTGCACATAAAATCTGGAAATTATCTCCATGGGACTCTCTAGAATTCTTGCGCACCACTCCTTCGTATGTAGCTTGAATGATGACCGAATGCATGGTTTAATCACCAAGGAAAAATCGGCAAAGATCTCCTTCTCCTTGTAAAGCTGCCGATTTTATTGTTGTGGGGTTTTTCATCCAATAGCAATCCTACAAATAAGCATAATGACATGTTCAATCCAATAGGAATTAAGATAAATAAAATCAGAATATTCCCCTTAATAAATAGAGATTTTGATGAAGCAAAACTCCTTAAATTAATACCCTAAAAATCGGCAAAGAAAGTCCATTGGACTCCAAGAAATCGGCCAAGAAGGCCTAGCCGAATCCATAGGGTTTTGGGGTTTAAATGGATCATGCAATCGGCCCAAATCCACTTAGGTTTGGGTTTATGCGACTTAGAGATTTCCTGGTCCGAATAGGATTTGACTTTATGACTCAACGTTTCCTAGTTAAAGTAGGATTCTCGAAACAACTAGGTTTTCTATTAAATTTCCTCGTTTAACATCCTTTTCGTAAATAATGCTCACTAAGCCTCTAATAAATAAAACAAGTCAAAAATGATAAAGTTAAGGTAATAACGTAGCTAAATAGGGTAGGAAACACATTATAAACACGGCATTTTATGCCTCTATCAACTCCCCCACACTTAGCTTTTGCTAGTCCCTTAGCAAAACCAATCGACAAAATAAATAAAAACAACTCTAATGCCCTTAACATTTATCTCAGCATCTCTTATCTCATGGCTTCAAAATTAGCACTTAATAAAGAATCATTCCAAAACATTCCAAAGCCAATTGCCATGCATAGATCACATATATTAGTAGGACTTGGAAGAACAATGGTGATGGTTATAGCTCAGCATGTTTCAAACAAGTAGTGATCCATCCTCACAAGGTATGCACTCGATTTTTCACTCAGATTTTCTGGCTCAATCACTCAAATGTATGCAAGAGAAAATATTTTGAGGCATTCATAATGCTTGCATTTATATGAACAAAAAGCACATGTTAAATACTAAATAAATAAATAAACCTCATGAAGGAATCAATTACTCACACAAATGGACCCAAACCATATGCACAATTCTTGGAATAGACTCCACAGATCAAGTTTAACCCATCTCACAGATCATAAAGGACTTTAGGGTTATATAACATGGCTAAGCTAGGGGTATGAATTGAAGGATGAGGAATCACAAAGTTCCTAAAGACCTAGCAGAGCAATCAAGCACACCTTATGTCTCCGAAATTGAGGGCCAGATATCATCTTTTTGGGCCCTTCGTCATTCTAACCTCCTTATAACTTCATGAAAAAGGACAAAGGCTAAATAATTTTGTTTTTAGGCCTCCCATTTCACAATATAAAGACAATGTCCAGATTTCTTCTTTTTCTGCCAAAATTTTTTTTTTTTTTTTTTATCTTCATGGCATTTTCTTTTACACAAGGACAAGTCATTTCCCCCACACTTGTTTCTGATCA
The DNA here is from genome assembly GCA_034370585.1 of Fragaria x ananassa. Classification (NCBI taxonomy): domain Eukaryota; kingdom Viridiplantae; phylum Streptophyta; class Magnoliopsida; order Rosales; family Rosaceae; genus Fragaria; species Fragaria x ananassa. The sequence goes on from CP139752.1 coordinate 15,021,624, forward strand.
TCACTTCCAGCAATCTTCACACAAAATGCTCTACTAGGCCCAAAGGACAAGGGTAGAGAAATGCTGTACTAAGCTCAAGGTAAAAATCATGGGTGATGAAAGAAAAAGCTTAACGTAGGCTCAAAGGGGTTAAATCTAAGGGGTGTGCCGAGCACACAAATAGGGACACAAGCTCATTTGGCAATGGTGTTTATCCTAAAAAGTCCATTTAATCCCTTCCATGATCAGGGTAGTTTATGAATAAAAGCTTTGAAAATCCACAAGAATGAGTTCTAGTAATCTCTAGTCCATTAAAAGCTATGGTGAGTAAATCGACATGAAAGAATAATGAGGTTTGCAAAAATTAAGCCAAGAAAACGAATTAAGAATTTTTTCAATGATCGCTCAACAAAAATGGCACATATATAAGGCTCAAAAGCTCACAATAGGGTCATATGAATCACACTTGTCCTACCATGCTCAAAATCTGTACCAATGTTTACAAACCATATCCACTACAAATCGTATGATTTCCATTTATTTCAATTAACCGCAGAATATCAGTTAGAAATCAACTCAATCTTGTGATCATTTCGTCCATTATTTCAGAGAATAATTTCGTCATAGACTGTTAAGGGCTCCTAAGACTCAAAACAAAAATAAAGACTCGAAAATTTTAAAATATTTTTGGGTTTTTCGATAATTTGACTCAAAGCAATAAAACAATGTAAATCCCTCCCCCACACTTAAACTCTACATTGTCCTCAATGTTCATAAAATAAAGTATAGAGGTAAGCATGAAGTTGGGAGCTACGACTCAAAAATAAAGCAAATAAACAAATAAATTGAAACAAGAAGAAAGGGAATAAGGAAAACAAATCTGCGTTGACGGCTCCTCCATATCTTCTTGTTGAAAATGGGTTACCTCCCATTGAGTGCTTCGTTTTACGTCCATTGGCTAGACGGTAGTACCTCAATTTGTATTCGGTGTCTCATAGAGGGGTACTTCCTCCGCATTTGGTTCATACGGCTCATAGTAGGGCTTGAGCCGATGGCCATTCACTTTAAAGTGCTCACCGGTCTTTGAGCTCTTGATCTGTATGGCACCATGAGGAAAAACTTGAGTAACAATAAAAGGGCCAATCCAACGAGAACGTAACTTACCGGGAAAGAGTTTGAGTTTAGAATGAAATAGTAGGACTTTTTGTCCAACAACAAACGATTTCCGACGGAGCATCTTATCATGATAAGCTTTGGTTTTCTCCTTGTAAATCCACGCACTATCGAAGGCTTCATTTCGGATTTCCTCAAGTTCGCTCAGCTGCAACTTCCTATGAAGGCCGGCATCATTTAGATTCATGTTAAATTCCTTTACCGCCCACCAAGCTTTGTGTTCCAACTCCACCGGTAGGTGGCATGCTTTTCCATAGACTAGCCGAAATGGAGACATCCCAATGGGTGTCTTGTAGGCTGTACGGTAGGCCCATAAAGCGTCATCTAGCTTTTGGCTCCAATCCTTGCGGTTAGGACCTACAGTCTTCTCTAAAATCCGCTTGATCTCTCGGTTCGAAATTTCGGCTTGTCCACTTGTTTGAGGGTGGTACGGGGTGGACACCTTGTGCGTAACATTGTATTTCTTAAGCAATGCTGCGATGGTACGGTTGCAGAAATGAGATCCTCCATCACTTATAATCACTCTTGGCATTCCGAACCTACAAAATATGTTAGTGCGGAGAAAATCTGCAACCACTTTAGAATCGTTAGTTTTGGTGGCTTTTGCTTCCACCCATTTTGAGACATAATCAACCGCCACTAATATATATAAAAATCCGTCAGATGCGGGAAAAGGTCCCATAAAATCAATGCCCCATACATCGAATATTTCAACAGTTACAAAATTTTGTAAAGGCATTTGATCTTTAGGTCCTAAATTACCTAGCCGTTGGCACCTATCACAAGATATGCAAAACATGTATGCATCTTTGAAAATCGTGGGCCAAAAGAAACCAGCATCTAATATTTTGAGGGCAGTTCGACGAGATCCAAAATGACCTCCACAAACTTCAGAATGGCAGAAGGTAAGAATGGATTTATGCTCATTTTCAGGGACACACCTCCTAATTATTTGATCGACACATCTTTTCCAAAGGTAAGGTTCATCCCAAATGTAATACCTAGACCATTTCTTAAGTTTTTCTCTTTGTGACCGAGGCAAGTCAGTTGGAAATGTCCTAGTGACCAAGTAATTCACAATATCCGCATACCATGGTTCACTTACCTCGATTCCAAAAAGCTGTTCATCGGGGAACGTTTCCGTCAAAGGTAGAGCTTCCTCTTCTCGCACAAGCCGGCTAAGATGGTCCGCAACGACGTTGTCACTTCCTTTCTTGTCCTTGATTTCGATGTCGAATTCTTGGAGTAGCAAAATCCAGCGGATGAGTCTCGGCTTGGCGTCTTTCTTTGCAAATAAATACCTCAATGCTGCATGGTCAGTATAAACAGTTACTTTATATTGAAGTAAGTATTGGCGAAACTTATCTAAAGCGAACACAACGGCAAGAAGCTCCTTCTCCGTTGTGGAATAATTGAGTTGGGCATCATTCAAAGTTCGTGATGCGTAATAGATCGCACAGGGCTTCTTGTCCCTCCGCTGTCCCAACATTGCGCCAACGGCATAATCCGAAGCGTCACACATGAGCTCAAAGGGCTCATTCCAATCAGGGGGCGTCATCACGGGCGCCGAGGTCAGCAATCCCTTCAATTTCTCGAACGCAAGCTTGCATTCGTCGTCAAAGTCGAAGGCGACTTCCTTTTGGAGCAAACGGCATAGAGGTCTTGATATCTTAGAAAAATCCTTGATAAACCTGCGGTAAAAACCTGCGTGGCCAAGAAACGAACGTATCTCCCTCACGGTTGTGGGGTAGGGTAAGTGACGAATTAAATCAATCTTAGCCTTATCAACTTCAATGCCTCTAGCCGAAATGATATGACCTAAAACAATACCTTGAGTTACCATGAAATGGCATTTCTCCCAATTTAAAACTAAATTTGTGTCAACGCATCGTTACAAAATGAGTTCTAAATTTTCCAAACAAGAATCAAAGCTCTTACCGAAAACGCTGAAATCATCCATAAAAACTTCAATTTTATTTTCAATGTAATCCGAAAATATAGACATCATGCATCTTTGAAACGTACCTGGTGCGTTGCATAAACCGAATGGCATACGACGATAAGCAAATGTACCGAACGGACATGTGAACGTCGTCTTCTCTTGGTCCTCTTGGGCGATGCAAATCTGGTTGTACCCACTATATCCATCTAGAAAGCAGTAAAACTCATGGCCGGCTAACCGTTCAAGCATTTGGTCAATGAATGGCAAGGGAAAGTGATCTTTCTTAGTGGTGGCGTTGAGCTTCCTATAATCTATGCAAACACGGTGACCGGTTACAAGTCTTTGGGGTACAAGCTCGTTCTCCTTATTCTTCACTACGGTTATTCCGGATTTCTTGGGAACAACTTGAACAGGTGAAACCCATTTGCTATCCGATATGGGGTAGATTACTCCGCAATCTAGCAATTTGATCACTTCATCTTGTACAACCTTCATCATTGGCGGGTGAAGGCGTCTTTGGGCTTCACAGGTGGGCTTAGCTCCTTCTTCTAGCAAAATACGGTGGACACAAGTGGTAGGGCTAATTCCCTTGATATCGGCTAAAGTCCATCCGATAGCCGTCTTGTTTCTCTTCAACACTTCCACCAATCTTCTTTCTTGTTCATTATCTAACTTAGAGGACACAATTGCAGGTAGTGTCTCATCATCTCCGAGGTACACATATTTCAAATGGTCGGGTAATGGCTTAAGCTCTAAGGTAGGGGCCTTCTCTACCGATGGTAACATCTTAGTAGAAGCCGGGAGGCCGATGAATGGTGCATTGTGTAGGGCGAATGGAACATTGTCTAAGGCCGCAACGGTTTCTAGTACGTATTCATCCCAAACTGCCTCCAAATCTTCCATAGGTACCTTGTCACCCTTCACATTGAACCCAACTCCTTGGGAGATGGTAACTTCCAACTTATCATCGATCAATGTGTCTAAATGAGGCTGCGCATACGAATCAACAATATCAATGGAATAACATGGTTTAATTTTGGACAAGGGGTACCTCATTGCTTCAAAGATGTTAAAGCCAATCACTTCACCGTCAAATTCCATTGTCAACGCGCCGGCATGCACATTGATCTTGGTCCTAGCTGTTCTCATGAAAGGACGTCCTAAAAGTATAGGAATTGAACTTGTATGGGAGTCGTCCTCCATATCTATGATATAAAAATCTGCAGGGAATATCAAGTGGTTAACTTGAACCAGAACATCCTCCACATACCTCTTAGGATACGTGTTGGACCTATCAGCTAGTTGGATAATTACGTTATCTTTCTTTAATTCGCCAAGGTCCATGGAGAGATATAAACTATATGGCATAACATTAATTGATGCACCCACATCAAGCATGATATTATCAAATTTAGTGTCACCAATTACGCAAGGGATAGAAAAACTCCCTGGGTCCTTGAGCTTGGGCGGCATTCTTCGTTGGAGAACGGCAGAAACCGTCTCACTCATCTTTACTACTTCTTTCTCTCTTGTTTGTCTCCTTGTGGTACATAACTCCTTCAAGAATTTCGCATATTTGGGAACTTGAGTAATGCACTCGATCAAGGGCATGTTCACTTGAACTTTCTTAAAAATCTCCAAGATGGCTTGATCGGATTCGTCCTTCTTCGATTTCTGAAACCTACTTGGAAATGGAGGGCGCACCAAAGGGGAGTTAGTTGTAACCAAACCATTAGAGTTAGGGTCATTACCTATTGGCGGGTTGGTTGTTGGCAAAGAAGCTTCGGCTCTTGAAGTAGCCGGATCTTTCTCCAAATCTTTGGTGTTGATAATGATGACTTCGTCCTCCTCATCATGAACTACGTTGGACTTCTTTGGGTCCTTCCTTGGTACTTCGTGGAGCACATGTCCGCTCCTTGTGTGTACAGCTTTTGCGGATTCAAAATTTGGATTAGGGTTAGGGATGGTACCGGATGGCAGCTTCCCTACTTCGGTGATCTTTCCCATGAAATCCACAATTTTCCCCAATTGGTTCTTGATGTCGGCAATATCCTTCACATTGCTTTGTTGCCCCCTAGTAAGTGCATCTTGTGTTTGGAACAGATTCTCTAGCATCTTATCATAAGAGGGGTGAGTAGCGTTATTTGCCATAAAAGGATTATTTGGAACAAAAGTTTGAGGAACCTGGGGTCTTGGAACAAATCCGGATGGGCGTTGAAATTGACCTCCGAAATTTGGGGGTTGGCTTGTTGCATTCTCCGTATTGCTCCAACGAAAGTTCTGATGATCTCGAGTACCAGGGTTGTACACATTTGAGAATGGATTGTATCTTGGTTGTCCGATGGCGTTGGCAGATTCCCATTCGCCACTTTCAATCAGTTGGGGACATTGATCCGTGGGGTGTCCTTGCAAAGAGCAAACACCACATACTTTGACAGGTTCACGGCTTGCTCCAATGGTGAGATGGGCTAGTACGGCATCAAGCTTGCTTTCGAGTGCCTTAGCTTCACTCACTTTCTTTGTACTATTAAGTGTGACCGCAAATTGTTGATCATTGAGGGCTCGGTTGTCTAGCAATGTCCATGCTTCTTGAGGCGTCTTGTCCACAAATGAGCCTCCAGATGAGGCGTCTAGAAGTTGGCGTTCCAAGGGCAACAGTCCCTCATAAAAGTATTGCAATAAATTGCTCTCCTTGATTCCATGAGAGGGGCATGATGCGACAAGAGCCTTGAATCTTTGGTAAAAGGGGCAGAAAGATTCATCCACTCCTTGTTGAACTCCGGTTATTTGCTTTCTCATGAGAGTGACCTTCGAAGCCGGAAAGTACTTCGTCAGAAATTCAGATTTCATGCGATCCCATGAGGTGATGTGCCCATTGGGCAAATCAAATAACCATGACTTTGCGGGGTCTTCAAGAGTGAAGGGGAATCCCTTCAATTGTAGTACTTGCATGTCCGCATTCCTTGGACACATGCTATTGCACACAAATTCGAAAGCCTTCAGATGCTTGTTTGGATCTTCACTCGGCAATCCATGGAACTTCGGCAATTGGTGGAGAAATCCACTTTTCAGTTCAAAGTCTCCTTCTTTTCCAGCTGCAGCCGCCGGATACACAATGCAATTTGGAGATCCACCGACTGGAATGTCATCAACTTGCGCGGAAAGTGCTCGGATACTCATGGTTGCGGGTTGTTGATTCACTTGTACTTCTTCTTGTTCGAAAAATCCTTCGGGTGGATAGATAGAGTGCGGAGATGCAACCTCCTCCGAATGTTCGGAACAAACGGACTTGACTACGATGGCCTCCTCCTCGTCACTATCAAAATTCAGCTCTCGGAATGTTTGGGGTGTTTGAACGGGGTATTCCAAGATATTGGAAGTTGATGCTGCTCCTCCACCTTGAATGCGCTTCAAGCGAGCTTCTAGATCGGCTATAAACTCTGCGGTTATGAGTGGCAAGGAACTTTCATTGGACATTCATAACCCTAAACATTTCAAACAAATAAGTACCGAAATAAAAATTAAAGAAACAACATTATTATTAACAAGTATAAATTGAGTATAAGTATAAGTATATTTAGACTTGAGCTCGTATTTTGACACGTTACAAGGGTTAGAAATGTTAATCGACAATTTATAAGGCTTATAAATCCTCAATTCCGAATTTTAAGAAGCAAACCGAAAATGGACCAATTAGGTTTATTATCTAGACATAAATAACTCCGTGGTTTCAAAAGACTTATTCGGCCAAGAGCTACTATGTGTTAGACAATTCGACAAGAGTTAATAAGGACTTGGAAAGACCCTATTAACAATTGTGACCTTAGTCCCACCGATTTTGATTCTTAAAGTCCAAATCTGAAAACAAATAAAACAAATAAATATTAGACACTATAAACAAAACACTAAATAACAAGAAACTTATTATTAAGTCCCCGGCAACGGCGCCAAAAATTGACGCGCACCGAAAACACCGGGGCAATCGTGCAATTTAAAACCCTTTGTGTAGTATATAGCATATGATAAGTAAGGGGTCGAAAGGCCGGGGACTTATAGGGCGCTCTTGCATTTAGTAATAAAAAGATTAGAACTATAAACAATTATTTACATATATATAAAGATAAACGGGGGTTTAGAGAGTTTGGTTCTAAATTCCTACAAAACAGAAAATAAATATTAAATATGTACAATTGATCAATCCATTCAACACATAGCCAAAGAGAGAAACTCAGATCTCGACCACACATTAATATCATGCTTCAATCTTAGTAAAGTGAAACTTGTCGAAATTATAATCTAGAAACAATCTCAAGACACGAGCCTACGAGGTCTTCGCATCTTATTGTTCTTCTTAAGTGTACTTAGCACAGAACGTCTAGAACTAAGAATTTCATGAGAACGTCTACATGAATCATTAAGATAAAGAACGAGATTGAACACGACCACTGCCGTGAACGTCACCGCATTAAATCATTGTAGTCCACGTTTCCAGCCACTACGACATGGCTTCCATCACCTACGATCCATACTTACCTACGCGGCTTAGCATGAATTTCTGACGGTAGTTAGCATGCATTCTAACTATATAGCTACTAAAGCAGAAACGCTTCCTTCCTAAAGCATAAATCGACAAGAACAAAATACTAAAACATCATAAACAAAACATCAACATGCTTAACTAAGAAAAGAATTTACTAATAACAAAACAATCGCAACAAACATCCAACACCAATGATGAACACCGAATCCATGTCTTTAAAATTGTAAAGAAAACTAAACAAAGATAGAGGCATAGTTTACACTTTGACGATCTTCAAGAAGCTTGAGGATGAGCAAGAGGTGCGTGGCTTCAAGGTTCCTTCTTCTCCAAGGTTGCGACGCAAGGGTGAAGATCACCAAGGCTTTGGCAAGGAGAGAGAACTCGGCAAAGGAGGGGAGAGGGCTGCGGCAAAGGAAGCTATTTCTCTAGGGTTTTTGTGAGAATGAATGATGATTTTTCTGTAGAGAAACAGCCCCTTATATAGAGTCTAGGCCGAACCAAATTATGCTCTCCACCCTTGATTTATTCTTGATCCAATGGCTCCAATTAATTGCACATAAAATCTGGAAATTATCTCCATGGGACTCTCTAGAATTCTTGCGCACCACTCCTTCGTATGTAGCTTGAATGATGACCGAATGCATGGTTTAATCACCAAGGAAAAATCGGCAAAGATCTCCTTCTCCTTGTAAAGCTGCCGATTTTATTGTTGTGGGGTTTTTCATCCAATAGCAATCCTACAAATAAGCATAATGACATGTTCAATCCAATAGGAATTAAGATAAATAAAATCAGAATATTCCCCTCAATAAATAGAGATTTTGATGAAGCAAAACTCCTTAAATTAATACCCTAAAAATCGGCAAAGAAAGTCCATTGGACTCCAAGAAATCGGCCAAGAAGGCCTAGCCGAATCCATAGGGTTTTGGGGTTTAAATGGATCATGCAATCGGCCCAAATCCACTTAGGTTTGGGTTTATGCGACTTAGAGATTTCCTGGTCCGAATAGGATTTGACTTTATGACTCAACGTTTCCTAGTTAAAGTAGGATTCTCGAAACAACTAGGTTTTCTATTAAATTTCCTCGTTTAACATCCTTTTCGTAAATAATGCTCACTAAGCCTCTAATAAATAAAACAAGTCAAAAATGATAAAGTTAAGGTAATAACGTAGCTAAATAGGGTAGGAAACACATTATAAACACGGCATTTTATGCCTCTATCACCCGTCACCTCGCGACCCTCGCGTGGGGACTTGGGGACTTGGCACCATGCCTCCAGCACCCGGGTAAAACCTATTCTCGACATCTATAGAATAACTCCCCACCCAAGAGCTCTCTCGGACTGGGGACTTGGGACTTGTTAGTATATAGCCAAAATACTTGGCTGAGCCGAGAATAAGGTGCAATTACCCGGTTGCCGAAGATCATTCCAGACAAGATAATCCCCTCACGGATATCCGAGTGAAAGGCCGGTAACAAACCGCTTGCCAAGATCATTCTAGCGGCAAAACACCCCCAAAAGGGGAGACACCCCCAAAAGTGCCAAAGCTTAGCCTATAAAACAAGCTCAAGCTACCATAAAAGGTACACACACTTCTCTCTCTCACACTCCTCTACCTTGCAAGTGCTCAAAGCTAACTTAAGCATCGGAGAGTCGAAGACTGGGCCACCCCAGTCCTGACTACGTGACGCTGCCATTTGTGCAGGTTCCGAGTGCAGGACCCAAGGATTCTACCTCGCTCCGACTCGCGACCCCTTCCCGGCTCGGGACGAAGCAGGTAGAAACACCTACAGTTGACGAGCATGTCCTTACCAAAAAGATTGAAATGCCTAGCAGCTAATCTAATGGTGAAGATTTGTCTTTGGACGAACCTACGTCTGTTAGTACATAGTAGAACATCGGTCATACTCGCCTAAGAAGACGTGTGTCACTACATAAAATAGGTTTGAGCCTTAGCTAAGCTCAAGAAACCTACACTATCACTTGAGGGCATAGTGGTAATACACTCTCTAATAAGGGCAAAATAGTATTTTTAGGGTGCATCCACCATATCCCTATAAATATCACTCTCCACCCTTCATTTGGGGTCTCTCTATCTTCACCCTATTCTCTCCTTATTTCTACTCACATATGGCTGATTTAGGTATCGGAGGGTCGAAGGCCAGAACACCCGGTCTTCCCTCTGACGCTCTTCATTCATGATTGACAGGTTATATGAGAGCTTGAAGATGGTGTTGCTGCATCTGTGTGATCCACCCCCTTCAGAGATCATGCTGAAACAACGTCCAAAGAAGAAATTACTTTGTCAATCAATGGCGAAGTTACTAAAGAACCTAAGGTCGAGGCTGTTGAGATTATGGATAATCATCATATCTCAAAGATTGTTGGTGTTTATCAGGAACTAGAGTTTGAGGATAGGACAGAGAAGTTCATCGGAGAAGAAGCTAGCAGTGGGTTTGAACACTAATAGTGAACCACAATTTCACATGAAAGTTGACTAAGGAGCCAATTTTCGTATGCAAGACATATATGTGGACACATGTCAAACGCATGGGGGGCAAGGAGTAGCTCGCCTTCATTCTTTAATTAACCAACAAAAGCAAGTTCATGATCGACCTCAAGGTGCTGGGTATTTTGATGAAGAAATAGGTAAAAGCCTACTTTGTCAATTTGCTTTTGGACGTTCTCTCAAGTATGGCCAAAATAATGGCCAACTTAATTATCAATCATCTTATGTACTTGCAAAGCCAATATGTGGCTTCTTTATCTAATACCATTAGAATTTTTATATGTAAGTTCAGAAGCCAAGCGGTGACTTTGTTTTATGTGCGAAATATGTACATGTCCCAAATTACATACATAGCCAAGTTTGGTATTTAAATGGTCAGTTTATCATACTTGGTTGTGTATTAAATCATCAGGACAATATGTTCATATTGTCAAATAGCTATGCAGCTCCAAAAATCCTAGAGAGGAAGTTTGTCTATGATGATACCGGGCAAGCATTAGAAGCATCTCGATATGATTCCCAGATAGAGCCAAACAAACTTGTTGGAAATCTTTGTTCGATCACCAGACAACACTTGGCATGCCTATGGTTGCAAAGAAGGTCGAACTATCGACCTTCGTTGATTCTACATGTGATCTTGATACGGAGTCAATCTATGATGAATATGATAAAAACTATATGTTGGTACATGGCTCTAATGATCATGTTTTACAAACACAAGAGTTCAATCCCAGCCCGGTGAAGCTCTTGACATGGTAAATAGAGAAAAGCAAATGGTCCTCTTCCATAACCAATGTGTGGCTATTTCTGATGATGAGCCATGCATTATCACATGATCATTGGCAACAAAGCTTATCCATGCTCCATGACACCTCTAGAGTTACAACTGAAGATCATGCTTTGCCAAAATACAAAGATGCTTGGAGGGCAACAAGGCAGTCCCTACGAGATAACTTCTCGAAATTTTCAAGTTGTTGACGCCAAACGCATTTTCAAGTTGTTGATGCCAAACGCCTCAGCTCAACAATTGGATGTTCTCGAAAATAAGAGTTTCATGTCGGAAGCATAACTGCGTCGAGGCTTGGAGTGAAGCATCGGTGGCCTCCCTTGTGGCCTTATGAAAGGTAACTAGTCGGGCTGTGATTCCTTCATTTCTTTACTTCTAGCTTTTATTTCGGCTTTTACTTTCGTTTTCATTCATTTTTCTTTCTTTCTCGCATTGAAAAAAAAATACAAAAAAAAAAATTTAAATAGCAAAAAATACAAAAATAGATCCTTAGTTTTGCTAAAATGCAAGACAATGTTTTTGCTTAGCTGTCACACCCTGGTCCCGACGTCGGCGGGTTTTAAGCACCAGACGCCGTTTCTGAGATGCGAACTAGTGTCACAAAGTGGAATGTAAACAAAAGTACTATCTTCTAGGCTCTTCACTCTAGACTCGTCGTCTATCCTTTTCCCGGCTCGGTACAACATAAGTACTTTTTTGTAAAAATTATCAGAGATTGGTGGGTGAGCATAATCACGCGCTCAGTGAGTAGACCAATGTAATACGTCCACAAAGCCATGTCATTTTACACACGCTATAAAATACATATATCGTATACACATTATTTCATGCAATTCATCACATCGCACAATCCCTTCTTATTGGATATCCTTCAATTTAGTGATCCCCAAGCAAACCTAATGGCCTTCATGTCTTATATATTCGTGCGGCACATCCTTACTTCGGCATAACCAATCAAGAATTTCTCATGTTCCATGACTAGTCAAACAATGGATCCAACACATAAATATATATAAACTCCGCACAATTCACAAATATACATGCTTCAATCGAAAACAGAGAGATATTTCATAAATAGATCAAAATCGTGCTTTTCGACTATTTTGATAACAAATAAGAATATTTGAAACATATGACACAAATTCACTCACCTCGACAATTCAATTCCCCACTAGGAACATCGATTGTAAACTGAGTCATCTAGAAATTACCGTTGGATCTAACCCAAACTTCAAGGATAGAAAGAGGACATTGATACGAACCCGTAGCACTTCGCGGATTCAAAATCGGAGTTATAAATTAAAAGTTATGATCTACTGAAGTTTTATCATAAATTCTAGAGAGAGAAAGTGACAAAAATTGAGGAGAGAGAGAGAGTATGATGAAGAGAGAGAAAGTCTCTCAAATCAGAAACGGAAGCAAATGTATATGCTGGTCCATATATAGGAAGAGAGAACCAATAATAATTGGCCAAGTGTCAAAATTTGGATAAACCACCAAGGAGTTTGTGACACACCTCAAAGTCTCCACAACTTCTCATCCCTCTGTTTGACAAATGTCCAAGTGATTCAAGGACTAAAGCTAACACGTATGGCAACACTTGATGACTAAGGAAACTGACCAAAGAAAAGTGTCACGTCACAGTCTGAACTAATTTTGACTCGTTGAAATTTTGAAAAATCGTTAAAAATAGTTTAGGAGTCTAAAAAATTCATCGATAAATACGACGAACTCATGGAAACTTCTACTTACTATTTCTAAGAAGAAAAAAAATTAATTTTGAGAAATTTTAAAAATTGGGATGTTACACTAGCTATGACTTGAACACCAAGAGGCCTACCCCTGAGGCCTGAAGACGAGAGGAATTTCATGTTTCCCTAGAGTTACTGTCAGCGAAGAAGAATTTAACTCTAGATTACAATGCTAAAAAGTTGCAGCAGCCGCTACTAGACAGCCAACTTCATGGACTAGTCTGAAATGATCCAAAAAGAATCAACAGGCGAGCCTTATATTAGCAGAGAGCCCTGAATTTCTATTTTCTAGAGGATTTTATAGTTTATCATTTTGACATTCTTGGAAAGAGTTATGACAGTTTGAATTCAGACAGGTCAAGATACGCGTGAATTTGCAATATGTTTTCATGACCTTGTACTAGGGGGATCCATAAATTTTGTGTACCTTCATTCATGCACCGGGAGCTAATCATTTAGGACTTCAAGAGATAATCGAGGTCGATGTACGACCTTTTTGCGTTGTCTGCCGACTTCAATGATATACGGTACTACAATAGCATCTCGCTCCTTCACTGGGGGGCATACTAAAGTTTTATGTCTTACCTTCTTCCCAAGTATCATTGAACATACATCAAAACTGGAGAGCACATAAGGGATATATATGTGCTCCAGACATCTAAGATTTGAAACTTTCTTCAAATGTGTTGGTCATTATTTAAGCCAACACCTTTGTCCTCTAAAAAAAATATTCAAGATTTTCAATGCCCCTCAACATTCTTTGAACAAAGCGGCCATGAGGCTTATGTGGCCGTTTGCCGACATGGTCATTGTGTTTGACTCTCATCGGTTCACACTAGGGGGGGCAGCGAAGTGCATGACTGATGTCACTTTATGATTTAAATATAAAAAAAGTGGTTCACCAAGGTTTATACATCTATGTTTTCGTAGCTATGAGCGGCGAATCAGTTTGAGCATTAGTGTACATGGTGAATGACCAAGCTAAAGTTAAGAACTCAAGCGAAGGTCAACTTTAGAAGTGCATTTTGATCAGACTAGTTCATCCAAACACATTAAGTCTGATTACATATTTACAAGGCCAACATCTGTGGCTTTATATCCATTCAAAGCAACCATCCACCCGAGCTACATTTGTTCAAGGTATATCTATTCAAGACAATCGACTTGAATTGTATCTATTCAAGGTCCATCTATTCAAGGTACATTTATTCGAGATACTTCTACTCGAGTTACATGCATAACAAGCAAAGTGGACATGTCATTCATGGTGATCCGAGTTTGAGGTGATTCAAGTCGAGATAAGTACATAATTGTCAATTAATGTTATGTGCTACTATTGAAATTGCCTAGCTACTTCTTTGTTCGCTAAGGATGTTTGCTTTGTCATTCAAGTTACTCGCAGTCATTTGATGTGTTATTAACTGAGCCAATACGAGTGGCTTTGGAGCAGCATGAACTTAAACCTTTTCGGTCAATGTTGCCACTCATGACCTTGAGGTTGGACGTGGAACAGAAGGTTAAGAAGACTAGCTACATCTTTAATTGCATTCATCAAAGAGTCAATATGTAGCAATGATCGATCATGTCAAGTTCCATGCATATCCACAAATCTCTTCCTGCTGAGAAACGTGACCAAAACAGTTTTAAATGACAACAACTTCTAAAATCTGATGCCAATGAACTGTAATTTTCAAACAAGCTGTTTTTCTTCTAAAATTTATATCAAAACTGATATTTTTGTTTTAAAAACGAAGTTATACCAAACAAGGCCTAACATGATCTACGTACAAACAAGTGATGGACATAACAAGGAAGTATCAGCCGTTATTTTGTCCCGCGAATGAATTATGGCATTAGAAAAATGTGAAGAGTGAGAATGGGACTAAATTTTTAATTGAAATTATACAATCCCTCCAACAAAGTGGACAAGCACAAATCAAAGTTTTTGCTTGGCAATTTATTCGAGGCAGACTACTTACTAGGGATAATATTTATTCTCACCTTATTCAAGATCGTTCATGTCCATTTTGTCACACTGATTTAGAAACTATAGACCATTTATTTTTTCTTTGTCCTTTTGCTAATGTTGTTTGGGCTCATTTTGTTATATCTTTCACTTCCACTGATTCGAATGACAAATTCATTGACTGACTTTCTTCTTATATTCTCTTTAAGAACGTTTGACATGTCTAAAATTCTCTATGTCTGCTATAATATTTGGCATATGAGAAATGATCTGATTTTTCGAAATAGAATAAAGATGCTATACAAGTTTCATATCCTGTTGCTACTATGTTTAAAAATTATTCCCCTAGTTCTAAACTTCCTAATTCCTCTAACCAGGATTTCTTAATACGTTGGCATCATCCACCTTCTAATTTTGTTAAGTTGAATTTTGACGGTTCTGTTTTACATAACAAATATGCATCTGCAGGTTTTGTTTTCCGAACTCCTCATGGACACCCAGTTGTGGCCTCTTCGAAGCAATTAGGCTTTTTAGACGTTCTTTGTGCAAAAGCTATTGCACTTCGTGTTGGACTTCTAGCTGCTTTACCACATAAGTTTTCATATATTCAAGTTGAAGGTGACTCTTAAGTTCTTATCAACATCATAGAGAACAAAACCAAAGTGCCTTGGAAACTTTTTACTTTGGTTCATAATATTCGAACCTTGGCTAGTTAATTCAGTTCAATCAATTTTACTCATATCCAGAGAGAATGATATTTTATTGCAGATGCATTAGCTAACCTTGGCCATCATGTTGGTACTGCCAATTGGATTGATGCACTACCCTTTCAGAATGCATTCCTTTTGGACTTTTATAATTTAAGATTTTCTAACAGTTTTTTTTTTGTAATTTATTTCTTTTATGAAAAAAAGGGAAAAAAAGGGAAAAAAGAAAAAATTCGGACGAGCGAGACTTGTGAGCCTCTAACGACAGTGACATCACAACTACGCTTGAAAACATTCTCTAGGGGTGACCTGCTGAGAAGGAAGACCGACCTGATCTATCTCTCTGGAACCTGAAAATGCAAGCAAAGCGTCTTCACTGACTACCTGTCACTTTAGCTTTCTCTTCAATTTGGTAGACAATCACTTCCCAATTAAGTATTTTTATATGCTTCTGTCCCTTACCATTTCTTCACTTGAGGCTGCCCTTCCATTTTCTCTCTGCTTTTTTGGTAAGTCATCACACTCTTGATTATCATATTGTTGCTTTACTTTAGCTTGTGGTTTCATTATTACAGTGGAATGTGGACTCTAGCTTTACTCTTAAAAGATCTCTCTTCACTTGTTTTTGATATTCAGTATTCTCTAACACCCCAAGACTCCTACTTTGAGGAGTTCCAGTTGCCAGTTGGAGCTTTACAAAACTGGGTTGTGCTTTGTTTTGGTATTTTGCAACTTTTTCTCTTCTGGGTCTTTTAGTTTTGGGTCAATTTTGGCTACAGTAGAAGTATATTTTGATGTGGAAGTGATTCCCTGAATTGGGTCGGCCATTGAAGCTGTTTGGACTTAGTTCTGGGTTTTTGAAGATGTTAGGTGGCTATGGATACTGATGAAGGTGAAATGAAGTCGAGGATGGAGGATTATGAAGTCATAGAGCAGATTGGGAGAGGGGCTTTTGGAGCCGCTTTTCTTGTTCTTCATAAGGGACAGAGAAAGAAGTAAGAGTATTTTCCATCAACTTTTGTTTCTTATTTTTGATGGAATCAGTCTTTAGTTAAGCATGCCCGTCTTGTTATATGCAAGATAATTTAACCGAAATCAGCAGGATAATTTTCCCGAAATTAGCAAGATAATTTTATTTGTGTCTTTTTCTATCCACTTTTTACCAAAATTCACGTCTATGTGGATGAATATTCACAAGGAGAGTGGTTGAGAACTAAAATTTCTCTAGTTGAATTTAGTTAAGTGGTATGTAGTTCATATTTCCCAATTTCATTTCATTATTGATTGTATCTATCTTTTATTTTCTTTAATAGGTATGTGTTAAAGAAGATTCGTTTATCTAAGCAAACGGAGAAGTTCAAACGCACAGCTCACCAAGAGGTGAAAACTGCTTATATATTCGTACATGTAGAACTGTGTGTCATCTCTCATTTTTGTTTTATATTGTTCCATTTTTCCTACAAGTTCTGTTCACAGTTAAAGGTTAAGCATTTGTTCTATGAGGTCGAGCATAAGGTGTATGAGCTATCATCAATACTGTCATTTTTTATATTCCTTGTTTTGGCTGCTCTATACTCTGTTTAAATACCATGATTTGGTTATGTGACGGTCTGCTGTGAAGAATGTGCTTGAAACAATCTTCACACAAGCATGTTTTCCAGACATACATGTTGTGTATCTGAGTACAGAAGAACCATCCTTAATATAAATATGTACAGAATTATGATTAATCCTTGATTAATCTTCTTAGTTCACAATCCCAAGCTTTCTTATTGTAAATGCTCTGTTGGAACAAAAGCCATTGGATTGCATAATCTCACTAAAGGCATTCTTCTAATTCTGTTGCAGATGGATTTAATCGCAAAGTTAAACCATCCATATATTGTAGAGTATAAAGATGCTTGGGTGGACAAGGTAAATGCCTGGCTCTTTTATATCTAAAGTTACTCATAATTTATACATGGCTCAACAACAGAAATCTGGCAATCTAGCAATTGTAACTATATGACTCCCTATATACAATGCTGAGCTTATATTATCTGTAGGGAGACTGCGTATGCATTGTAACTGGCTATTGCGAAGGAGGTGACATGTAAGTAACAATCATTTGTATTCAAACTCTCAATATGTTTCAGCTGGTATGATGATGCCCCCTTTGCTTAAAATGAGGAATTAAAACAACGATATTATTATTAAAATTATGATTTTTTGTTTCGCTTCTCTAATGAATTAAAAGTTTGAAATAGTATCTCGTTTCTTTAAGTTTCTTCGAGAATAGTTTCGAGCTCAATAGCAATTACATGAGGTTCAGTGAGACAAAAATAATTTTTGTTACAAATATATGCTAGGCAATCTTATAGTGAAGTGTCTAATATCTTATCTATTGTTCCCTTTGTGCCGTCATCAAGGACTTCAGTTTTCATCAATTCCTTTTAAAACTTACTTAAGTAGAAACTCTAGCACAATATTTAGTTATTTACCATGATTTATTGAATAACAAAAACTCATTTGTTTAACAGGGCTGAGATAGTAAAGAAGGCCAGAGGACAATTTTTCCCAGAGGAGGTATATACTGAAAATTGATAAACTTCGTTTATACACTTTATAATATAGCAACCAACTTCTCTTCGTTGTTTTTTTTTTTTTTTTGCAGAAACTTTGCAAATGGCTTACTCAGTTGCTGCTAGCTATTGACTACTTGCACTCTAATCGTGTGATTCATAGAGATGTTAAGGTAATATACTATACCCAATATAGTAAACCCATATTGTTTCACTGAAGAATTATCATGCATGTTGTATACTAGAGTTATCATGCATGTTTTATACTAATGTAAATGTATTGCTTACAGTGTTCAAATATATTCCTTACAAAGGATAATGGCATCCGACTCGGTACGTAAACTGATTGAAAAAAGAAGCAATATTTTGCTTTGCTGCATTGAGTTTGGCTTCCCCTGTGATGATGTCTTAGTAGTTTGTATATTTTTCTCGACTTTGTAGGTGATTTTGGACTAGCAAAGCTACTGAATACAGAAGATCTTGCTTCATCGGTATGAACTCTCTCTCACTCATGTTTGATATTTCTTTGTCTGCGTGTCTCTACCTACAGAACTGTCTCCTAAAACCCTATCACCAGAAAATACTAGGATGACAAACTAGCGGATACTAGTACAAGCTTGGCTGTCTCTTTCTTCCCTCGCCAAGCACTAGATTCAACCATGTTTCTTAGATTTGATGAGGCCATCCACTCTTGGAGAGGGTCATTCCTCATCGTTCTTTGACTGAGCTCCTAAGACCAAGTTTAAACTTACAAGTTACAGCTACTTAGCTAAATCTATTTAGTTGCGTCCATTGATTTTTAATGCCTACATGTTCAACATAGGTTGTTGGAACTCCAAACTATATGTGTCCTGAGCTCCTTGCGGACATACCTTATGGGTATAAATCTGATATTTGGTCGCTTGGTAAGGCTACTTATTTATTTATTTGACAGGGAGTATCCATTATTTTATGTAGAAATAAAATTTTCCATGTTTCGTCTCTATTGCTTTTCAGGGTGCTGTATGTTTGAAATTGCTGCACACCAACCTGCATTTAGAGCTCCTGTAAGTATAAGCTTGACCTGTGGGTTTTATAAGCTGCCAGTAATGAAATTAAAACCTGTCTTTGTTTTAAATCTATGAGTAATTAAACTCTTAGATAACATCTCGAACAGGACATGGCTGCGCTTATCAATAAAATTAACCGATCCTCCATTTCTCCTCTTCCAATTGTGTACTCTTCCACACTGTGAGTTGTAATTTTATTTCATCAGATATTATTATCTTATTACATGCGGCACTGTTATATTAATTTATATGGTGTGACTTCCACATTACAGGAAACAAATTATCAAGAGCATGCTCAGGAAGAGTCCCGAACATAGACCAACAGTGAGTTAGTTAACCCCAAACTTTCAGGACATCAACTTTTTGTGACCAAAAATTATCTTTGCTAATACCACACATTTCTTGATTTAGGCTGCAGAGTTATTAAGGCATCCGCACTTACAACCATACCTCCTCCAATGCCGAAATGCATCTTCTGTTTTTCTCCCCGTATTTCCAATAAACAACTTGAAAGATAGAACTACAAGGAAATCACCATCTAGCAAGCCCATTGGTGGCAAGGACAGCCGAGACAAAGAAGCGGCAACACCTAAGCAATTGGAAAAGGTTCATCCATTTGAGATGAGACCTGATGTTATACACAGATATTCAATAAAAATTGCCAACCCGGTATTCACAGCTAGCACTGAAGAAAAGCTTGAAAATAAGAGGGTTGATCCTACTAGCTGTACCGTGGAATCATCTAATGTCACTGCTGATCCAAAAGATGGGCCAATCGATCCACATGTGTATAATTGCAATGGAGATGACCAATCTGACCCTAATATCTACACTCTGGAGTTATCTAACACCACTGATGGATCAAAAGATGGACCAACTTATTCACAAGTGTCTGTTTGCAATGGAGATAAGCAAGCTGATTGTACTAGTCGTACTAGCTGTAGTCTGGAATTATCTAATACCAGTGATGGCTCAAAAGATGTGCCTACTGATTCAGAAGCATCTGTTTGTAATGCGGATAAGCAAGCTGATGCCATCACTCCCCAAAAGGAAATTATCGGGTTCGATGTTGAAACTACATCAGAGAGTACCCCAAATTTTCAGAATGAAGAACTAGAACCTGCTAGTACGAATTCCAGACAATTGCAAGAGGTTGCTCGCAAGACACTGAACTTTGAGGATGAAAAGACACATAAAAACCAAAAAGTTCTTGAAGTAGCTAGAATAGAAGGAGAGGGTGCTAAAGCAGAAAATTGCAGGGAATTGGCAATGGACAGTTCAGGCTGCACCGACAAAGTTGGTTCCCCCAATGATAATTGCTCCTCATCAGCTAAATCTGAGGTTGAACCCAGATATTGTTTACAAAAGGAAAGTTCTAATGGACATACTGAAGGTGGTCAAATGGATTGCTTGTCATCTGAAAGGAACAATGATACTTCAGCACATGGAGAAAAATATGAAGTTGGAAGAAAGGCAGGTCATAGTAACAGCTCCATGCATATTGAAAAAGAGGATGCTTGCATGAGTAATCAGGCACTCAGTGATGTATCCTTACTGAGTACACTAACTGCAACAGGTGGTGATGATTCCAAGAGTGACTGGGAAAATCCGACCCAGCAAAGAGCCGATGCCTTGGAGTCCCTGCTTGAGCTATGTGCACGGCTACTAAAGCAGGACAAACTTGAAGAGCTTGCCGGGGTACTGAGACCATTTGGAGAAGATGCTCTCTCATCTAGAGAAACTGCTATCTGGTTAACGAAGAGTCTCATGTCTGCACAGAAAGATAATGGAGGATCCTAATTTTTGATACCGACTTGGCCATAATTTATGCAAAACTGTTCAAAAAGTGAGAGAAAAAGTATCTATTTTTATCATCTCGACTTAAATTGTTTGTAAAAAGAGTGGTGTGAATATTTAACATTAAACTTGGAAATAACAAGATTGCAGTTGTAAGAGGACATTGGCAATAGTAGAAAATGCATGAGTTTTCAATTTCTATACATACAATTTGGATTAACAGGTTGTTTAGTTAAATGTTGCTATCCACATAGATAGATTGTATGCCTAAACAAGTTACTGACATGGAATCATAAGGTAGTTGTTTCTACCTCTCCCGGGATCACGGGATGGGAGTCGGATTTTTGATTCCGGGTCCTGCAACTGCACAAGTAACAATGGCGTTAGGAGACGGGACCTAATCTTCGACTCTTCGATGCCTAAGTCAGCGTTCGATTGCTACTTGTATAGTACAGGAGTATGGAAGGGGATTATTGACTTACCTCTTTTGGGAGTTTGTGCCTGTTTTATAGGCTTATGTTGGGCATTGTGGCCTCAATCTCTGATGTGGGACTGTTTGTGGTTCTCTGCGGCATCTCCCTTTTTAGGGGTGTTTAGCTGCCGGAGAGCGGGTTTGGCATGTATATTGCCACTGGACCTTCACTCTTTGGATGCCCACGAAGGGTTTGCCGGTGCTGTTTTGCCCGGAATAGTCTCTGGTGACCGGGTGGTTATGTCATATTCTCGGCGTGGCCAAGTGTTTTGGCTATGTACTAACAAGTCTCTAAGTCCCCAGTTTGAGAGAGCTCTTGGGTGGGGAGTTATTCCTCAGTTATGCCGAGAATGTGTCTTACTCGGGTGCTAGAGGCATGGTGTCGAGTCCCCAAGTCCCCACGCAAGGGTCACGAGGTGGCTGGGGAAAGTTTTGAGAATTCGATGCGGACCGTCTCGCCATGTCTCACGTGTGTCATAAATGGCTAGTTTATGTGGGCACGTGGTCATTCATGCCGAGTGGTAAGGTCGTAATGGTTTTCGTTAGGCGTGACGGTTCACGCTGGTGGTGTAACGGTTTGTGCTGTTGGCGTAACGGTTTGCGCTGTTGGCGTAACGGTTTGCGCTGTTGGGACTGTTCGTTTGGTTTTTTTAGGGCTAAAAGAGTGATTCACAAATTTCTGCAGAGGGTTTTGGTTAGGCTGTGAAATCAAATATAGGGAACATCCAATTTCATCATTGATCGATTGGGTGCGAGCGCTCGGCTGTTTGCAACCATCTTCACTGTCACTACGTGAATCCCCGGTTTCAAGGTATGAACTTGTCAGTTTTTTGTTTTTTTGCTGGGTTTGTCTTTCGTTATCTGGAGTCGATAGGGATTGTTCGTATTTTTGCGATGTTGGTAGGAGTTCTAGAGTAAGGGATTGATTGGTTTGCTATCGAGTTGTTTAGGGTTAAGGTAGCGAGTGTCTAACTTGTAAGGATGTAGGGTATGGCAGATCCGGTGTGGGTGTCCAGCGAGGAGATTGTGGCTGTCTCTAGCTCGCCTGATTCTAATTCGGACACCTTGCACCGGTGGGAGGAGGAGTTTGATAATCTTATGGCGGAAGTTGCACTTGACTTAGGGGAAGACATTCCTGTTACGGATGCAGGGTCTCATGTGTCCTCGACTGACCCTCTCTTGCAGGAGGTAGAAGAGTTTAGCATGGCGAGATCTCGGGAGGAGGACGATTCGTTATGGGAACCTCTTGGCGAGGGTATGACCTCGTCAAAGCTTAAAGCACTTAGGCAAAATTGGAGTATTCCCTACGAGGTCTTGTTGTGGCTGCTTGGCAAGGGTGTGAAATTTTGGGACCCGCTGGGCAATTTCACTCTGGTATACGAGTACCAACTTAGGTGCGGGCTGATGTTCCCGCTGTCCCCATTTGTGCAGTACACACTGGCGTGTTTGCATGTCCCCTGGGGCAAGTCATCCCCAATATGTTGAGGCAGGTATTGGGTACGGGGGTTCTGTTTTGTTTATTGGGGTAGGAGTTGACCCAATTGTGAGGAGTTTAACGCTACATGAGTTGGTGTGCGAAGAAAGGCAGTCGGGGTTGCGTTACGATGAAGTTCCGGGGGAAGTTTAAAATCTTGGTGGAAGATGCCCGCCTTTACAAATGAGAGTTGGAGGCGGAAATGCTTTCTAGTCGGGGGGCAGTGGAGTGGCATGGACATCTCTTCCGGGTACCCGGGGATTTCCAGAAAATAGGTACCGTGTTCTTGTGTCTTGTGTTTCTTTACTTTGTTCTGTTCTGCCCCTGTGGACTGTTGGCTTTGTGCAGTGCCCCAAGAGTATAATCTAACCGAGCTGATGGAGCGTCGGATACGCCGGGTGAAATGGGCGTTCGAGTGTAGGAGCTTGTATCGGATATGCCGCCTTGGCATACGTAGCCATTTCGGTTATTCCCGGGTTCCGGGTCTGTAATTTGATTGTTTGAGTGTTCCCATTTTGTGCTTTCTAGCCTCTTCCTGACTTTCCCTTTTATGTTTGGTGCAGTAACAATGCCATGGGACTGCGGATCACGGAAGAAGGGAGGACCGTTCTACAAGGTTTCGGATGAGGACGTGTTAGAGGGGTTGCGTGTCGAGGCTGACCACACCAAGCGGTATTACATCGACCTGTAGACCGGCGAGGGGAAAGAAGTGAGGATGATTTTTTAAGGTTGAAGCTGGTGGATGAGGACTACGCCTATGTGCCTCCCTTGATAGTAAAAGCGATGGGCTTAGGTGACCAAGAAGTGGATGTCGAGGAGACGGAGGCTGAGGATGGAGATCGCGAGGGCGAACAAATCAGTCTCGGGTGGAGGAAGAACCTGTGTCTGAGCCAATGGGAGTGGTGGATACGGTTTTGGGGGATGTGGGCAGGCTGCGAGCAGGTGGCGAAGACCTGGTTGAGGGGGCGGATCTTGTTGGAGAGGTTGGCGCAGTGAGGACTCGAAAGAGGAAGGAGAGGGTCGAGCCGGCACGTGAGGGCCAATCCAAGAGGTCGTGTAAGGAAAGGCGTTCCGGCGGTTTAGGGAGCCTAACCGGGATCACTCAAGCCTTAGAGGGGACAGGGGACGCGCAGTCGTACTTAGCCCAGATGGCGTACGACATGCGTCATCGCTCTCGCGACATGCATGCTCTGGAGAAGGTTGATCCGTTGGCTGGCGTTGCACTCGCCAAGGAGAAATTGACTTAGGTAAGCATCTGTAACGTTTTGCTTTGGCTTTGTTGTCCGGGCTTGGGCTTATACTTGGGGTCTGTACCTACAGGCGACATTGCTGATGTATGCTACGAGTGAGAGGGTGGTCACCCACTTGCAGGGGGATGTCGAGGCTAAGTGCCAGCAATTGAGGGAGGCAGGAGAGAACTACCGCGCCCTCGCGCAACATCTAGAGCAGTTGGAGAAGGACGTTGTTGTCTTCCGAGATCAGGTTGCCGCTGCAGAGAAAGAGGTTGCGAAGCTGAAGGAGGTGATGCAGAAGAAGGATGAGCAGGTGGAGGCTGGAGAGTTGGCGATTTCCAAGGCAACATCCTTGGAGACTGAGGTGGCGAGGCTGACTCAGTCACTGGGTGAGCTGGAGGTGTCCTAGAAGGCCAAGTGTGGGCGAGCTGTCGGGGCAGGTGATAGGTTGTTTCGCGAGAGCGAGGCATATAAGCATCAGTTGAGGGGCGCTTACAACAAAGGCCAAGATGATCTGAGCAGAACCGGCTGCTAGGAGGGCTGGATTAATGAGCCAACAATGCGCAAGTGGTATGCCGAGAAAGATGCTGCAAAGAAGGCTTGGGAACAGATGACGCCGGAACAAAGGAATCAAACCGAGATCTTGCGGTCTTTGGTGAAGCAGGATGAGGCTTGGCGTGCGATGTCCCCCGCTGTGCAGAAGGAAGTTCCTGCTATGGGCATGTCACAGCCTCTGGCAATTTTGTCTATGTCACCATTGAGGGCTGCGCGTCCTGAGGGGCCCGTATCTACCAAAGTGGTGGTGTCGCAGGTGGCGTCTTTTGTTGTTCCGCCCCCTGATCCTCGAGCTTCTGGGCTTGTGGCGCCTCTCTGCCCCGAAGTGCAGAAGTTTCTGGCTAAGAAGTCTCTTGGTCCGGAAGTGTCACAAGTGAGTTCGCTTGTGCGCTGTAATGTTGCTATGAGGCCTCCACTTGTGTCACGGGATCGCTGTAAGCACCCTTTTGGGCAAACGGTTTCGGTGAACATTATCCAGAATCGGGGTCGTGGCAGCGGGTCAAAGAGTGGGGGGAGTGTTAATAAGTTCGGCATCTCATCTTCTGGGGAAAAATGACATGTAACTTTGATTTTTTGTTTAGATGTAGGGAAAGAAAAATTTTGTTTGGAACAATATAGGTAGCGTGGTTAGCCATTTGGACATGAGCAAGGTGTACATATTGTTAAAGCCGCTACTCGGCTAAAGTACACGAGAATGAAGTACTGGCTATGATGCGAGGCCTGAGATTGATTAAATGGGGTACAAATGGAGGTGGCGAGCGTTCCAGGGGTAGGGTAGCACGCAACCATCAGTGTCTCTGAGATAGAATGTGGCTGGCCCTGGGGCGTTGACTATCTCGAGTGGGCCTTCTCACTTTGCCTTGAGGCCAGTAGGGTGGGGGATGACTTCTTTCATGACCCAATCACCTACTTTCAAGGGGCGGGAGACTACTTTTTTGTTGTAATATTTAGCTATCTTTTGCTTGTTGTTGATGGTCCTAAGGTATGCCTTGTCATGGCGCTCCTCCAGGAGGTCCATGTTAAGTCGTAACCCCGTGGCATTGATAGGAGCACAAAATGCTACATTTATAATGTATTTCTGACCCTATTTAGTTATGTAATTCCTTTAACAATATTCATATTAACTAAGTTTGTATTTTTAGGTCATAAATAAAGCCGAGGAGATCAAAAGAGACAAAAGAGGAGAATCTTGAAGGAAAATGAATTCATGTTGTGCAAGGAAAGAAATCAGAAAATCTGCCAGAAATCTTCAGTAAATTTTGACAGAAGATTTTGATCAGCTCACAATGATACAGAAGATGTGTCATATATCAATGGAAAGCTACAAGCGTCTACTTTCCAGAACTTTTTACGGATCATCAATACCTATTTTGTAGAAGAAGTTATGACCGTTTGAGTGGTCGAAGGTCAGTCTGCCCGAATTTCTGATTTGGACCAAAACTTCTATTTCGAGGTCCAGACCACATTGGCAAGCCCATGGACGAGTTTTGAGGGTTTTATAACCCTAATCACAGCAGAAAAGAAGGGAGGACAAAAAGAAGGGACGTGAAGATTAGAGGTCGCCAACAATCTCACATCATCAGAACCTCCATAATTGCGGACACGCACAAGGAAGCCGCCAAGCCATCATCGATCTCTCCATCATTCATGGTTTACCTTTCTTTTATCATATTTTATTCTCCTTGTATGATTTTGCAGCCATGTGTGGCTGAATTCTCTTAGTTAGGGGTGTTTTGGCCACGATCCTCAGCGCGCAGAGCAGAGGTAAATAGCGAACAAAAAGAGGGGATTGTTGCGGGCGTGCCATCTCGCGAACGAGGAAAGGGTTGAGTGCACGCTTGACTTCTGATTAGGTGGAGGACGTTTCCAGGTACCACCTCGTGGATGAGGAATTACGAGTACAAGGCAATTCGATACTCACATGTACCACCTCGCGCTTAGGGTTAGGGTTTTCGAGGTAGCTCGAAGGGTAACTGGTTTGCATTTTGTTTGTTGTTTTTGTTGAGAGGTTTTATTATCTTGAGAGGTTTGATTGTCGTGTTTGCAGCTTCAACGGGGAAGCAGATGCAAAGCTCCTGGGAGCACTGGAGGTTTCAACTAGGTAGAAGGGTTTGTTTTGTAGTTGTAGAGATCGTATAGTTGTGTCTTTTTCTGTAAACCCTTGAGTCCTTTATATAGTGGTCCGACTTGTGACAGAAGAAATATAATCATAGAACCCAAGTCGGACTCCTGAAACCCTAATACCATACGGGCACTGCTTCAACCGCGCTGACTAACCATCTTGTGACACATGTCCAGTTTGCATATTCCGCATAGGCTACTGATTCCATCTCACGCGCTTTTGTAGATCGCAGGCTTTAGAAGGACTTTTTATATTAAAAGGGTCACAGGGATTGACCAGAAGCATGTCAAAGACATGTAAAAGTCTTCAACGATTAATGTGGTGCCCGCGGACTCCACCTATGGCTTCCTCCTGAAGTATCTCACGTGAGCCAGTTCGCCAGCTCGCCTTGATATATTCCTCCTTGCCTAGGACTTTTACGCGAAGTATTATTGCGCTCGCCTACGCGTGAATCATTCTGCATGCAAGATCATTAAGTGTGCGAGCCCTGTATTTCGAGCGAAGCGCGCGAGCTCTCTACTCCGCTCAAAGTCATTCCCCACGCGAACTTTGTAAGTTAGCTCGCGTGGTCTTACTGGCTGGCCATCATTTGTAAGCTTAAAGGAACTTGGGCTCGCTGGTATGACATGAACCAAGAATTTAATAAATATTCACATAGACATTTACTGTCCAGTAAAATATTAATTTGGGCTTAAACATTGCCCCCCACCCTCGAAGTTATGCATGTCGAGAATGACTAAAGAGGTTTATGTTCATGCTACCCCAAAACCACTGGTATTGGCTCGGGTCATACATAAAATGAGTGTGAGTAGACAAGCCTATGAATAGGCCTTGAAACCCTAGCACCCAGCAAAGCATTGTAGTGAAGCTGCTGTACAGCTCACCTAGGCACCTTGGATTTGAACTTCGCCCGTTTCTACTTCTGCATTCACATGCTCTTTGCTTGCATTCGCCTGCTCTACTAAGAAGACATAGTATATTGCACATACAACATGGAGATGTGGCTCGCATAGATGTATCTCGAAGGAGCAAATGTTTGCTTTGACTAGATTCCAGAAAATGGCCCTTCGCAAGCTCTTGGTGATGGCGAACCAACTTTGTGATAACATGGAATGACAATGGCCATGTACTTCGCTGCCCTCCCCTAGTGCGAACTAACGAGAAGCAAACAAAAAGGGTTGACGAACAGCCGCATAATCTTGAAAAAATTTTGGCCATGCACTTCGTTGCCCTCCCCTAGTGCGAACCAATGAGAGGCAAACAAAAGGGTCGGCGAACGGCCGCATAAAGATGGCGAACCAACTTTGAAAATTTGGAGGCCACAGAGATTGGCTTAAATAATGAGTAAGACACTTGACGAAGGTCTAAAGTCTGAATTATCTGGAACACATATATGTTGCAATGTGCCCCCTAGTTTTGATGTCTATTTGCCGATGCTTGAGAAGAATGAAGGACATCAAAACTTTAGCATGCCCCCCAAGGATGGAGTTGTGGGACCATGCATCATTTAAAATTGCAAACACCAAGAAAGGTCGTGGATCGACTGTGAGTAGATCCTGATGTATGGATAATGGTACCCCCAAACTTCTATGGATGCCCCCCCAGTGAGGAAAACATGTAGCAAGGTCATGAAAACACATTGAAAATGCATATTACAAATCCACGCGTATCATGATCTGTCTGCATTCAAATTGCCATAAGTCTCTCCAGGAATGTCGGAATGACAAACCGTAAAATCCTTTGGAATATAAACATCTAGGGCTTTCCGGTGATATAAGGCACGCTGGCTAATTCCTCATGAATCATTCTAGTGTAGTTGGCAAAGTGGACTGTCTGCTAGTGGCTGTTGCAACTTGTAGCAACTATTAGAATTTTTCTCTGTCTGGACATCGCTGGCAGTAACTCAAGGCATATGGAATGCCTGATGTATTGTCTCCAAGCTTCAAGGATAGGCCTCAAGTAAAGTTCAAGCCTTTTGTAGGCAAGATGTTGTCTTGCATTTCAGCAAAACCAAGGATCTCTTTTTGTATTTTCTGCTATTTGGTTTTTTTGTATTTTCTTTTTCAATGCGAGAAAGAAAGAAACTGAAAGCAAAAAGAAAAAAACACAGAAGTAAAGGCTGAAGTAAAGGCGAGGAGCAAAGAGAAGAGGGAATAATAGCTTGACTGGTTACCCCTCGTTAGGCCAAGAGAGAGGCCACCAATGCTTCACTCCAAGTCTCAACGCCGTTATGTTCTCAGCATGAGACTCTTGTTGTTGAGAATTTCCAAGTGTTGAGCTAAGATGAGCTTCAACAACTTGAAAATTTGAAGAAAGTAACTAGTAGGGACTAGCTTGCTGCCCCCCAAGCATCTTTGTCATTTGGCAAAGCATGATCTTCAATTGTATCCTTATAGGCAAAATGATCGAAGGATCTGCCTTGTTACCAACTATCATGTCATAATGCATGGTCTTATTAGGAATAGACATGCATTGACAATGGAAGGAGACCATATCAAGATCTTCAATGGGGTTGAACTCTTGTGGAGTATGATTATGAGACAGGCGCATCAGCATATATTCTTCATCATATTCATCGTAAATTGGCATTGTGTCAAAATCAAATATGGAGTCATCACAACCCAGCGAATCTGCCTCTGCCTCTAATGCAGCTATATAACATCAATGAGCATCATGCTCAGATGCCGCCAAGTCCTTGCTGCAAACTAGAGTGAGATGGCACTAAGAGTACTCGACTTTACACCCATGTATAATCAACTTGCAATTCTGGGTGTAAAAACGTTTCTCACATACAATACTAAAGCCATATCTTGACCTCTGAACTTGCATGCAGAGACTCCAATTGTATTGGAATGTGAAGCCAAGTATTGGCCTAATACCACCACACCATATATAATTAAGTTTGTTATGTCTTGGGGCATCTTCCTGATGAAGTCCAGTAATTGGACAAAACTTGAGTTGATCATGCCCTTGACCATGGTGGTTAAATAAAGAAGGCAAGCGAGCTCCGCCTTGCCCTCCATGCAGCTGACCTGTGTCCATATATACATCTCGTATGAGGAAGCTGGCTACTTGGAAGTTGTGGTTCGCCATCAGTGTGTGAACCGATCTCTTCTTCTAAGGTGGACTGTTCTGTCCTACCTTCCAGTTCATCTTTCTGAGGAACACCGTTACATTGCGAGATAGGATTATTATCCATAATCTCACCGGCCTCAACCTCAGGTTCTTTGTCATTGATTGACAAGTTAGTTCTTTCCTTGAACGTGGGTTCGTCCAAAGGAAAATCTTCACCATTAGATTGGCTGCTAGGCAGTTCAATCTTTTTGGCAAGGACATGCTCATTGAAGTCCTCATTGGGTATGGCGAGGTTGTCCTGGTCGGCCTACACAAGGGCTTTATCCTATTTGGCTTGTTCAGAGAGGTTTGCGCCCTGGGTTGTCAAACCCTCAATTAGGCCTTTCAGCTCTTCGAACATCCGAAGGATTTGCTCCATAGGCAGAGAAGATCTTGTGTCTTGGGTCGGCTGTGAGCCTACCATTGTGGCCTCGCTGAAGCCTGGGTTACCAAACTGAGTAAGAATCTGTTCCGTGGTGAGAGATCGGCAAGCTGCACATGTTATGGGGCTTGTACCGTGGTGATTTGTGCTTGAGAAAAGAAATCCGAGGTTTCACGTATAGTGATTCTCCTGACTTCCCTATGGTGAATCGCTTGTACTCCCCATCCCACTGGGCGTGCCAATGATTTGGCCACGATCCTCTCGGTAGGGAGTAGAGAGGTAAATAGCGAACAAAGAGAGGGGGTTTGTTGCGGGCGTTCCACCTCGCGGACGAGGAAAGGGTTGAGTGCGCGCTTGACTTCTGATCAGGCGGAGGGGGTTTCCAAGTGCCACCTCACGGACGAGAAATTACGAGTACAAGGCAATTCGATACTCACAGTGTCGTGAGCAGAGCAACTATAAGAAAATCAGGGGAAATCAGGTAGAGTCTGGAGGGCTCTAAGAAAAACCTAGGCGGCGATGCGCTTAGGGTTAGGGTTTTCGAGGTAGTTCGAAGGGTAACTAGTGTGCAGTTTGTTTGTTGTTTTTGTTGAGGGGTTTTATTGTCTTGAGAGGTTTGATTGTCGTGTTTGCAGCTTCAACGGGGAAGCAGATGCAAAGCTCCTGGGAACACTGGAGCTTTCAACTAGGTTGGAGGGTTTGTTTTGTAGTTGTAGAAATCGTAGAGTTGTGTCTTTTTCTGTAAACCCTTGAGTCCTTTATATAGTGGTCCGACTTGCGATAGAAGAAAGATAATCATAGAACCCAAGTCGGACTCCTGATACTTTAATAGCACAAGGGCACTGCTTCAACCGCGCGGACCAACCATCTTGTGACACATGTCAAGTTCGCACATTCCGCATAGGCTACTGATTCCATCTCACGGGCTTTTCTAGCTCGCGGGCTTTAGAAGGGTTTTTTATATTAAAAGGACCATAGGGATTGGCCTGAAGTATGTCAAAAACTTGTAAAAGTCTTCAACGATTAATGTGGTGTGCGCGGACTCCGCCTATGGCTTCCTCGTGAAGTATCTCACGAGAGCCAGTTCGCCAGCTTGCCTTGATATATTCCGCCTTGCCTACGACTTTTACGCGCAGTATTATTGCGCCTTGCCTACGAGTGAACTCATTCTACACGCGAGATCATTAAGTGTGCGAGCCTTGTATTTCGCGCGAGCTCTCTACTCCGTGCGAAGTCATTCCACACGCGAACTTTGTAAGTTAGCTCGCGTGGTCTTACTGGCAGGCCATCACTTGTAAGCTTAAGGAAACTTGGGCTCGCCGGTATGACATGTATCAAGAATTTAATTAATATTCACATAGACATTTACTGTCCATTAAAATATTAATTTGGGCGTAAACAAGGGGCAAGGTTTGAAGCCCTAAGAATGTTTTAGATATTGTTTTAAACCTTGGTTTCAAATTATTTATTTGGTTTTGGTTTATGGGGAACTCTTGCTTGTTTATGTTCATGTATGCACAACATCGAACGTTATGAACTTGTAAGTAGGGCTAGAATTAGGTTGATTAATCTCCTAAACGGTTAAAAGACATGTTTTAAAGTAGTAAAACCTATAGGACAATAGGTGAAACTAAATAAAAAGGATTGCATGCTAGGTAGGCGTTCCACACTAGTTTTCCATACTTGTTCAATCAAACTTTCATTGATCTTAATGCTTAGAATAATTTGTTGATAGGATAGCTTCTATACCTTGATTGGTTATTCTAAAGGCTTAGTAATGGTGTTTTCATCTTACTTAAGTATTCAAGGGAAGTAATATGGACTTACACAGTGCGTTCACGGTTTGTTCTTAATTGATACTGATTTGCGACTTAATGATTGAAGCTTTGGTTGTTAACATGTCTTGAAACATACTTGGTGGTGGATTTCCAAGTCTCTAACATCTCATCCATCTGATCTTTTGTACTTTATTTTGTTTATTTGTTTTCTTTTGTTTATAATCACAAAACCCCATATCTCTAGTACTATAATATTTTCACTACTACAAAAATAGCATCAGACCACGGTCAAAAAACGTCGTCTGATTATCCAAGTTACCGTTGTCTTTTTGCGTGCCGTCTGATACTTTGTAGAAACGTCATCTGATTGCTGTCGACATCTATCGACAGCCATAGGATGTCGACATATGTCGACAGCATATCGACATATTATTTGTCGTGTGACATACACTCACACCACGGTTATTCTGTGTAACAGTTGTGTAATTGGTAGTCATACAACGATTATTGTTAAAACTGTTATTTGATATAGACTTAGAAGTCGGTTTTAATGGAATTTTTTGGTTTAATTTCTTTCCAATTATATATATTATTATTTCTTTTGCTATAATCCAGTTTTATATTTATAAAAAAATAATTTCAATAAAAATATTCAGTGCACACATTAATTTCAATCTCATTATATGAATTCAAGTGGATGGCCTGTAAAATATATCGTACAAGTAACATCTCTCAAATACTCATACATGAATTTGGAGATCATTTGATCTCATTCCATACATCTCTTTTATCTAATTATTCTCCTCACAAGTATAACTGAAGGTTTCTTGTGTTCTTGCAACTACACTGTCTTAACTCTTTAGCAATACTTCATCAGTTGTTTTTCTATTCAGCTGGTTGTTCTTGCTGAGGAGTAATTGCCTTCCCCAAAAATCTTGATCCTCCAACTTCATAGTCAGCAATGCCACACAATGAGCAACTGCCTTTCCCAACTAAATAAGCTTTGCCAAATGCTTGTTTAACAGTCATGCTTGATACTGATCAACAATGCCAACTAGAAGTTTACATTTTGATTAATAAACAAAATCCAGGTCTTCAAATACAAATGCAATGGCATATATAGATAGACTAAAAATTTAGTCTCTAAATAAGTGCATATAACATCCACAGAAGCATCAGTGCAAACCTCTGGTATTGCAAGATACATGCTACCTAATTGAGGGAGTTAGCATAGCAATGGAATTGTTAGCCATGATCTCCATCGAAACTCTTATTGATTCAGTTTCATGGCTCTGCTTAGTTCGAGCCAGTTTTGCTGCCAAAGACTCCTTTAGTTCCACAATCACTGCTTAATCATAAAAATGCATGCACAAGGATATACTAGGTACAGCCCCTAGTCTACCTTCAAGCCAACAAATAACTAAGGATTCCAAGTTTCAAATGCAGAACCGTCTTCAACTAAGGCTTGCATACCATGTCAGACTATAATTCCAGCAATCTATCCCAAAATTTCACATACAAGGGATTGGATATCAAGACGGCCAGTACAATATTTGCCAAACTATCTATTTTGACTTTTTAAGTCCCTCATTCTTCTTCATAACTTCATTACTCATCTTTTTCTAGTTGATTAATTAATATGTGTTCCTGTAATGTTTCAATAACTGTAATGATATATATAATGGATAAGATATAAACAAAAAATGCTTACTCAGGATCAAGGTACCCTGGAGTGCCAACAACAAGAGTTGATACATGACTGCCATCATTAGTTGGAAAACTCTTGGATAGGCCAAAATCTGATAGTTTAGCTTGAAGATATTCATTCAGCAGGATATTTGTCAACTTGACATCCCTGTGGATTATGGGCGGCTTGCAACCATAGTGCAAATATTCTAGTCCTACAAAATTCCATATACAATTGAGACATCATTTATCAACAAAGTCCATAAACAAAAGAAAACAAAAGAGAAGAAAAATGAGTGCAAGTAAAGGACAACGATGATCAATTACTTGCTGACCTTGTGCAGCATCTATTGCTATTTGTAACCGATCTTTCCAAGTCAAAAATTTGTGCATTTATTCATTCCACACATCAAAACTAAATCTCTTTCATCTAAAATTGCCTTAGAAACTATACACAGTCCTTTTGATGTCATCTCTTTAGCCCTTAGCATCTTTTTGTTCTTTGACATGTTTGAGTAGGCTAGGAATATCAATTCATTAGTTGTTCTTTATAGCTCCATTGTCTGTTTCAATAATCAAGAAAGAGAACTTATATTAGACAAAATGGTAGGAGACGTTTTGTTCAACAATGCCCAACATACTTGCATCAAATCAAAACCAACTGCATAAAGTAAACACTAAGGCTACAAATGACATCAAACATAGCAAATGACATGTACTAATATCTAAGAGTGTAAGAGAAATAGATTACCACATAGTTTTTCAAGCATGGAGAAATGGTTCAGCATAAAAGCTGCATATAATGCATAAAGACACCAGAAAATAAACAATATTGGCAATGAAAACAAAAGTCCACAAACTTAAGAGAAAGGTAGATAGCAAATGATAGGGCAGTAGGAAATTCGCATTATTAGTTATCTGAGAAGCCTAATGCTCTACAACACTACCAAGGTTCCACTTTATTTAGCAATTAACTTGGACAAGTAGATAAATGGCATAGAGGTTAAGGCTACCTCAGCATTGCAGAAATTGT
Source organism: Fragaria x ananassa (assembly GCA_034370585.1). Lineage (NCBI taxonomy): Eukaryota > Viridiplantae > Streptophyta > Magnoliopsida > Rosales > Rosaceae > Fragaria > Fragaria x ananassa. The sequence goes on from CP139752.1 coordinate 15,056,235, forward strand.
ACAGACGATCCATCACTTGAAGCTGCTAATGACCATACTTCTAAAACTCCTACTCACTGTAATCCGGAATGGCAAGACAAACCACAAAAAAGAAGTTAGGGAATAGCTGATAGATCGAAGGCAATATCACATACCAACAAACAAATCAGATATAGAAAATTCCCCTTTGCTGTATTGCTATCAACTACCAAGAATAAGGAATAATGGTGAAGATTCTAGATAACAACCTAGATCATCCAATAAAGCTGACATACTACATGATATATATATATAACCAGCTTCCACTATATTATAGTAGAGAAAACAGTTTAAGAGACTCAATTCCACTAAATTAACCCACTAAACATCCATAAAACTATAGAACATAGTCCCATTACCCATACTAAACTGCTAAATTCAAACAAATATATTCCATTTTTTGCTCATTTGTTTTCCTTCCATCTCCTAAACAACATTTAAACAAATCACTAAATTTCATATATGCATCATATATATCCCATTTAAGAAACAACAATGTATTAGGTTGGATATTTAAAAGAAAACAATAATCCTTTTAATAATGTATTAATTGTGGTTGCATACCTTGAAGAGTTTTGAGAGGTAATCCTCTCAAGGAATGACGCCTCTCCAGTCATAGACATGCTCTTTTGGATTTGTGAAGTAGTCATCTACAAATGTGGTCATGTCCACAAAGAAAAACTCTGTCATTTCTGCATAAAGGTTAGAGTAATCATATTGAGAACAATTAATAAAAGTAAAAATCATGAAGAACAACTACTCATCAAAGCAGTAACACAGAAAAGAACTACAATCCTTATAGCACAAAACCTAAAAGCCTTATTACCCAAAACCCAGCAACGGATCTAGTGAAATCCTAAAACTCAAATACCCAAAACCGAATTCCCAAATCCTAAATCCCAAAACCCAAAACCCAGCAATTTTGATTCCAACACTTACCATAAGAGAAATAATCGTCAGAAAATCAAAGCTCCAAATGGTATTGTAGTTGTCTCAATCCAACTGTCCAAGTCACCTGCATCAAAATTGAAACCTTGAATTCATCGAAATCGATTTATGAGAGATGTAAGGGATAGAGCTTACCAGGCTAGAGACGAATCTAGAGAGAAGCTAGGGCTAGGTCAGGCAACGCCGACAGCTTCCTCGTCGTCTCCGTTGAGGTAGACGAGGCTGAGAGAGATGGGGGTCGAGAGAGATGTGGGTTGAGGTTTTCGGTAAAGAGATAGACGAGGCAGACGAAGGTGTGAATATTTTGGGTTTTTGCGAATATTTTGGGTTTTTGCTCAAGAGCTGTCGAGAGCTGTCGAGGTTTCTGGTGCTGTGAGTGTTTTTTTTTGGTTTTGTGAGTGTGTTTGTCGAGGTTTTAGCTTTTAACTTTTTTGTTTTTGTGGAAGTGTTGGGGGGAGAATTTAATTTTGGGCTAAAATGTAAAGGGGAAGGTATGGGCAGATTGAAGTTGGCATTCATTTCGACACTAAATCACACAACGTAAAACCTATAAATGTGGTCTGATGCCTGAAATTTTAAGTTTTGGCATTGCCTCCATCAAAATTCATGTTCCCTCTCTAAGTTTGGGGCTAAATTTGGGGAGAAAATTGGAGGGAAATATTGGCTGACATGGTTTTGCTGCAAAAACATACACTCACACCACATTTTTATTACAAAACGTCGTATCATTCTTACATGTTGGTCACCTTGCAATCTGGGCTCAAATTTTTACACATTCACAAGACGATTTATTTAAAAACTGACATCTAAAAAGTTAAAAATTAGTCACACGACGGTTTACTGTTATACGTCGTCTGATAGGCGTTGTTTAAAGCTATTTTTGTGGTAGTGTTTATTTTCTCTTGTTTTGTAATTAACATAATTGTAAAGGTACCATCAATCCCTGACTTTTATAACGATATCCTTATTTGCTTTATACTATAATTGACACAAAAGGGTTTTTAATTGAAACGCACGATTTCGGTCGTTATCAGGCATTTTTTTTTGGGGTCATAAGCCATGACATGTTCACTCGGGACCTCCATTTCCACTGGAATCACTGCCTCGGTGCCATAAGCCAAGAGGTATGAGGATTCACCTATGGTTGTTGTTGGGGTGGTGCAGAGTGTCCAAAGGACGTCTGGGAGCTTGCCCACAACCCTTTGGCCTCTTCCAGGCATTTTTTCAAGTTGTGCTTGATGACCTTGTTTATGGCTTCCGCTTGGCCATTGGTTAGGGGATGTGCTGGGGAGGCATAAAAGATTACTGTTCCCTGGTCTGACAAGAATTCCCAGAATGTGTCATTATCAAATTGTGTTCCGTTGTCAGTGATGATAGCCTGGGGAACCCCAAACCGGCAGTATATATAAGATTTACATAGGAAGTTTATCACCTTTTCACTGGTGATTGTGGCAAGGGGCTCTGCTTCTATCCATTTTGTGTTGTAATCCACAATGACGATGACATACTTGAATTGTCCCGGGGCTGTTGGGAGTTGTACTACGAAATCGAGTCCCATTAGCTGAAAGGGATTGGCAAGATGATAACAGACAGGGAACCTGGGGGATGATGCGCAAAATTGGAAAATTTATGGCATTGAAGGTGTGCTTGGACAATTGCCTTAGCATCTTGCTTTAATGTTAGCCAATAATACCCAGCTCGAAGCGTTTTGAACATGAGGTTCCGAGGCCCTGCATGGTTCCCAAAAACGCCACTGTGAAGCGATTTCAACACCTTGTGCCCTTCTGCCGTGGGTAGGCATCTCAGTAGGGGATATGACTCGCCTCGGCGATATAGCTTCCCACCCTTGATCAAGTAAAGTGAAGCTTTGCGTCGTAGCCGCTGTGCTTCACTCTTGTCCCGGGGCAGGGTGCCATCAGAAAGGAAAGCCATGAATGGGTCTACGAGGGTTGTTCAATAGGCTCGAGGGTGAAGATTTCTGAATAAGCCTTCGAGATGCTAGGCTTCTCCAATGATTCGATGTGCACATCAGGTGGCGTGGACTCGAGAGGAGCTGTGGCGAGTCTCGAGAGAGTGTCGGCCTTGGAGTTTTTGGCTCGCGGGATTTGGGTGAGTTTGTATGAATTGAAGTGCTGCAGGAAGGCGCCTATGAGACTTTTGTAGAATCCCAAGTTGTGCTGGTTGGTCTTGTAGTCCCTTGCCACTTGACTGACTACAAGTTAAGAATCACTAAAGATGTGGAGGTGCAGGGCTCCGAGTTCTCGACAGAGCTGAATGCCCTCTATGAGGGCTTCATATTCAGCTATGTTGTTGGAGGCTTTGAATTCAAACCGGAGAGCATACTCATACAAGTTGCCCTCTAGGTCTGTGATTATGATTCTTGCTCCACTGAGCCTGTGGTTAGAGGATCCGTCAACATGGAGTTCTCAGGTGGCGTCCCGAGTGGGGGCGTCTAGGTTTGAACTGTTGTTGGCCAAGGAGATAAACCTAGCAATGAAATCTGTAGCTGCCTGCCCCTTGATGGCTGCTCTCGGTTTGAAATGCAAGTCAAATTCTCCCAATTCAATTGCCCATTTCACCATGCGGCCTGAGGTTTCAGGCTTTTGTAGTATTTGTCGTAAGGGATGGTTGGTTAACACATGAATTATGTGGGCTTGGAAATACTGCTTGAGTTTTCTAGCGGTAGTGATGAGGGTGAGAGCTAGTTTCTCTATGTATGGGTAACTGGTCTCAGGATCTGCAAATCCTTTGCCACAGTAATAGACTGGGAGCTTGTTATCATGCTCATGGTGTGTAAGGGCAGCGCTAATGGTAGTGGCGGAGACAGCCAAATACAGATAAAGGACTTCTCCCGGGATAGGTTTGGAGAGGAGAGGGACTGCTGCAATGTAGGCTTCTATATTGTTGAAGGCATCGTCATGCTCCGGGCCCCATGCGACATTCTCTTTATACTGGGTTTTGAGTAGTTGAAAGAATGGATTGCACTTGTCTGTGAGGCGGGAGATGAAACGTGCTAAAGCTACCAAGTATCTCGTGAGGCAATGGATCTCGTTCCGAGAGGTCGGGACAGTCATGTCAAGTATGGCCTGCACTTTTTCTGGGTTGGCTTCAATGCCCCTTTCACTAACCATGATGCCTAGGAACTTGCCGCCCCCAATGGCTAGGATACACTTTTGCGGGTTGACGCGCATCTGGTAAGCCAGGAGCTTAGTGAAGATTTTGTTAAGGTTTGCAATATGGTCGTCATCTATCTTGCTTTTGACTAGCATGTCGTCGATATATAGTTCCATGGCCGCTCCAATTTCATCTTCAAACATGGCATTGACTAGCCTTTGATAGGTTGCCCCTGCGTTCTTAAGGCCGAAAGGCATGACCTCATAACAATACAGTCCTTTGTCTGTAACAAAGGTAGTGTGAGTTTGGTCAGTGGGGTGCATTTTGATTTGGTTATATCTGGAGTAGGCATCTAGAAAGCTGAGCATCTTGTAGCCAACTGTGGAATCAACCAACTGTCCAATCCGCGGCAAGGGGAAGCTATCCATGGGGCATGCTTTATTGAGGTTTGTGTAGTCAACACACATTCGCCATTTGCCATTAGACTTGGGGACCATGACAACATTGGAGACCCATGTTGGGTAAGAAACCTCACATATGAACTTGATTTCTTTGAGCCGCTGGTCCTCGGCTTGGATAGCTCGATACTTGTCTGGGTGAAAGGCACATCTTTTTTGCTTCACCGGGGGATAGCCTTGAAGGATGTTAAGCTTGTGGGTGATGATATCAGGGAGATATCTGGCATGTCGGCATAGGACCAAGCGAAGACTGCTTGTTTATCTTAGAGGAACGCAATGAGCTTGTGGCGGAGTTCTGGGCTAAGGTTCGTGCCGTTGCAGACTTTCTTCTTTGGAGCGGTGGGTGAGAAGGATACCCATTTCGTGTCTTCCGCTGGATTGGGCCGCAAGGCCTTCTTCTTTTGGCTCCCCTCAGGGTCGTCCCGTGGGTCATCAATGGGCTCTGAAAGGCTGAGTGGCAACATCTCATAGGCGCCCCGTCCATGCTAGATGGCATTAAGATGGCAATGCTTAATGGCTGCCCTATGACCTTGAATTGTAAGAATGTCCCCCGGGGTGGATATCTTCATCAGAAACATGTGGCCGGCGATAAAACACTACAGCCCCCAAATAATGTCCTGGCCTAAGATGAGGTTATAGGATGAGGGACAATTGACTATGAGGAAGCGGGCTATGATGGAAGAGCGACAAGGGTTGGCTCCCACTGAAACGGTTAAGATGTCTGAGCCTAACAGCTACACGATTTCTTTAGAGAAGCTGACAAGAGGATCATGGTTGTTGTACAATTTAGCTCGGTCCCGCTGGAGCCCTCTGTAATAGTTGGCAAACATGACACGAACGGCGGCCCCCGTTTCTACCAGGGCTCTATGGTACTGTAATGATCACCTGGACATTTATTATGAACTGTTCATTATGGAGGTAGTTTATTTTATCTTCCCTTTTGCGAAATGTCACTTGATCCCACGCTGACGGGGTGATAGTGACGCCTCGTTGGATGTCAAAGATTTCCAAGGGTTCGCGCAATGCCTTTTTGCAGAAGGCTAGTGAGGGGGGAATCGTGGGGCTCCGTCATGCAGGGTTAGGATCTGGTCATGAACCTCAATGACATTAGCTCCCATTGTGGGAGTACAATATTGGTGGAGTTGCCCATTCCAGATCAAATGTGCTATGGCAGTGCTCTGTTGTGTGGCCATTGTCGTCATGATAAGCATAATATTTGTTGCCTGTTGCACGCCAAGGCTTTTTCAGATATTTGCTCGTAAGAGGCGGGGGAATAAGGTCTTTGTGCTTGGCCCATATGTTCTCGTACAAAGACCGGGGCCAGAGTAGTGTGGACTTCATAACGAGGTGGCGGGGAGGAACGTCGTTGTTGTCGCTGAGGACTCTGTTTCCTTGACCGATAAGGGTGGTCGCGGTTCCTCTGCCCCCCGTGACGACCGTCTGAACCGCGTCCCTGGTTGTCCATGAGGTGCCATGCTATCTACCCTTGTCCTGCCTGGGGTCAAAATGCTCATGCTTTTGTTAGGATTGCCATTTTGGGGGAGGATCGGGTAGTGCTAATGTGGTGGGAGCAAAATGCCCAAAAGTGACAAATTTAGCATGTGCCCACCAGACAGGTAGGTCTTGTTTACGACCAAATTAATATTTTACTAGACAGTAAATGTCTATGTGAATATTAATTAAATTCTTGGTCTATGTCATACCGGCGAGCCCAAATTTCTTTAAGTTTACAAGTGATGGCCCGTCAGTAAAACCACGCGAGCTGAATTATAAAGTCCGCGCGCAGAATGATTTCGCGCGGACTACATATCTCGTACACTTAGTAGACTTCGCGTGGATTACAGACCTCGCGCTCGTAATGACTTCGCGCGTAGGCAAGGCGAAGTGATACTTCGCGTAAGATTGGAACCTTAGGCAAGGCGGAGTACATCAAGGCAAGCTAGCGAACTGGCTAGCAGGCGAGACTTCTCGAAGAATCCATAGGCAGAGTCCGCATGCATCACATTAATCGTTGAAGACTCTTATAAGTTTTTGACATGCTTCGGGTCAATCCATGTGACCCTTATTAATTAAAAAACCTTCTTTTGACCCGCGAGCTAGAAAGGCTCACGAGATGGTTTAAGTTCGCGCGGATTAGCAGTGCCCTTGTGCTATTAGGGTTTCTAATCATCTTTCTTCCGCCGCAAATCAGACTACTATATAAAGGGGTCGACAACTACAATCAAATGACTACACAAATACAACAACTCAATACAAACAAACTTTCGAGCCTCTCAAAACCCTAGTTCTAAGCGCGTCCTGATAGAGGCATAAAATGCCATGTTTTTAGTATATTTTCCTACCCTATTTAGCTATGTTATTTCCTTAATAATGCCATTTTTAACATGTTTTATCTTATAGGAGTCATTTGCGCACAAACAAAGAAAAGGAGCTTAAGTCGCAGAAATTACGAAGAATTCTATTTGCTCGAGGAATCCTACTTCAACTAGGATTCCCATTTCGTCATGGAGATCTTGTGTCGACATGGAAACCTCTTTCAAATAGGAAATCCTGTTTCTACAAGGAATCGAAGAAGAAAAAAAAGTCAAATCCTAATCCAACTAGGAGAGCTTGTTGCCGCACAAATAAAAGCCCAATCCATGGACTTCTTGGCCGATTTTAGAGTCCATAATTCAAGGGAAGATAAGTCCAAGTCAAACTCAGAAATTAATGGAAGATTGTGGAAGAATCAAGAAGATAAAATCAGAAAATTAAGGAAGGAGAATCCTATTATACCTAGAAGAGAATCCCACCGATTTTGTGGGGATCTCTTGTGTAATTAGGACTTGTTTTCAGCCACAAGATCAAGAGAGATCCAAGGGTTGCGGCAATGCTAGGGTTTCATCAATTCAATATAAATAGGAGGGACTAGAAGAGAGGAATTCACCACTTCACAATCCAGAAAAATTCTGAAAAGTTCTCTCTCTCTTTCTCTTGCCGTCGCACCACTCTAGGAGCCCTAAGGAGTCAAGACCTCTGCCCCAAGGCCGAGCCAAGGAGGAGAGTAGCAGCCGAGTCCAAAGCCTTGCAATCGACAACTAGTTGGCCTCTCTTTGCCGATTCCAATTGTAATGGTTCTTTGTTGTTTTTGTTTTGTTTTCTTTGGTTTCGAATTCGTGCATGAACTCCTATGTTTTCTTTATAAATTCGAATGATGTTTGAGTCATGAGGGTTTGAATTTCCAGAATATTTGAATGTGTAGTTTAATTATTTATGATCTTGTGTTTTCGGTTCTAATATTATGGTTTGTATTAAAAGCTTTATCTAGTGCGTAAGTGATTACTAACTCTGCAGGTTGGTAGTGCTAGAGGTTTATTTCGTGTTTAGAAGTATTCCGTTGTGGTGAAGGCCATGTCGTAGTGGCCGAGATAAGTGCTTTGCATGTGAAAAGTTAGGCAACGTTTGTAAACTTAGTAATTTGTTTAAGTCCGTTTTCATCTTAATGACTTGTAGATTTTGCATGTAAGTTGCTCGTGGCATTATGTGTTTAATTTATGAGATGCTCTAGGCCTAGACGTTCTGACCTAGTAACTATTAAGGAAAACCGATTAAGTGCATGACCTCGACGGGTGTATCTTAGGACTTAGTTTCGCAAAGCATGATAATATTTCCGTTACGCATTTGAAGTAATTAATTGCATGTTCATTATTCTGGAATGATTTATTTGGATGGATTGGTTGAAGTCGGTCACGTGTATATAGTGTGTGTGCGTGTGTTTATTTATTGTTTTAGGATGTTAGAAACCCCAAATCAAAACCCCCGTTAAATGATTTGTGCCAAGTGTATATTTGTTAATATTTATTTCTGTTTTGTTTACTAACATCTCTTTTAAGCGACTCTAGATGCAGAGACCCCTCCACGAGTCTCCGGACTGAACGATACCCCATTTACTTTATGCTACATCTACACAAAAGAGGGTTTAATTGCGTCGGGCCCCTGTTGCTCGTGTATCTCGTATATATGCGCCCCGGAGGCTCGCGTTCAATTTTGGCGCCGTTGCCGGGGACTTGTGATAAGTTCTCGCATTTGGGTCAATTTAATTTTCTTGTTGTTTATCTTACTAACTCGTTTGTTTTATTTATTTTCAGATTTGGGTTATTGGAATGCACATTGTGGATAGGTAAAGTCGCAAGTGTTAATAGGGTTCTCTTAGATCCTTATTAACATTTGTCGATTGATTGAACACATGAATGACTCTCAGCTGAGTAAGGGGAATTATTCGGTGTCTAGGTTGAGTTAAAGTACCTGGGAACATAAATTGGATCTCATGACTGCAAGGGTTTTGTCCCTACAGTCAAATTACGAGTCCTACCAGCCTACTACGTCTACCTGGCCGAGTAAAACTCTTGAAACCACGGAGTTGCGCATGTCTCAATCTCTATACTTAGGCCGCACGCCACTTTGTTGCATTGCAAGAATTCGGATTTGAGAATCTATAAAATTTCGATCCCTAACCGTGTCTTTAAACTAACATGTCGATACTTATCGTTAAAATGAGTTTATGCTTAAGATTTTGCAGACGTGTAGAGTCTTTGGTTTTCATTTTAATTCTTGTGTTTCTTAACTCTTAACCGTTACTAACTTGCATTTAAGTTTTCAGATGTCTACCCCAATTACCATAGCTAATGCACTCGAGATGCTTGTCTACTTTGACGGAGAAATACTTGACAAGATACCGGAGTTCAATGGAGACACAACGCAGCAACCGGGGACGCACATTTTTGTGATCGAGACCACCTCAACAATCGAAGGCATTGGAGTAAAAGGAACTAATGGAAACAAGGATGCCGTGTGCATCATCTTGCTGCACATGAGCTTGCGAGGGCGAGCACTCCAATGGTTTGAGGACCTTGACCATAGCACCACAACGTGGGACGAGTTGAAGAGGAGTTTCGTTGCTGAGTTCCGGCTTATACCGTCAACTGCGGATGCACCAAATGGAATGAAGTTAGTAGCTGATTTTTCAAATGACCGGCGGCCCGCTAACACTCCCGCGCGCAAATATGTTCAACACTTGCTTAACCAAGAGCGAAGGGAGGTAGCACCACGCCAATACTACGAGGAACTGCACCACCAATCATCTAAAGATCAAGTCTCGGCCAAAATCAAGGACACCCTATTTAGGGTAGACTCTCTTACGGCCGAGCTCGCCAAGTGTGTGTGTTGCGGACCGAATAGTGGAGCTTCAATTGCTGAGCTGACTTCTCAAACCCCTATGCCACATCCATCAACTTTCCCTCAACCTTCCATGCTGCCCAAACCATCCAATCAATGCTTGGCTGCCACCAAGACCATACAAAAGAAGAAGAAGGCCGAAACAATGCAAAAGCTACTTGACTGTATGGAGAAGATACTTGCAAAGCAAGATGATCAAGCCAAGGTAATTAAGGAGATAAAGGATGATGTCCACTTCCTCTATGATGAGTTGGATACCGTCCTTCCCTTCCCAAGGTTTGTGGTCGGAGAGGAAGAAGACAATGAGGATGATGAAGAGGACCCCATTGAGGACGACAATGAAGATGATGACGATGGCCATGATGATGGCGGTGATGAAGGAATGCCCAATGTCGGAGCTGATGAAGACATGTATGGTGACAATGAGGATGAGGAAGATCCGAATGAGTACATAGAGGAGAGTGACCAAGAGTCCGGTGACAACCATAGTAATGTCACGGATGATGACGAGGGAAACTCTCGCCGCTCCTACTCTCCACCTGCCTCACCATACTACCCTTATGATGATGCTGAGCTTGCCGAAGGTTGGGAGGACAACCTGGACATGGAGACCGCATTCGCTAATGAGGATTAGGGGAGACATAATAAACCGTCTAGCCAATGGACGTAAAAAGAAGCGCTCTAAAGGGAGGCAACCCTTTCATTTCGGTTTGGTAGCCAAAGGCTTAGGTTTTCGTTCATTTCTATCTTTGGTTTTTGTAGTTGAGTTGCACCTTTTTGCAACACCCTTTTGGTTATTTTCTAGTAAGATTTTCAGTTTTTAATAATTTGGTTTTATTATGTTTGAAATTTTTGATTAGTCTGGTTTAAGATGTGCAGTCCAGTGACTTGGAACGTGCACGGATCTCAGCTCCTTTGGAATTACGCCATGTATTATATATGGATGGAAAGATCTACGAGTCTAGTTTCTGAATCTTTTTACAGAACTGGATTTGGAGTTCGGATGAGCCGGGAATTCGAGTTTTAATGGAGCGAGGTCAGAGCAGAAACTTCTGGAACAGAGCCGAACTGATCAGGGACATTCTTTGTGAACAGTCCAGTACTTTGTTTTATCTTCAAGCATGTTGGTATGATCTTTGATGAGAAGACCAAGGCCTTAGAACCTTGGGGGCCGGTGCCTACATCCAGCAAGTTCCGCGATGAGCAAAGTTTGGGAGGTCTACAAGGGGGAGAATTTCTTACTTAATTTAAACCAATGTTTAGTGTTTTTGTGAATTTCATTCTCTATGCTTCGATTCTATGTTGCATGCTATATCTTGTTATACATTGAGGACAATGTAGGATTTAAGTGTGGGGGAGGGATTTACATGATAGTTGAGTCTTTAAATTTGTTTATTTTTCGTTTTTAGTTTTAGTGTTTAAATTTTAAATTTTTCGAGTCATTTAAAAATTTTTCTTGCTCTTTATTTATGTTTTTGAGTCTTAGGAGCCCTTAATGATGATAGACTATAATCTCTGAATTGATGATTTTGAAATGATAACAAAATCGAGATGATCTTAGGTTGATTTTTCTTTGGTTAATTGCAATGAGTTGTAAATATATGATATGTAGTGGATATGGTTCGTAACTTTGGTACAGAATTTGAACATATTCAGCTAAGTTTTGATTCATATGAACCTATGTGAGAGCCGATATATGTGCCATTTCTTTCGAGTGTTTATAGGAAAAATCTATCTTTTCTTGGTTATTATTATTTGGAACCTCATTGTTCTTTCATTTGATTGATTGCATGCCATAGCTCTTTAATGAACTCTAGAGTGCTAGAACTCATTCTTGTGAATTGCAAAACTTATAGTCATTACATGTTCTGATCTTGGAAATGAAAAGAAGGAATTTTTAGGATGATCACCAATGCCAAATTAACCTGTGTCCTATTTTGTGTGCGCGGCACACCCCTTAGTTTAGCCCCTTTGAGCCTACGTTTTGCCTTTCTTTCATCACCCTTGTAAACACTACCCTGAGCTTAGTAATAGAAATCTCTACCTTTATCCTTCGGATCTAGTAGAGCTTATTTTGTAATGTTTATATGAAGGTGTGGTTGAAGAGCAAGTGTGGGGGAGTTAGAAGTGTCCAATGAAAAAAAAAAAAAAAAGAGAGTTGTGCCGAAAAGAAAAAGAAAAAAAAAAAAAAATACATGTCATCGGCAGGAAAAGAAAGAAATATTCATGGACAAGTTCTTTTGTGGAATTGGAGTTGTGTTAGTAAATTGAAGGCCTAGAAACAGAAATATTTGGCCTTTGTCTGTTTTCATGTTATAAGGGGAGTGTTGTGACGTTTTTGGAGTCTCATGAACTCATTTCGGGGACATAAGGTTGTTGGAATGCTCTGCTAGGTCCTTAGGATCCTTATGATCTCAGTTCCGATAAATTCATACCTTTAGCCTAGACACATTTACACCTTTTGAATTCCTTCTTGATCCTTGAGATGTGCAGCCTATGATCTGTGGAGTCTTTCACAAGAGTTGAGCTTATGGTTTTTGGTTCATTTGTGCATGTTATCATATTCTTTCTTGAGGTTCATTATTATCTTTTCTATGTGAGCTATTCATAATTTCTCAAGATACTATTTATCTTGCATAGATAAGTGAGCTAGAAAATCTGAGTGAAAAAAGAATGAGTGCATATCCTTGTGAGCTATGAATCCTTATTTATCTGAAATATGTTGAGCTTAACCATCACCACTGTTCTTCCAAGTCCTACATGTTTATGTAATTAACCGTGGCAATTAACTCTCGAAAGTTCATAGAGTGAATCTTGATTGAGGAAGAGTTTCAATGTTATGAGTTCTGAGATTTACTAGACATTATAGGGGCATTAGAGTTTTTGTTTCGAGTCTTGTTAGCTTGGTTTTGCTAAGGGACTAGCAAAAGCTAAGTGTGGGGGAGTTGATAGAGGCATAAAATGCCATGTTTTTAGTATATTTTCCTACCCTATTTAGCTATGTTATTTCCTTAATAATGCCATTTTTAACATGTTTTATCTTATAGGAGTCATTTGCGCACAAACAAAGAAAAGGAGCTTAAGTCGCAGAAATTACGAAGAATTCTATTTGCTCGAGGAATCCTACTTCAACTAGGATTCCCATTTCGTCATGGAGATCTTGTGTCGACATGGAAACCTCTTTCAAATAGGAAATCCTGTTTCTACAAGGAATCGAAGAAGAAAAAAAAGTCAAATCCTAATCCAACTAGGAGAGCTTGTTGCCGCACAAATAAAAGCCCAATCCATGGACTTCTTGGCCGATTTTAGAGTCCATAATTCAAGGGAAGATAAGTCCAAGTCAAACTCAGAAATTAATGGAAGATTGTGGAAGAATCAAGAAGATAAAATCAGAAAATTAAGGAAGGAGAATCCTATTATACCTAGAAGAGAATCCCACCGATTTTGTGGGGATCTCTTGTGTAATTAGGACTTGTTTTCAGCCACAAGATCAAGAGAGATCCAAGGGTTGCGGCAATGCTAGGGTTTCATCAATTCAATATAAATAGGAGGGACTAGAAGAGAGGAATTCACCACTTCACAATCCAGAAAAATTCTGAAAAGTTCTCTCTCTCTTTCTCTTGCCGTCGCACCACTCTAGGAGCCCTAAGGAGTCAAGACCTCTGCCCCAAGGCCGAGCCAAGGAGGAGAGTAGCAGCCGAGTCCAAAGCCTTGCAATCGACAACTAGTTGGCCTCTCTTTGCCGATTCCAATTGTAATGGTTCTTTGTTGTTTTTGTTTTGTTTTCTTTGGTTTCGAATTCGTGCATGAACTCCTATGTTTTCTTTATAAATTCGAATGATGTTTGAGTCATGAGGGTTTGAATTTCCAGAATATTTGAATGTGTAGTTTAATTATTTATGATCTTGTGTTTTCGGTTCTAATATTATGGTTTGTATTAAAAGCTTTATCTAGTGCGTAAGTGATTACTAACTCTGCAGGTTGGTAGTGCTAGAGGTTTATTTCGTGTTTAGAAGTATTCCGTTGTGGTGAAGGCCATGTCGTAGTGGCCGAGATAAGTGCTTTGCATGTGAAAAGTTAGGCAACGTTTGTAAACTTAGTAATTTGTTTAAGTCCGTTTTCATCTTAATGACTTGTAGATTTTGCATGTAAGTTGCTCGTGGCATTATGTGTTTAATTTATGAGATGCTCTAGGCCTAGACGTTCTGACATAGTAACTATTAAGGAAAACCGATTAAGTGCATGACCTCGACGGGTGTATCTTAGGACTTAGTTTCGCAAAGCATGATAATATTTCCGTTACGCATTTGAAGTAATTAATTGCATGTTCATTATTCTGGAATGATTTATTTGGATGGATTGGTTGAAGTCGGTCACGTGTATATAGTGTGTGTGCGTGTGTTTATTTATTGTTTTAGGATGTTAGAAACCCCAAATCAAAACCCCCGTTAAATGATTTGTGCCAAGTGTATATTTGTTAATATTTATTTCTGTTTTGTTTACTAACATCTCTTTTAAGCGACTCTAGATGCAGAGACCCCTCCACGAGTCTCCGGACTGAACGATACCCCATTTACTTTATGCTACATCTACACAAAAGAGGGTTTAATTGCGTCGGGCCCCTGTTGCTCGTGTATCTCGTATATATGCGCCCCGGAGGCTCGCGTTCACGTCCTCGCCTTAGCAACCCTTTTTCCTTTCAAGCTCCCCGGAGTTCCCTTGCGAACTCGTTTTTCTTTCCTTTGGTTGCTCTGCTCGTTACAATCGCGAGTATCGATATTGTGGCGGAGAAGCTATTGTAAATCCTCGTCCGCGAGGTGGCACCGGAGCCTTACTATCGTTTGATTAGATGTACAAGTGAGCGCACTACAACAACAACCCTACTACTTTCTGCGTCCGCGTGGTGGCACGCCCGCAACATCTCCCCCTCTTTTGTTCCCTATTCACCTCTACTCCGCGCGGTGAGGATTGTGGCCAAAACATTGGCACGCCCAGTGGGACAGGGAGTACAAGCAATTCATCATAGGGACCAGGGTAGTCTCTGATGTCATCTTCATTGGGATTGGAGATTGGAAACAAAAATGCGATAATGGATCGGACAATTTGCAAGAAAAGTTTGCGGCCAGCAAAGAAAGATTAGATGCATTCCATAGAAAACATCTCGAATGAAGAGCTATCGTCCAAAGAAAATATGCCGAGCCAATGGCTGCCCTCCTCGAGCAATTCGCTGAGGAAAAGGCTGGTAGAGAGGCTGCTAAAGAAAAGGAAAAAGCCGAAAGGAAAGCTTTTCTAGAAGAGACTCGCCAGTGGTGGGATGCCTTGGAAAAGGCTTTACAATGCCTAAATGTAAGCCCTACAATTAACGAACACGTCCTTGCCAAAAAGATTGAATTGCCTAGCAGCTAATCTAATGGTGAAGATTTTCCTTTGGACGAACCCACATCAAAGAAAGAACTAACTTGTCAATCAATGACAAAGAACCTAAGGCTGAGGCCAGCGAGATTATGGATAATAATCCTATCTCGCAATGTAACGGTGTTCCTCAGAAAGATGAACTGGAAGGTAGGACAGAACAGTCCACCTTAGAAGAAGAGATCGGTTCGCACACTGATGGCGAACCACGACTTTGCATGATGGCGAACCATAACTTCCAAGTAGCCAGCTTCCTCATGCGAGATGTATATGTGGACACAGGTCAGCTGCATGGGGGGCAAGGCGGAGCTCGCCTGCCTTCTTTATTTAACCACCATGGTCAAGGGCATGATCAACTTAAGTTTTGTCCAATTATTGGACATCATTAGGAAGCTGCCCCAAGACATAACAAGCTTAATTATATATGGTGTGGTGGTATTAGGCCAATACTTGGCTTCACATTACAATACAATTGGAGTCTCTGTATGAAAGTTCAGAGGTCAGGATATGGCTTTAGTATTGTATGTGGGAAACGTTTTTACACCCAGAATTGCAAGTTGATTATACATGGGTGTAAAGTTGAGTACTCTCAGTGCCATCTCACTCTAGTCTGCATCAAGGACTTGGCGACATCTGAGCATGATGCTCATGGATGTTATATATCTGCATTAGAGGCAGAGGTGGATTCGCTGGGTTATGATGACTCCATATTTGATTTTGACACAGCGCCAATTTACGATGAATATGATGAAGAATATATGCAGGTGCGCCTGTCTCATAATCATACTCCACAAGAGTTCAACCCCGTTGAAGCTCTTGATATGGTCTCCTTCCATGGTCAATGCATGGTTATTCCTGATAAGACCATGCATTATGACATGATAGTTGGTAACAAGACAGATCCTTCCATCATTTTGCCCATAAGGATGAAACTGAAGATCATGCTTTGCCAAATGACAAAGATGCTTGGTGGGCAGCAAGCCAGTCCCTAAGAGCTACTTTCTTCAAATTCTCAAGTTGTTGAAGCTCATCTTAGCTCAACACTTGGATATCCTCAACAGCGAGAGTCTCATGTTGGAAACATAACAACGTCGAGACATGGAGTGAAGCATTGGTGGCCTCCCCCGTGGCCTTACGAAGGGAAACTAACCATGCTATACTCTCATTTCCTTTACTCTTAGCTTTACTTCAGGTTTTATTTCTGTTTTGCTTTCATTTTTCTTTCTTTCTCGCATAGAAAAAAGAAAATACAAACAAACAAATAGCAGAAAATACAAAAAGAGATCATTGGTTTTGCTGAAATGCAAGACAACGTTCTCACCTATATCAAGCTTGAACTTTACTTGAGGCCTATCCCTGAGGCCTGGAGACAATACAGCAGGCATTTCATATCCCTTGAATTACTGCCAGTGAAGTCCAGACTGAGAAAAAATTCTAATAGTTGCTGCAAGTTGCAACAGCCACTAGCAGACAGTCCACTTCGCCAACTACACTAGAATGATCCAGGAGGAATTAGCCGCTGTACCTTATATCATCGGAAAGCCCTGGATGTCTATATGCCAGAGGATTTTATGGTTTGTCATTCCGACATTCCTGGAGAGACTTATGGAAGTTTGAATGTAGACAGGTCAGGATACGCGTGGATTTTCAATATGCATTTTCAATGTGTTTTCATGACCTTGCAACATGCTTTCCTCACTGGGGGGCATCCATAGAAGTTTGGGGTACCTTTATCCATACACCAGGATCTACTCAAGGCCGATTCATGAGCTTTTTTGGTGTTTGCCATTTTTCAAGGAGGCATGTTAAAGTTTTGATGTCCTTCATTCTTCTCAAGCATCGGTGAACAGACATCAAAACTGGGGGGCACATTGGGGTGGATATGTGTTGTAGTTATTTCAGACTTTAAACCTTCTTCAAGTGTCTTAGTCATTATTTAGGCCAATCCATGTGGCCTCCAAAAGTTGGTTCACCACCTTTATGCGGCCGTTCTCTGATCCTTGTGTTTGCTTCTCATTGGTTCACACTGGGGGGTAGCGGAGTATATACTAAGGGACAGCGAAGTACATGGCCAAAAGATTTTAAGATTATACGGCTGTTCGCCGACCCTTTTGTTTGTTTTCTTTGGTTCACGCTAGGGGGGGGGCAGTGAAGTACATGGCCATTGTCATTCCTTGTTTATCACAAAGTTGGTTCGCCATCGCCAAGAGCTCGCGAAGGATAATTTTTTGGAATCTAGTCAAAACAAACGTCAGCTCAAGGTGCATCCCTTAAATATATCCATGTTAGCTACATCCGCTCGTGGTATGTGTAATATACCATGTCTTCTGAGTAGAGCAGGCGAAGAGCAGGCATTGTAGGTGAATGCATGTGAAGTACAAACCCAAGGTGCCTAGTTATGTCAGGTTTATCAGTTTAATATGGCACTAGGCGAACCGTACAGTAGCTTCGCTACAAAGCTATGCTGGGTGCTAGGGTTTCAAGGCCTATTCACAGGCTTGTCTACTCACACTCATTTATGTATGACCCAAGCCAATACTAGTGGCGTTGGAGCAGCATGAACATAAACCTCTTCAGTCATTCTTGATATTCATAACTTCGAGGCTGGGGGGCAATGTTTACGCCCAAATTAATATTTTACAGGACAGTAAATGTCTATGTGAATATTAATTAAGTTCTTGGTCTATGTCATACTGGCGAGCCCAAGTTTCTTTAAGTTTACAAGTAATGGCCCGCCAGTAAGACCACGCGAGCTGAATTATAAAGTATGCACACGGAATGATTTCGCGCGGACTACATATCTCACGCGCTTAGTAGACTTCGCGCGGATTACAGAGCTCGCCCGCGTAATGACTTCACGCGTAGGCAAGATGAGGTGATACTTCACGTAAGATTGGAGCCTTAGGCGAGGTGGAGTACATCAAGGCGAGCTGGCGAACTGGCTCATAGGTGAGACTTCACGAAGAAGCCATAGGCGGAGTCCGCGTGCATCAGATTAATCATTGAAGACTCTAACAAGTCTTTGACATGCTTCGGGCCAATTCCTGTGGCCCTTATTAAGTAAAAAGTCTTCTTTTGGCCCGTGAGTTAGAAAGGCCCGCGAGATGGTTTGAGTCCGCACGGATTAGTAGTGCCCATGTGCTCTTAGGGTTTCTAATCATCTTTCTTCCATCGCAAGTCGGACTACTATATAAAGGGTCGACAACTACAATCAAATGACTACACAAATACAACAACTCAATACAAACAAACTTTCGAGCCTCTCAAAACCCTAGTTCTAAGTGCGTTCTCGCCTTAGCAACCCTTTTTCCTTTCAAGCTCCCCGGAGTTCCCTTGCAAAATTATTTTCCTTTCCTTTGGTTGCTCTGCTCGTTACAATCGCGAGTATGGATATTGGTGGCGGAGAAGCTACTGTAAATCCTCGTCCGTGAGGTGGTACCGGAGCCTTACTATCGTTTAATTAGAAGTACAGGTCAGTCACTACAACAACCCTACTATTTTCCGCGTCCGCGCAGTGGCACGCCCGTAAAAACTCCCCCTCTTTTGTTCGCTATTCATCTCTGCTCCGAGTGCTGAGGATTGTGGCCAAAATATTGGCACGCCTAGTGGGATCTCCCCCTCTTTTGTTTGCTATTCACCTCTGCTCCGCGTGCTGAGGATCGTGGCCAAAACAGGTCCATCAAGGCATCATAGGACCCTAGAGGGTTCTTGTTGATCTCCATTAAGAAATTGTCAGGAAGCAAGGCCTGGCGAAAATCTTGCTCAGCAACTCGGGGCACTAAGTTATGGCATCGCGTAGTGGTGGATTGCCACCGGGACAACAATTCTTGGAGTCATTCCCCCTCCTTCTGCTTGATGTGGAACAGAGCGTCCACACTGCGATAAATGCTAGCATGATGTATGAAGCGGTTAAGGAAGCGTTCTGAGAGCTGGTCAAAGTTGTCAATGGAGTTGGGCGGCAGATTGAGGAACCAACTGAGGGCTTCGTCAAAGAGGGTCTCTTGGAAGGCATGGCAGGCCATGGCGTCTGTGTAGCGAATGGAACTACATAACGAGAGAAGTGTCCCGAGATGGAGATGAGGGTCCCTGGTGCCCTTATACTTGTCCACTTTGAAGGGCTTGGCCTCGGGTGACTGTTTCTCCATCTGCACCCGTGGCGTGAAGGGACTTGGGTGATGCCCATAGCTAGAGAATAGAGGTCGCTGGCTCTCGCGATTCTCGACACCTTCAATCCGTGAAGCCAACTGAGTGACAGACTGACTAAGTTGGAGGAGTAGGCGGGTTTGCATATCGAGAGGTGGGTTAGGGGTGTTGGCAGAGGTAGGATTGGGGACAGGCGGAGCAGATGGTTCAGGTTGATTTAGCAGGGGAGATGGTTCATTGGTGATTGCAGATGGTTGAGGGGCTGGGAGCGGAAAATATGGGTTGGTGAGTGGACGGGTGACGTAGTTGATCTGGTTGGGGCCTCCCGGGATCACGGAACTTCCTTGGCCTTGGTTAGGAAAAAGAGATGTGGTGGTGGGGTCTGGGGTATTAATGACCTTTGCCGCACGGTCCAAGCAAGAATTGCTCATAGCAAGAATTGCTCTTTTTCTAACATGGCTCATAGCAAGAATTGCTCTTTTTCTAGCTCGGCAATACGTACCCGGTACGCTTCCGCTTCTATCTTATCTTTGGCGGCTTGCTCGCGGAACGAATGGAAGTCCCATTTTAAAATTTCAAGGGCGGTGGTGGGATCTAGGGCTGGGCTCGGGCCCAAACCGGCATAGCATTTATAGGGCCCGGACCGGTTACTGTACACCCGGGCCGGGCTTTTCTCTTATAAAACAAGGGACCGGTAAAAGCCCGAACCGGGCCGGGCCGGGCCTTCCGGTTTTCGGGCCCAAATTCTGTCAAAACACAAAATTTCAAAATCTGTACAAATGCTTAATGCATTACAGACTTTACAGTCAATCAGCTTTTCATATCAACATTAGCTGCAAAAGTGCATAAACTGCATTCTCATCTCTCACAATTGTAAAAAATGAACTTGTAAATGAAATGGCAGTGCAACCATCAATCCATCATTCCATCAATCTATCATAAGTTCATAACTCATAAGTCATAACAGCAAGTTTAAAAATACAAATTCCAAACCTATATAGCCATAAACAACAACTACTCATAACAATGAAGGCATCTCAAAAAGCCATGTACACCGGCCTTGAACATAAGAGATCAAAAAGTATGAAATCTGCAACATGTCAAAGTTTGAAAATAGGCAACTATGCAAACCAACTGTCATAAACTCCCAGTCACAACTCACAAGTCACAAACATAAACTAAACTACTAAACAACATTTCAATGTTCCAATGGTTCCATAGCAAATTAAAGTTTCAAATGCAGATTGGTAACATAAATAAAAACAAGAAATAAGCTTATAAGCAACATCATGCCCAATTCTCCATAACTCCAAGTTCCAACAGCAGTTTGTAAGAATTATATCTTTCTTTCCCTTCATCTTCTCCCTACAAGGTAATTATGCAAACATGAATCTAAAATTATACCAAAATCAACCAACCTATTGATGCAAACTGAAAACACAGTAAAGAAATTAATGAAATTATACCTTTCGATTTTTTCGTTGCAAGAACCATTTGTTTCAGTTTTGCTTTTGCAGGCTGGGACTTGGCTTGGACATCAGTAGGGACAGTAGCAGCTGGAAGAGTTTGTTTTGATGATGCTGCAGCCCGAGTTTTAGAAGGACCTGCATCTTTACTCTTTTTGGCGACTTTTGCTGCTTTCTTGGGCTGTGATTGTGAGGGTGTAGCTGCTGCCACAACTTCATCTTCATTTTCTGTTTCTGATACATCCACAAGTTTTCCTTTTCCCTTTCCCTTTGCCTTCTTTTCCTTTGCCTTTCGTTTTGCATCATCTAAAACAAAGTTCAAATGAATGAAACAAATCAAGTCCACAACAGTAAAGATGTAAAGTAGCAAAACTGATTTATGCAATGATGCAAACATACCTCTTTCCATCTTTTCATAAAATTCAATCTCTTCGTGGCTTGGATAATACTCAATTTCGGACTGATCCTTTTTCTTAATCCAATTTTGCAAGCAAAGCAATGCTTCCACTGTTTTAGGAGTTAAAGAACTCCTAAAAGGGTCAATCACTCTACCTCCAGTAGAGAAGGAGGACTCGGATGCAACGGTGCTAACTTGGATAGCAAGTACATCCTTTGCCACAAGCGCAAGATTTGGATACTTGCAGCCATTTGTCTTCCACCAAGTTAGTAGGCACCAATTAGCTTCCTCTCGTTTTGGTGGAAGCTCAATTGGATCAAGTAGGTATCTATCAACTTCACTCTCAACAATGACTTCGTCGGATTCAGCTAGAGCTTTTTGCCACCCTACATCAAAAGGAGAATACATCACACAGTAACATTGAAAGTAGCATATAAAGTTATAAACTATGATACTATTAAACACACAGTAAAAACTATAAAATATAAACACACTAGGCAACTAAAAACACACAGTTGGTACTACCTTCCAACAAATTAGCCATTTTCCCTGACATCTTCACAGCCCTGGACCTCTTCGACTTGGAAGATGAGGTTGTTTCTTTTGTGCTGCTAGAAACGATACTTGCTGCAGTGCTGCTCTTAGAAGATGCATTGGTTGATGCATTAGTTGATGTTCTATAGATGTCAGTCAAGGTTACCAAGAGCTCCTTAATAGTGTTAGCCTTGGTTTTTGCTTCCTCAGGTGAATAATGGAGCACTTGTAGGTAAGTATGAGATATGTTCTTCAACTTGAACCTAGGATCCAATACCAATGCAACCAACAACAACTGATTCATGTCTTCAATATGTCCAAAATATTTTCTAAACTTGGCAAGCATCTTTTCTGCCATCTTCAACATCAACAATTGAACTTCAGTTCTAGTTCCAGCTGCAGGCGTAAAAAGTGCATTAATCTCCCCTTCTATTGCTACAATGTCATGAAATGCTTTATGAGCAGTAGGGTGTCTAGTCATACTCATCCTCATGGTCACATCATAAAAAACCCTCAAGATCAACACAAATATTTCAGCCTTTTCCCAATCCTCATCTTCTGGTGGTCCAACTCTTGTTTTTTTTGTTCTTGGTGTCACCGGAACATACTCTTGTTCTTCTTCCTCATCTTGCTCATCTTCTTCATCAAAATAGCTTCTATACTTGTTCATTTCCTCTGCAGCCATCCTTTGAAAAGCTGACTTCACATCTAGAGCTATGTCAAGCATTAAAAAGGTAGATCGAATTCCATCTTGTTGGAAGATCAAGCGCCGGTATTTGATACTTCGTAAAGTGGTGCCACACCATTGAAGTCAATTTAGAAGCAGGCTTAGGAAGAGTTAATGCAGGACCTCTTCTTCTTTTTTTGGGCACACCCCGTGAAATCTCAGTTGCTGCTGGTGCTTCTTCTACAGCCTCAATTGGAGCTTCTGGTTCTGGGACTTCTGGCTCCTTGTTCTCAGGCATCTCAGCCTCCGCCGCAACGAAATCATTCCCAGTCTGAGTCTGACCTTGTACTTCTTCAATCAGTTCAATGTCATCTCCTGAGTTGTAACACCCAGTGTCACTATCACTACTGACTGAATAACAGCCGTATTGTGAAGAAGAAGACGACGACATCTTAAACAATCAAACTTGTATAAACACAAGTACACACGTACACAACCAGCACTTAAACAGTATTATTAAATCACAATCATTAACACAACCACAACTCCACAGACCACAATCATTAACTCAACCACAACTCCACAGTCATTAACAGTTTAACACAACCACAACTCCACAATCAAAGTCCAAAATCACAAATTCATAATCGATTGAGATAGAGTTAGAGATTCAAGAGGAAGAGCGATGAGAGAAGAGAGATGGAAGCGAAGGCTAACCGGGGCGACTGAGGCGGAGAACGAGAGACGCGCGGACGCCGGAGAGGAAGAGACTCGCGGAGGCCGGAGAGGAAGAGACGCGCGCAGGCCGAAGCCGGAGAGGAAGAGAGCCGCGGAGGCCGGATAGGAGAAGAGCCGTGGAGGCCGGAGAGGAAGAGAGGCGTGCGTCGTCGTCTAGCCGAAAGGCAGAGAGGAAGAGCCGAAGAGAGGCGTCGTGAGTCGTGACCGTTGTCGTCTCGTCGAGACTCACAAGCAGAAGGGGTTTGTCGATTAGAGAGGAACTGAGGAACAGAGGAAGTGAGGAACTGAGGAAGAGGGATTAGTTGGACTTACTGACTTAGGGCTTGACTAATCCTATGTGGTTGGACCTATGCTACTAGTATAAGCTTGCCAAAATTAACCAATCGCTGAATGACATATATGGACACCGGGCTTTCGGGCCTAAAATTGCAAGCAAATATAGGGACCGGGACCGGCCCGGGTACATCTGGGCCCGGCCCGAATGGACACCAACTGAACAAGGGACCGTCAAAAAACCCGGCCCGGCTCGGTCGGGCCGGCCGGTCCGGTCTGGTTTTTTTTGCCAGCTCGGGTTTTTTGCCCACCCTTAGTGGGATCAGGGTGACTAACGGAGGCCGCATTGGTGGCTCGGTGGAGGGATGTATTTCCGGATTGGAAAAACTCTTTTTCTATCTGAGTATCAGGGTCATTGGGGTTATTTACGATTTCCACCATCTTTTGAAGTTAAATGGGAATTCCACAAGAGGAGGGCCCCCTTCTAGCGCCAATTGTTTCTACCACTCCCGAGATCACTGGACGGGTGGTCAAATTCTTAATTCCAGGTCCTGCAACTACACAAGTAACAATGGCGACAGGAGTCAGGACTGGGATGGCCCAGTCTTCGACTCTCAGATGCCTAAGTCAGCGTTCAATCGCTACTTGTATATATAGTACGGGAGTATGGAAGGGGATTATTGACTTACCTCTTTTGGGAGTTCGTGCCTGTTTTATAGGCTTATGTTGGGCGCTGTGGCCTCAGTCTCCGATGTAGGACTATTTGTGGTCCTCTATGGCACCTCCCTTTTTAGGGGTGTTTAGTTGTCGGAGATCGGGTCTAGCATGTATATTGCCGCTGGACCTTCACTCTTTGGATGCCGACAAAGGGTTTGCCGGTGCTGTCTCGCCCGGAATAGTCTCCGGCGACCAGGTGGTTATGCCATATTCTCGGCATGGTCAAGTGTTTTGGCTATGTACTAACAGTAGTATAGATATTTCTTCTAATTTCACTCGATTAGCAATCCACACTTGATGTTTTCTTTTTTTGGTAAAAGAAAATAAGAGTGGATTACAATTTGAGAAGTATAAATTTCACTTCTCATTTTATATGGCCATTGAACAAAAAGTAGAAAGAATCCAGGCTACTCAATCTAAGTAGTTTATTCATAACCGGCATTCTACCCATTTGATCAGTACATGAACTATGAATACAGACCATTTCTTCTCTTGGGAATCCCATCCTCCCGATACATTTGTGCTCTCATCGTCTTCATTGTCTTTTTCATAAAAACTCTTTCTCTCTGAGCTTACTGCAAATAGTAGGCAAAGAAGGACAAAAGGAAGGCACCAGCAACGGGCATGGTAGTGGCAGCGTTTGACGGGGCAGGGGCATGAGCATGAGTTTCTGAGGCCTTGGGGGCAGCTGATTCCTTGGGACTGGCAGCTGTCTTGGAGGTCTCCTTTGCCAAGGCAATGCTGACAAAAGCAGCAACGACAATGAGGGCAAGGCAAATCTTCTTCATGTCCATGGTGATAATGAGTGGATAATCCAACTGCTGCCTTAGAGATTAATATGAAGTTCTTAATTTTCTCGTTTTGCTTACTGCAGGAGCTGAGGATTGGGAAGGAAATGGAGAATGTGATTTATATCGAATTGTTTGTTTAATTTAGAAAGAAACAGTTTTAGTTGGTTAAGAATAGATTCTCGTGTGTTTGGTGTGGCATTGTACAAGGAATTATCAAACAATGTTCAGCATGAGTGGTCGGAAACAATCTAAATCAATAATTTTTTTTAGTTTCAATCCATTCCTCGTATTTCGATTTTGTACTTTGGTGCATGGTGTGTATGCTTGAAACCATGATATGAATCCCATGTGACACCTTATTTGTGGGTTTATATGAGTACAGGTCACTCAATCCATTGCAAGTTGTTTTTGAACATGAACTCCATAATACTTTATTATGGTATCAGACCGGGTTTCCTACGTCTACATATAAATGCGTAATGGCCATACGGATTTCACGTCACTCAAAAATTGTTTAGGTGTATGGCTTGAAATTCGCCACACAGGCGAGACCTTTATAAGTGTTTTTTTATGATCCGAATTTAAGTCCCGACCACCTGTAATGCATTATTATTAAGATTAACTCAATATCACCCCCTCTCTCTCTCTCTCTCTTCACATATATGTTGCGACAAACATATCATGAAGCCTTGCTTAATTCCTCTATTGTGGAGTTTTGTTATCTAAGATTTCTTAATGATAATTATCCTATATTTTTTTTCAAAATTCATAATCAATCGCCCAAACATTGAATTAGTTGTGTTTATGGAATTGGTTTTGACAAAGAAATCTTCTTCATCAATCCCTGCAACATACCCAAAGCTTTTATTATACTTTTTAAACTTTTATTGCGCGGTAGGAGAGCTTGTTGTTAGCCAAAAAGGAACCTTCAAGTATAAGGGGTATCCCTACAACATATCCAAAGCTCTTATTATGCTTTTTAAACTTTTATTGGGCGGTAAGAGAGCTTATTGTTAGCCAAAAAGGAACCTTCAAGTATAAGGAATACAAGTAATAGCATAGGGATTTAAGAAAGGTTGTCGAACTCACGAGGATATGATTTTTTTCACTAGCTAGGGTGTTAACCTCAAAAAAGCTAGAATATGTAAATGTATAATTACAAACCTAAACACACAAAGAAATATAGGCTCATAGTGAGTATGTGCAAATAGAGTCGTGATTCTATTTTGGTTTTTCGAAGTGGTGCTAACTAAATTAAACTAAATGCTTAAATATAAACTAAATTACTCTAAACTAAACTAGTGATATAATGGATGATGTTAGGATTTAGATTATCTACCACTAACCTCTCTTGCAAGTATTGATACAAATCAATATGAATGATGTTAAGCTAATCAACCAATTTCTCTCTTTGCATCTCTCTCGTTCTTGGGTGTGACAAGGGACATGCATGCATTCAAGCAACCCCTTTCGGGTGTAGTACTCAACTACTTAAGTCATGCGTTTCAATTCGATTAGGCATCTAATGCATTACCATAAGTGTATAAAGTTTGGAGATGAAGAAACTATGCAAACCAACCAAACTAATCTCTAAATGATTGTAATTTACAACCCCTACATGCACATCTAGTGTGCTTTCATGCTTTAACATTTAAAGGTTATCAAGCTCTAAACATTATCATGTCATGACAAACACACATACTTAAAGTGGTAAATTCTAAGTATATGCATTCAACTCTTGAACTAGCATATAGGAATGTTAACTAAATTACATCACATCACATTATAGCATCAATCCATATAAGATTGAAAACCCTAACCCCAACAAGGTACTACTCACTCATAATTACATAAACAAATTTCATAACCAAATCAAACATCAAATTGAATCTAGAGTAAAAGGGATAGAGTTGGCTTAGTGGTGTGTCGATTTGTCCCCAAGCTCACATCTTGGTGGTGGTGATAGTGTGATTCCCTCTCTTTCGTGCTCTTAAAGATTTGATGATCAAAGGTAGTGAAGCTAGATCTATGCTTTGTGTGAATAGGTGGAGTGGTTGGAGAAAATGATAGAGAAAAGAGAATGGAGAAATGGTGTAAAATGGTGGTGTTAATGGAGGTTTGAGATTAGAGATGGTGGTGGTGATGGAGGAGATGAAGTTTAGTGGGTGAAGTAGAGGAAGAAGATGAGTAGCAAGTGTGAAGCAGACGACTGCTGGAAGCATTTATTTGTGGTCTCCAATTCTAACTTCCCTAGAGCCTCCAGTTTTCCCCTAGGGGGTGGAGCGACAAAAGTTTGGAGAATTTATAAGAATGTTACGACAAGACGAGTCATGTATTAAGTTACATGTATGATATCACGTATTTTAGTGATCTATTAACAGTATGATCTGTCTTATAAATAAATTATAAATTTCTTTTTGATATGATGATGAATAATCATCTTCTATACATTTCTGGAGAAGATGTCGTGATTTGGTTTGTTTCCCTTACGATTAAAGGCCACTCAATAAAACGCTTTCCAGCCCATGTTATTGGTCGCTAGCTTGCCTCGATCATCGAACCAGAGCTGTTCATTAGCAGTTGCCTTCCATGTTAACGTTGCCACACATCCCTTTGTGGACCCCACACGCCGGTCAAGCCTTAACCCATCTCCATATAAATTGCAACAACTCCGCCAAACTACGACACAGCAAAAGCAAAGCAAAGCCAACTCTTAAAACCTAGCTCAAACTTCTTCGTCTTCTCCATTACTTAGCAGCTAGCTCTCAGTTGAAACCAGAAATGGCACAGGTTAGCATTTGCAGGGCATTCTTCTTCATGCAGGTCAGCAGGTGGTGGTCTTAGTCCTGGCGACCGCAACTGTCTAGGCTCAGGAGAGCGCTCCTGCACCAGCTCCCATGGATGCTGGAGCGGCTTACTCGTTGCCGGTCAATGGTGCTGTTATTGGAGCATCCATTGCAGTCTCATTCTTTTATTTGTTCAAGCACTACTTGAATTAGTTTTCCTAGTCTATGTGATGGACACTCCTGGTCCAAGCAAGCTTTATTTGAGATTCATGAAAATTTGTTATTTTTTGGGTATTGGATAGCCAGGAAAAATTGTACCTACATGTATCTTTATTGATTTGATCTACCATGTACTATGATTTTCCGAAGAAAGTAATAAATTTCTATCACCGTTTTAAAAAAAAATTAAAAAAAAATTAAGACTTTACCTGTTGAAACCTTACAAGGAATACTATTGAAACTGAATCTCAGGGTACGTAGTGCTTCCCATTCCACACAGTGACACAGATGTGTAACTATTACAAGCCATGCCCCGGCCCCAATTAATTCCAATCAGTGTGTAGTTAACCAATTTATTAGGAAAATAAAATACGAAATGAAAAGAGAATATCGATAAGATGAAGAAACTCACAACATTTTAATATGTTGTCCGTTATTCTTAAGTTTATGAAGCTCATGCAAAATTTAAGAGTAATTACAAAAATCAGAAGCTGTTGAGATATAAATCACATCGGGAAAATGAGATATTGTTTGTGGGTTTATAAGGGTTTGTGTCACTCTACCCATTACCAATTGGTTTTGGATGTAAACCTCAGACTACTTTATCATGGTATCAGAACGAGTTACCCACATCCATGTATGAATGCATAACGGTCACACGAACTCTACATCATCACCTCAAATATTGTCCATGTGTTAGTCTTGAAAATTTACCACACGTGCCATTTTCGGTTATAATTAGGGACTAGCTTGGATCATATGTAAGGCTAGAAAGAATCCATTCATAACACCACCAATTCCTGAATTAGAATGAACAGCCGAATTCTGTTTTGTTTTTGGTCAGAGATGAACAGAATAATTGTGCATCACATGAGATTTGGTAAGATCCTCCATGCCAACCGACCAAATATTGATTGAAAGGCAAACCAACAGCATTGCAATTTGACAGCCACAAGTCTGCATGGTCGATTTCAGCGTTACAATACAACCATGCCTCGTATATTGTCATTATTGATAATGATTTTACATGTAAGAAAGATTTCAAGCACATTACAAAAGCATTTGCGGTTAGGTAAATCTAACTGGTGAGAATTCAGTTAGAAAGAGGCTGAATCACGGTAGAACTGTAATTTCGGTTTTTAAATTTTCCTATTCATTCTATGGTAAGAGATAGATGGTCCAAAAATGAATGGTGGAGGACCAACAATAAATTTCGAAGTGTACAACATAGAACAAGAAGTTCCTTTATGTTTCCAAACAGTATATCATACACTAATATTCTACTTCTAACTTCCATGCACAGCATGTATAGATTTCTTACGCATATGCAGACCCTGCCCTATTGCAATTTTCTTTCACATCTATAACTACCATAAATTTCTATATATATTATATACTACGCGTACTAAATTGCTGCAAGAGATAATAAGATCCTGTCTTCAAGAAGCAGTGCCTTTGGACTCTTGAATGTCCAATTCATGTTCTGCTACCAAAACACAGGAATCTGCTTCTAGAGATGAAACTGGGCTGTTCTGCTTCTTCGACATTGAATCCTTTGGAGAACTGAGCATTTCAGTTGTGCATTGAACATCAGGAGCTATGCCAACCTGGTCGATGTCATGAAGCGCTGGCGATAAATACTTTGCCACCGTGACAAATAATGCCGATCCATCATGCAACTCAGTCACACTCTGTAAGATGAAGCATTAGGGAACAAACAACGCCCAAGCACTCAGTTGGAAAAAAGTAAAGTGCAGTTGTTAAGTTGCTGTGGTCATCTAAGGCAAGCTTACTATTACAGAAGCTATACTGCTTAAAGGGAAAAAATGTGACAACTATCCATAAAGTTCAAAACTTGGTGGTGGAGCTTTAAGCATTTGAGTGACATTTATAGATTGATTGAAATAAATTTCTAGATGATTCATTCAGGTACATGGAAATTTTGGAAATTTTTCATGCTTTATAAGATCTGACTACCTAAATTTTTCTAGAACTGACTACCTGAATTTTTCCTTTCCCAAAGGTTCTGTGACCCACAAGAGTAGCTCGACGATTGTCATGCAGTGCCCCTGCCAAGATTTCACTTGCACTTGCGCTGCCCTCATTTACCTTTTTTAGACAATAGAAGATTGAAACCAATTAGGATTCCATTGCAAAAATGAAGTTCAGAGTTATCTACGCATGAGTCAGTTCTCTATCGAGATCACAGTGATCAACATTATTGCCTGTTTCACTTGTCATTGCAACAAACTTCTATACCTTGCTGAGTTTCTATACTTGATACTGGCAGTACTTGATTCATATGAAAAAATAACAATTTAAAACGGCGAAATTCAAAACTCACAAGCACAACAAGTGGATCATGGGTGATAGCATGCCCATCTACCATATTAATTGGTAACAAGTTTCCTTCCCGATCAACGGTATTCACTAGAGTTTCATCCCCATCCAGCCAAATTTGGGCAACATCAAGTCCGGCTTTCACTAGTCCCCCCTGCAGAGTTTATATGAAAGCAGAAATAAAACAAACCGGGTAATCATAATTGAAAGCAGGAAAACAAACTACAAGAATTTTCACTTATGTACATGAGAATAATAGTTACCGGATTGTTTCTCAAATCCAGTATGTACGAATGTACACCCTGACTCTTCATTTCCTTGATAGCATTTTCCATATCAGCTGCAGCAGTCTGTTGGAGTGGATATACAGAATTACTCTAATCAGATCCTTGGTCAGCTAACGTGTGACATTTGTATCTTTTATAAGAAATGCATTTCTATTTGTTACGACTACAAGATAAAGTGAATGTAACAATGACCTGAGAGAAGGCTGACAGCTTCACATAACCCGTCTTTGTTAAATGTCCATCTGAGGTTCTATGAGGGATGGTTGCGGTTGAAATAGGGGAAAGCTTAATGAACTCCCGAGGTAGTTTCACCTTCAACCATATGTGTCATTTTTTCAGAACAGTATATTGAAAAGCACTGTGAAATTAAATGCATGCTTTGCTTGATACTGCTGATCTGAAAAATTAAAGCTATCCATGTGGTCTTAAAACAACCAAATCCATTATATAATAAATTTAGACTACAGAAATGCAAGCATCATGAACGATCAAGTACCTCTCTTACACTAGCATCAGTTTCCAAATAGTTGCCCTGAGAAACAGAACAAGAATAATTAGTTAGCTGAAAATTTTGCCATTTCTGGCCATGCTCTATGGATTAGTCTATAGATTACAAAATCTAATTTCTGCTGCAATAACAGGACTTGATTATTACACTGTGAACTTTTACTGTAACAGTTGTTCCAACTCGACCTCTGAGTTTCTGCACTGCTAACTCAGTGTCAACACCATTAAGCTTCTCTCCTGAAGTGATGCACAGTATTTGAAATTACAACAACTTGGTTAGAATTTATTGCAGACCACAAACTAATATGAAATCAAACCATGGAGAAACTGAGAAACAGAATTTTCCAAACCATTGTCATAATCAAGGAACATTCTACAATGCAGAAAGTAACTTTATATGTGTTTTAATCAAGAGAAGATTTTAGTAAGTTTGGATACGTAGAACAACGTAGCAGGGAGAGCGTTGGAGAAATAAAACCTATTTAAGTTCAAGACTCTGGTTGAATTGATGTTAATTTCTCTTGAGAGAGCTCATTCCACAAGGTTTTGATCATTTATGGATTTTGAATTTTAACCAACTAAACAATGTAATGACGTTAGGACTGAAGCACCAAAAGTTTAGAATTACTTATTAAGATCATTTTCAGCCTTGTTCTCAAGCACCAAACAAAAAACATTCAAAAGAAAAAAGCCAAATACTTGTTCTGTGGCTTACCATCAATTTCAACCAACTCATCTCCCTCATGAATACCAGCACGAGCAGCTGGGCCGCCGTCTACACAAGACATAACAACCTGCAATTTCCAATCAAAACTATATACATAAGCATGCTCATTGATACATTTATTTCTCCTGCTCGAAACACCGCTCACTACAAATCTACAAGTGACAGTGCTTAGTACTACAACTTGCTCCTCCGTGAGCACACAACAAAATGAAAATAATAAAAACAAAGAAAGGTTATTTTGTATTGATTTCACTAACCAGATGGCCTGTTCTCGGTTCAGTACCTATGAAAAGGCCAACTCCTTGTAAATTTCCATTGCTTCCAATTTGAAAACTTCGATATTCCTGCAAGTCAAAGACATATTTAGCTTGCAATTCAAGGACATAATACAACTGAACTAACTCTGTGAATCAACATTGTAATATAATTGGCAGCTTAGATCAGCATGATAAAGACAAAGCAGAGAGAATCAAACTAATTGTAATACCTTTGGACTAATAATCCTCGTAAAGGGATCACCAAGAGTAGAAAGCATTCCACTGATCTTCATATAAGCTGCATCCGCTGACCTAAGAGGAAACATTTCAACCATTGTTTGCTGCAACTTAAGATCCCAATCTGCATAAGAAGAGGCCAAGTCTTCAACACTAATGAACCACGAAAAGGGTGGACAAAGAAAGAAAGAAGCATCCAAATACTGCAGTAGTTGATTTCTTGAAAAGTACCTAAACAATTACTACTGAGATCATGAACATTATTGAATGGATTGTAACAATCTTCAAATGCAATATTTAATTTGTATGCTACTCACTGAAAACAAAAAGGATATAGTAGTACCACTACCTTGGTGATTAAATGTTGGGTCTACGAATGTTTCTCTAATTAAACCCCAAGCCTCCACAAGAGTTCTTTGTACTGAGTTCACCTGATAAACAACCATATGAAGTCGGTATGAGCATCAGATTTGTGATCCAGAACTACCAAGTTGGGACTTAAATAAAAAACAATTTGTATAAAATGATGATATAGTTATAGTCAAAGTACTAAATATAAAGTAGATGGATATAAGAAATCTACCAACATTAGCAAACCAGAAACAATATTACTATAAAAAAAAAATTAAAAAAGTATAGGAGAAGAGAGATGTTAAATCTACATTCTACTCATTCTGTGTTGGCTTGATGTCTTTTTTTCTTTTCTTTTTTAATAGAGCTTGATTTCTTGCAGTGTTAAGATTAATTGTCAGATAAATGAATAATATGTATTATCATAAAGGGATCAGATTAGTATGACAAAGGAACAACTCATTTCAAAAGAACAGCAGACAGCTATATACAAAAGTACGCGTAATCAAAAGTTTCCTATATTCTTAGTATAGGAAGAAATTCTGTTTTGTACTTAAAACATTTGACATATGGTTCTTTCTATGTGCTGTAAATTATAAGTGTGCTTGTTTGGTTGTTTGTTCATGTTCCTTTCAGTGTACAGCAGTGTTGATTTATACAAGACAGCTAACTAAAAGATAATTAGAAGAAACACATACATAAGACTCCATTAAATAGAAAGAAAGTAGACGAATCACCTCAGTAGTGCGAGAAACCGGAAAAGCAACGGTCAACGACTCAGCCATCGCCGGAGAATCAAAACACAGAGAAAAACTGGCAGCAGCGGCAACAGAAAACGCAAGAAAGCCTTTTCCAATGGACCCAATGAGTTCCTGACTAGTGTTTTCATGAGCTTCGGCCTTTGCAGCACAGCTGACTCTCCATTTCCGGCTCACACTGCGATCTGAGCATGGAAACCGATGCGAGGGCATTAAAAGTGAGGTGGGTTTTGGGAATCTGGGCGAAATAGGTGAGCAAGGTGTTGGTTTGAGATCCATGTTTGGGCAAAGAGGCTCCATGGTTGGAGGTGTTGTTTGAGGACCAAAATGGAGAAGAGAGAAAACAGAGGAGTTGAATATTGTTTGGCTAAAGTTATTCGTTTTGTTTGTTGGGATTCTGGTGGTGGGATCCACATGAATCTTGCTTCTGCTTGTGTGGCTTGAGATTCATTTACCGTAGCCTCAGGGTTGTATATGGTAAGAGGCTCAAGTTCGACTATGGAATTTTGCATTTGGATGTTTCTACTCCAGTCTCTAACAAGAGAAAATCTAACGTGCGACGGACGCACCACGTCACTCATGCGACCCACCAGTCACAGACTTCCATGTGTTATTTTTTTCCTATATTGCTGGAGAGAAGAAAAGACAAAGAAGTCGGAGGGGATCTCCGATCAAACCCAACCGTATATATCCCTCACACCCAAACTCACTGTAACTAGCTAGGCCCGGGTCGGGAAGAAAGATTGGTTTCGAGCTGCGGCGAAGGTTGGAGTGGTTGAGGCCTTGAGGGGAGGGAAGGCGGTGTCGAGGGACTTCGCCGGTTGGGCTTCGGGTCTGGTAGATGAGGGGTGGGAGTGAAGGGACGGTGGTTGAAGGAGGAGACGACCCTGAGGGAGAGGTGGGTGGTGGGGTGGAGAGGCAGACGCACAACCTGGGTTTTGGGTTTGATCGGAGGGGATCGGTTTCCGATCTCAACAGTGCTGACGTCAAAAAAAGTGCAGTGTCGTCCTGTGACTGGTGGGTCGCATGAGTGACGTGGTACGTCCGTCGCAGGTAAGTTTTTCTCCTCTAACAATCTCTTTCGTTCCATTTCAAACAAAGAAACGGGAAAAACAATCTTTCTCACCTCGAGTTTGGTTCGGGTGTACACTTGCGGCATGCTCTATCTGAAAACCTAAGACACATAGGGAACGACTCTTTTATATGAGGTTCTCAGTGTTTGCTCATGGAATAGTTAGAGGTTTATATCCAAAATTAATAATAGAGGTACCGTTGTCTATGTTCTCAGTGTCTTAGGTTTTTAGATAGAGCAATCCAGTTTCCCTTCATCTGGGGAAACAAACGTGTCGTGTATACCACGGTCTTAAATATCGATACTTTCGCCCATATTTCAACAAAAATATCGTTTTTTTAGACCACCAAAATTATCTCAATCTCCCTCATTTTATCACGAGACATTATCGAAATATCGCGATATTTTACTAAACATGCGATATTTTTTTTAACTGAAGGAATATTTTAGAAAGATTCCATAATTATATTCAAAGAAGACCCTGTTTGTGACAGGTTTTGATCCTGAAACCTTCCAATAAACAGACATGCGCCCCTGCCAACTCCACTGGGCTGGGTTTTGTTTATGATATGCTTTTAGTATTAAAATTACTTCTTCTTTTTTTAACAATTTATCTTCACATTTTCCCTTTCTATTTTATTTGTTTCAATTTTTTTATTTTAAATTCAATATATCGTTTATTGTAGTTAATCAGATTAGTAAAGTATTAGAGAATTTTCATCTTATTTAAAATATAAATACATATAATGCCAATAAAACAAAATTTCAAAAAGCACATGTAGCCTAATCTATACAACTATTTATATTTATATATATATAGGCCAGATCAAGAGAGGACGTCCGCACAGCCCTTAAAGTGCGGACGTCCATCCGTTCTTCACCGTCCGACGCCGACGACGACGCTTCTCCACTCGAGCAGACACCAGAGGCATCCCCGATGAAGATGAAGGCCATGGAGATTGATTTGAAGGTCTGGGCAGCAACCTCCACCCAAAACTTCGGACAAGATCGATCTTGGCTGCAAACTGGTATTCGGCGAACTCGCCAGTAAGAGAAAGTCATCGGGGATGCCTCTAGTGTCCTCTCGGGTGGAGGAGCGCCATCGTCGACGCCGGACAGTAGAGAATGGAGGGACGTCCGCACTTTAAGGGTTGTGCGGACGTCCGCTCCTAATCGGCCCCACACACACACTAATTCACCTTATATAGTATTAATGTATTATGTAATATACGTGCTTATAAAGTAATTAATTGATCAAATAAATATATCATAAAGTTTTACATGGGAGTATGTTTTTATACAAGTTTCCGTCGAATTTTCATCCATACCGATAGTTTCCAAAATTTCCTTCGAAATTTTCATTTTTCAGATGGTTGATATATCCATAATCACCATATTCTGTTGTCACAAGAATCATCGATTACCAACCCAATACAATTAACTCACAACACAGAGGATCCAAATGCCTAAAGCTTACCTTGAATCGATTTAGTGGTTAGCCAAAAACAAACAGAGGTCCGTCGCCGGAAACCCTAAATTGATGCTATCTGCCTAACTCAACTCAGCAGCCATGAAGTCGATTCCAACCATGGTCCAACATCTCTGGAGTTGACTCAGGTCATCGGGAGAAAGAGAGAACACCGGCGGTGACGAATTCCATCAAGGGCAGGGAACAACCATCCCAAAAAAAAAAACAAATTTGTTAAACTCCAAGCTAAACTGAAATTTGAATACCCTAGAATAGTAAGGATGATGAGAGGAAGGAAACCATACCAGGAGAAGTCGCCAGAAAACACTGAAATCGACGGAGGAGCAAAAGCTTCTCGCCTCCGTTTCTCTTCCCATAGCCGCCGATCGGAAAAAATAAGGCCAGAGGGACCTCAACGAAGTCAAGGTGACTTGATTGGTGGCCGGATGGCGAGGACAGCGTCAGAGGTCGACGTCGTTTTCTTTGGGTTTCAAGAAGAGTCGAGAGAATGAGAGAAAAAGAAGGAGAGACGGTCCTGACGAGGGTAGAGAGGGGATTCGGCTATGGTCTTCCTTTTGCCGGTGACCGTTCGAAGGATAGGAGCCGCTCGAAGGATGGTAGCTGGGGGGGGAGAGTGAATTGTGAGAGAGAGTTTTTTTCAATGGAGGCTGAGAATGAGAGAGCAGTGACAATCGATAGGTATTAGGTCAAAATTAATGCGCAAGTGCGCCCATTTTTTTTAAAAAGTGCGTCTTTTTTTTCAAGTACCGCGCCCACGCCTCTTTAACTTAGGTAGATGTTTGCGTAACAGATTAACATATTTGTCTACTTACAAAATTAAATATTGGGGGGAACTAAACTTAATTGTTGAGGGTATTCCCTCCAAAGGTATTTCAGAAACTAAAAAGTAATTATAAGACAACACATAAATGTTTTCCTATTAACAAAAAAATTTGTCTGCAAAATGAAATGGTTTGGAGGGAATCCACCTAAGTTAAAATTAAGGCTAGGACTTCGTTTACCTCCAAAGTCAAAAATTACACTATTCTAATATCAGGCAACACATAAACGTTGTCTTATTAACAAAAAAATTTGTCTGTAAAATCAAATGGTTTAGAGGGAATTCACCTAAGTTAAAAGGCTAGGATTTACCTCCAAAGTCAGAAATTACTAAATTCAAGTATCAACCAACATATAAATGTTGTCTTATTAACATAATTAAGTAAAATTTTCACACAAGTTGTCAATTCATAAAAATTCAATATCAGACAACACATAAATGTTGTCGGATTAACATAATTAAGTAAAATTTTCACACAAGTTGTCAATTCAATAAATTCAATATCAGCCAACATATAAATATTGTCTTATTAACATAATTAAGTAAAATTTTCACAAAAGTTGTCAATTCAATAAAATTCAATATCAGTCAACACATAAATGTTGTCGGATTAACATGAGTAAAATTTTCACACAAATATTGGTCAATTTGAAAATCCCTCCAAAAGTTGAGAAAGATAACCTTCATAACTAGACGACTTATAAGTATTGTCCAAATGTAACTTTCATTTTGACAATTGAGATTAAAACAGACATCTTTCTTTACCAACATATATGTATTGTCCCAAAAACATACATTTTTTCAAAGAAAATTAGTATTGTCTAAATGCATATTCCACCGACACAAAGAAAAAAATGTGTCGCCCTGAAGCCCTGAACAATACTTAATTTTGTTTGTGTCGCCTGATACGTGTTGCCTGATGCAAGAAATGGCATAGTGCTAGTAATTTTTTATACATACTATCCTCATAAATATCCATATTGATAAATCCACCGAAAACCTCAATTTCGGTAACTCTCCAAAAATAATAAAAATTGTCAATTATCAGAAAAAACACTAAATTCCATTGCATGCTTTTAATTAAAACAAACGTCCACTCACAAATTTAGGCCTAAGCCTGACGTCAATCCGAGGTCTCTTCAGCTTGAGCCTCCTCACGTCTTGTTCAAAATATACTCATAAGTTCCGATCCCAAATTTTAAATCATAAAATTAATAAATATGAAAGTGAGCCTAAATCGCTCCCCTTAGCCTACTTCTTCGAATTCTAGCAACGGTTCAGACCGGACACGCACAAAATTTTTGACATAACTATTTAATGGATTTAAACTAATTCCAAAGCTACCCCAAACATCGGTTTCTTATCTAACAACTAACAAATTAATCAATCTCTGATTAACTCCAAACCTTATCAAAAACCCCTATAATACTCTCAAACTTAACATTATTAAACTCCTCTCTTCAAATATAACCTATAAACCCAAAAAAAAAACCTTCAACCTGGCGGCGCCGCCGTCTGCTCCGCGGGCAGCAAGGGCGGCCGGCCCTACTCCGACCAACTCTAATGTCCACCAAAATTTGAAACAACATTCCTCTCAACACGCACAACAACTTCCCTAACTAGCACAAACACCAATTACAAGCCTAGATTGGGTAATCAACCCAAAACAGTGAAACAAGCCCTAGAATTTCATTTAATCTTTTCTCCTTACCAAGTGTGAATCGAGCCAATTCCTTTTGAGGGTTTACTACCCTAGATTAGGGATACAAGATGGGACAAGGATCGTTGGCTATGGCGGCCAGATGAGGGAGCTCTGGCGAAGAGGGCAGTCAAGCTTCTTGCCGTGATATCAAGCAAACAACAGCGGGAGAGACGTTGCCACCAACCCAGGAAGAGAGAGGAGAAGACGGCGGTCCAAATGGGACCGGTGCGGCGGCCTATTTCGGCCTGACAGCATCGGACAGAAGCAGGGACTTTCTAGCAGGGAGAGAGAGAGAGAGAGAGAGAGAGAGTCAGGAATGAGGCGAGAGAGAGAGAAGAGAGAAGTGTTTGGGCTTTTCCCTAACCGGTTCTCCAATCCACAACACATTAAAACTCAACT
Organism: Fragaria x ananassa; assembly: GCA_034370585.1. Classification (NCBI taxonomy): domain Eukaryota; kingdom Viridiplantae; phylum Streptophyta; class Magnoliopsida; order Rosales; family Rosaceae; genus Fragaria; species Fragaria x ananassa. The sequence goes on from CP139752.1 coordinate 15,095,076, forward strand.
CCAAAAACACCCCAAAAACATACCCTAAAAAAATTACATTTTTACTAACCAAAATTACCCTTTACCGTTTTCAATAAATCCTCCTACGTAATAATTTCTCTGAAATAAACATCTCTCAAAATATCTATAGGGTCTTTTGAAACTATAAATTCATTAATGAAGACAATATAAATTCTTATTAACACCATGTAAGTAATTAGGTTAAAAAATTTAAGAGTCAGGATGTGACAGCAATCTTGAATCTTCATGGAGTAGAGGACCTTAAATTCCTCCATTCGAAGACCTAAGTTTTTTTTTTGTAAGCATAGAGGGACTAACTCATCGTCCCCCCATGAAAATTTATTGATAAAAAAAAGTACAAGAAGCTGAAGGACTAGGCCAAAATCAACCATAAAGAACGAATAACCTCTTTTGTAAATGAAAAAGTAATCACATAAAAACATCAATAAGCACATAACAAACACATTAACAAATACGAAAATTCGGGAGACCGAGTGCATCTCGCTGGCAATGATCAACGATGGAAGGAGGAGGAACATCCCACCAAGACATGCAAGTCAATGACATCATATTCATATCAAAGGAGACCATTACTTTCATTGTCTCAAGATCAATTATGCATGGAGTAATTTGAAATCCTCAACGAACCAACATATGAACAGTGGAACCAGGAAGGTGATCCTAGCATCAAGATGCATATATAGGACATATCTCAAGAGGTTCCCCTATCTTCTCTTCAAGCGAGCACTACTACACACAAACACATTAACGGCGTTTGAAATGGAAAGTCATTCATGGTGTTTTTCGACGCTATGCCTTAACGCCGTCTAAACCAACGCCATCTTTTCCTAGAGTTTTACGGTGTTTGAAAAAAGCCATTAAAAGTATTTAATGACTTTTACAAAATGCCATAAAATTACATTCAATGATGTTTCCAAAACGCCATTAAATTTAATAACGTTTCTAAAACGTCATTGAATGTAATTTAATGGCGTTTGATAAATGTCATGAAAATACTTTCACATTTTAAAAAAAAATATTATAAATATTGATTTTCATATTAAATGAAAATCAATTATCCTTTAGTTCATTGCAAAAAAAAAATTACATATCACAAAATGATTTAAAACATAAATACATCGTATAACTTTATTCAAACTCATGTTTATTGTTACTGTACTATGTAAGAGAAAGAAAGAAAGAAATACGTTCGAAAAAAAAACTAAGTATACATGAGCACAGAAAAACCTAATGGCTGCAGATTATCTTTCTTGACCATTTTCTTCAATGCATGGCAAGCTTAACTCTCTTGATGCTTCTTTGATTGTGGCATCCAATAATAATCTGGCACAATTCACAAGTGAGTAACAAAAGGATGGGGAAAACACAGAATTTGTTGGGACAATGGAACTAAGCAAGAGGTCCATATTGTAGAAATGAATTTAGAAACTAATGCAACAATAAACTAAACATTGTGGGTGTTAAACAGGCTAGCTAGAGTAACAAAAGGATGGGGAAAACCTTCCCATTATCCCCACCTAGAGAAAAAGAACAAAAGAAGACAGAATCCTCAACCTTTAATGCGTAATTATCATCACTATGCAAAAGGTCACTCAACCTGATCTGCAGCACAATGTTCAATGCAAATCAAAATGCACACTAGTAATCCAATCCCCAAAACAAACCATTATAAACTCAAAGAAATTTAAGAAGACAGAAAAGAGTAAAAGAACTTCCCACTGTAATCGAATCAGGATATTCTTGTAACAAATCACCAATCACAAGATCCAATACCTAAAATAAAAAAAATAAAAAAATCTATAATTAACCACCAATCATACAAGGAATTAAATAAAAACTACAATTTGGGCAGACAGCGATTTTCCCAGAACCACGAGGACCCAGAAGCAGAATTGAGTTACAGCACCCCTCCGTTATCAAACTCGACACAAAAAACTTGAGCTTGCTGAAATCGACCCAAAAAAAAACCCCAACTTTAATTTCGCTTCATACAATCAACCATAAAATTAGAGTCACATGAGATAAACTTGACCTGTAGTTGGAGTCGGAAGATTCACAAAGTGGCCGATATTGAGTCGATCTCTAAATAAAATCCCTCTTTGCCAGATCTCCTTACTGCAAAATATAAAACAACTGCATCAGATATCAAAATCGTCAGTTCACAATATCAAAACCAAAGAGTTGGGTCAAATTGAGAAAAAAATCAAAATCAAAGAGTTGGGTTCAAGGAAAAGTGATTGAATTTAGGGCATACGGGTTGCACGATTCAGATTTCATGGTCATGGTAAGAGAGATGGAAGGTAGATTGGGGATTGGGGAAGACGAAGCAAAGAGATTGTTCTGGGTATTGATGATTTCGGCTTGGGATGAAGAAGGAAAGGAGCCAGATTTGAGCCGGTGAGAGAGAGACGGAGTTTCTTTTCTTTTTCTTTTTTTCAATTGTGACGAAGGAGTTGAAAGACGAATCAAATATTAATAGATTTCAATAAGTACAAAGTAGACTTAATGGCATTTACTGCCAAACATCATATCATATTTTCATTTAGGAGTAAATGCTTGTGACACCCTGTAGTTTATACATAAAATCAGTTTTGTCCCTCACTTTTTTTTTTAAACTGGTATACCCCTATACTTTGAATTCTCGACTGATTTGCCCTTGTCGTCAATTGACCGTTAAAGAAGACTCTTAAGTTGCTGAGATGACCGGTCTTGCGATTCCAACTCAGCTAGAAACCTGCAACATCGACATAATATGTCCAATATACCCCCAACTCAGTGACTTTTAAATTCTTGCTCTCTTTCATTTCCTTCTCTGCATCTCACTCCCAACTCTCCTCCCAGACTCTCAAGTCTTCGTTTACAGAGGGAGCTCTCATGGCCACCACTGAGGACTCACCGGCACCGGCACCGGCACCGGCGAATCCAGCTCCTCCGGCCCTCCCAGACTACCCTAAGGTAACAAACCAACCTTCATTTCTGTCCAGACTTGGCTGCTGCACTCCCAGAAGCAGTATTACTATTAGCACTATTAGCAGTGGTGCAACTTCTGTCGGAATTACCTGAGAAATCACGAGGGTACGTCGCAAACGGTGGCCAGTTGGGAACGATTTGGCCGTAGCCGCGAGCGGTGCTGTGGTACTTAACCGACGGCTGAGATTGCTTCTGATGGTGGAAAGTGAACGCCGGAACAAGATGGTCTTGAGTTGTGGGAGGGTAAACAAAGTTGGTACGAGCCTTGACACCGCGCATGGCTCGAGCGGCACAGTCATAGGCGCATGCAGCCTCCTCGGCGGTGTCGAAGGTTCCCAGCCACCGTCTTTCCTTGGAGTGCGGGTCCCTGATCTCAGCAGCGTACCGTCCCCACGGCCTGCGGCGCACGCCGCGGTAGCGCAGTGTGGAGGCAGAGCCGGCGGTGGCTTCCTTGAGGGAGCGCTTGTTGGTGGGGGTTGACTTTTTGGAGGGGACGAAAATGGGGACGTCGGGCTGGGACGTGGGGGTGAAGCCGTTGAGCTTTCTGAAAGCTTCTTCCATTATTTCTCTGTTTGGTTGTGGTTTTCAAGGGTTTGAAACAAGTGAGAAACTTAGAAGTATAGGCACAGTCATAGGGAGGTGAGGGAGTTGAAGCGGAAGGAGTCACGGCGGAGGCGGAGGTGGAAGAGTTGGGAGTCTCGGTAGCAAATGCAAAGGAAGCATTGTAGGTCATTTTTTCGACAGCGGTTGTCTCAGAGCGGTTTATGAAGGAGAGCTCATGGGTTTTGAGGAACTCTTTTGCCAACTCCGGCGACGTCACCACGATGCATGGGACGGAGCCGAGGCGGGTGAGGAGGCCTAACTCAGCTACCATGGCTACCACCTAGCTTGTGATGATCCCGTGATTTTTTGAAGGAGAAGGCGTCAAGGTGGTGGAGAGGGAGGGAGAGGGAAGATGGGTCGGAGTCGGGTTCAGATGTTTCTGAAAAGGATTCGGGTTGGGAGAGAGAGGGGGTGGAGGGGAGGGGGGAGAGGAGGAGGGTGTGGTGGTCAAGGGCGGCAGAGGAGAGGGAGAGGGGGAGAGTGAGAGGGTAAAATTGTCATCTCAATACCTTGGTCTCATACATGTGTCAACATGTTAGCCACGTCAGCTACATAACGGGTTCACTTGACGACAAGGGCAAATCAGTCGAGAATTTAAAATATAGGGGTATATCAGTTTAAAAAAAAAGTGAGGGACAAAACTGATTTTAGGTGTAAAATACAAGGTGTCACAAGTATTTACTCCTTTCATTTATCATCCACTAGTTTGCTGTGAAAGAACTGGGGTTGGAGCTAAGATTGGATTTTCAGTGCTTTCAAAGGTGGTGGCATGGGGGTGGGTATCGGCGGTATCGTTAGGAAGATGAAGATTAACCATTGTGCAATTGAATTTGATTTGAAGGATGGAAGTTGATGAAAAGGAGCAACTTCAGGGCCGAAGATTTAAAGGCAGTAGAGAAAGAACATCGTGATTACAAAACACAATTAAACTCCAATGTGATTTAATGCATATAAAAGCTTGACTCGAGGAGCACAAAATTACCAAATGCAGATTGAAAAGACCAGAAGACTAAGGGCTTCATCCAAGCACGTCGATGAGAAGTTAAGATTAACACAAGCGTGCGACAGTTGGCTTGGGAGAGGATGAAGTGAATGCAAATTGGGAGGAGAAAAATCATGCAGAGATAGAGAGATAACTTCCAATAATACCAATGTAATTGATATTAGCCATGATGCAATTGAATTTGATTTGAATGATGGAAGTTGCTGAAAAAGAGTAACTCTAGGTCCAAAGATTTAAAGGTAGTAGATAAAGAACATTGTGATTACAAACCACAATTAAAATTGAATGGGGTTTAATGCATAGGAAGGCTTGATTCAAGGAACACAAAATTACCAAATACAGATTGAAAAGACCAGAAGACTAAGAGCTTCATGGATGAGAAGTTAAGATTAACACAAGCGTACAACAGTTGGCTTAGGAGAGGATGAAGTAAATGCAAATTGGGAGGAGAGAAATTATGCAGAGATAGAGAGATAACTTCCAATAATACAAATCTAATTGATAGTGGGATGCGGCTTCTCACTGCCAATATTTCGCGGCAAACGAGATTCGCAATAATACAAATTCATTGCTCATTCTATGGAGGAGCGTGAAACAATTTCTAAAGTGATTTAGGTAGACAAACTATTTAAAGGAAGAAAATTTACAATAATTGTTCTGTTGGATCAACTACCTCTTAATTCAAGACACAAATGAACCAAGAACATAATGGTTGGTTATCATAATTCATAAAAGAACCAACCATAAACTACTCACTACCAGTGGCGGAACCATGATTTCACAGTGGGTATGGCTAATTTTGTATGGACAGAAGAAAGCAGGAGGAGGAGAGCGTGAAGATGAATGATAGTATGATACTCTGTAAGGTCTGTTGCCGGCGTCGATTACGGTGGAGGCGACTGCGGAGGACTAGAGTCTGGAGGAGAGGAGGAGAAGGAGAGAAAGCAGGAGGAGGAGAGCGTGAAGATGAATGATACTCTGTGAGGTTTGGTGGGCTAATTTGGGTTGTGGCCTAATCTGGGTATGGCTATAGCCCTGATAGCCACATGAATAGTTCCGCCGCTCACTACACCAAATAATGTTTCTAATATAGAGATCTATGTACTGAAACATAATTGAAGAATCTTCTGTAATATAGAAATATCAATATCACGATCTCCCCTATTTTGTTTTGTCAACTTCCGTCTCCGTTTCACAAAAGAAGAAAAAGAAAGATTGATCAAGGTATATATGTAGCATCACATAATCAGTGAAGTATGACACTCATTATGTATAACCCAAACGGCCAAACCTGAGAATGATTGAAAATAAATCCATTTGTAAGTTGAAAGCATATACAGAGCGGATAATCATAGCTCAAAAATATGAAATTGGGTTACCTAATTGAACAGAGTAATAACGCTTTAGAATAAAAAGAAAAAAATTGAAGAAATGTCAGTAGTGTCCCAATTATAAACCCAAGAATTGTAACTCAGATGTTTGAAACTTCATGAGAATACAATTCGGTTCAACTTGCGTACGCCATACCTGTTTTTGTGCTTTAGTTTTCTCCACTTTTGGATGCTTTGAGCAACACCTACCCATCTGGTTTTTGTACGAATATGGTATGAGCAGTGGAAAGTAAACCGCTCCTGAATGTCCTCTCGAGTGCGTGTGCGTGTTTTGCGCAATCTAGCAAAGAACAGAGATAAGTGTACAATTGCTAATCAGTTTTTATTTATGTTTTTTCAACTCCTGTGTGGATACCATGGCCCTGCTCCTTGGGCAGTTCTCTCGTATTGAGATCGTGCATGAACTGCCCCCAAAATCTCTGTTTTCTCTTCTGTCCCGCTGAATTCTCCTATGGGGAGTGTTTTTGACTTCTTCTTTTTTTACTTGTCTCTATTAATTAAAGCAATTTGCCTTATGAAACTGTCATGGTTAAATTTATCTTAATCCCTAGAAATGCCCTTATCTTGATATGAGTTTACAAAAGTTTGATAAAATAAAGAAAGTGCAAAATAGAAATTTAGAAAATAAAGTATACAAGTAAAAAAAGAAGAAGTCAAAAACACTCCCCATAGGAGAATTCAGCGGGAAATTAACGGTGTAAACGTCATGAAATTAACGGTGTTTAGGAAACTGTCATTAAACTGTGGCCATACCATTTTTTTTTTCTCATGTGCTGCATTCCATGACATTTTTTTGAAAAACGTCATCTTTCCACACTTTCAAATTTCAATGACATTTTAGACAAAACGTCATAAACATATTGCCATTAAAGGCTATATGTGTAGTAGTTGTGGTCCGGGAAGACAATAAGATCTCAAACCCTAGAGATCTTCGTGGAAGAAAGAAGAATGCATATTCTGCTCAGGTCTAGAAGAAACTCTGTAAGTGGTGACCTCAACCGATTTAGGAGCAACAACAAAAGGAGTGGCCATTGTTTTTTTTTTTTTAAGTTAAAAGTTAAAAGTAGATTCTAGAAGAGGTTGCAAGTGAGGACAACAGTAGAGATATATGATACCGTCGTATATAGTTGAGCTCTAATGGAAAGATTCGCGTGGAAGACATCAGTTGGACTAACTCATCTCGATAAAAGAGGAAATGGTTAAATATGGTAATGTTTTTTTACTACAATCATTTAAGGGGGTCCCCATATTGTAACTACGTCGAGGAATCCAAGCCACAGTTATGGGCAATTGTGAGGACATGGATACTAATAAAGCACCAGTGACAAGGAAGGCCAGGATCACAAGAAGAGCGCCAACAAGTGAATCTTGTTGGAGAGGAAAGATCCCACATCAGAAAATAGAAAAATAAAATACAACTTATAAGTGGATGGATCATATCCAATTGTACCGAGGCCTTTTGTGATTAAAACCCAACACCTTAAAGGTGGTTAAGTTGAGACAATATCGGTACAATAGTGATCCACGGGCCACGCTTGTCCCTGTTCTAGTTGGTATCAGAGCGAGTCCCTCTTCAATTAAGTCTCCCAGCGTAACAGGAGAAAATCTCCCAGCATAATGAGCCCAGATTTGGGTTCATCGAATTGTCATCGGGAAAATTCCGATTGGCCCATACCATACCAAGTGCCTGCAGTGGGCCTTGGACTGAAGCATTACCGATTTCCGATGTGGGAATTGGACTGAATGAATTCCACGTGCAGACCTAAAAATTAGGTTGCACGTGAGGGGGAGTGTTGGAGAGGAAAGATCCCACATCAGAAAAGGGACAAATAAAATACAACTTATAAGTGGATGGATCATATCCAATTGTACCGAGGCCTTTTGTAGTTAAAACCCAACACCTTAAAGGTGGTTAAGTTGGGACAATATCGGTACAATAGTGATCCATGGGTCATGCTTGTCCCTGTTCTAGTTGATACCAACTAGAACAGGAACAAGTGTGGCCCGTGGATCACTGTATCAACTAGAACAGGGACAAGCATGGCCCGTGGATCACTATTGTACCGATATTGTCCCAACTTAACCACCTTTAAGGTGTTGGGTTTTAACCACAAAAGGCCTCGGTACAATTGGATATGATCCATCCACTTATAAGTTGTATTTTATTTGTCCATTTTCTGATGTGAGATCTTTCCTCTCCAACAAATCTCAAATCCATGGAATGCTTATATCAGCTGCTTAAGCAAGCCTACTACGTGTATGCGTCTGCACTGAAAGTGTCTTGTCTGTGCTAGGTTGGCGACGAGTTTCTTACTTTGTCAAATGGTCGTTGCCATCTAGTGGTAAGGTGAAGCTGAGTGTCGCCGATCTTCTATTTGGAGACAACATAGGGAAACCCTAAATTGTTAGCAGCATTGTAGTAAATAAGGGTATCTTGTAAACTTCTTGTAAAGATACTCTTATAAACAATGATCATTTTTAAGTGAGAAAGTATCAAGAAAAATATATATAAGTATTTCATATGAACATAGATACATGTTGCACGGTTTAAAAGGGGGTTTTAGAGTTTAGTTTTTTCTCTAAAGTTCATACATAACAAAGATAAAATTGGATATATAAATTTAGCTACTTCTGTCAACTTTTGGAGAGCTAGGGTTTTCCCTCTAGCCGCCAGAGAGATCGAGCAAGTTGAAGCGATGACAAAGGCATTTGGTGCTTCCATCAGATAGGAGGATGTTGTGTTAAATGTGATCGGTGGCGAGGACATTGTCTTCAAACTAATTTTCTTATGTGTGTGGACCGTTGTTGCCGAAAAAGGGGGTGCTTCTTCTATCCCTCGCGGCGGCGATGTCCTCAGTACATGTGGGGGTTGAAGGAACGTGTCCTGGTTCAGCAAGAGGAGGAGGACATTCTTGTTTTCCAATTCAAGAATCAGGAGGCAAGAGACCAGGCTATGAATGGAGGACCTTAATTGGTATTTTAACAATGAGTAATGCTAGGTGAACCACCTTTTGGTGAACCACCTAAAACTCACCTTATGTGGCAACATGATGTGGCTATGCCACGTAATCAAAGTGTAATATCTAATTTTTCTGTTTATATTTTTCTTAATTACGTAATTTTTTTTCTCTTTTAACTTTCTTGAATTTACTTTATTTTTTGTAAAATCCTATTTTCTTTAGGGTTTTCTTCATCATCTTCATCTTCTCCTCCTCCACGATCTGTCCTCTCTAAGACTCGATCACCATACCAAGTTTATAAGTTTTCGTCCTCTGTCCTCTCTCTAGTCTCCTCCTCCGTCCAATTAATTGTTCATTCACTGCCTCATCTCTATTAATTAAAGCAATTTGCCTTATGGAACTGTTATGGTTAAATTTATCTTAATCCCTAGAAATGTCCTTATCTTGATATGAGTTTACAAAAGTTTGATAAAATAAAGAAAGTGCAAAATAGAAATTTAGAAAATAAAGTATACAAGTAAAAAAAGAAGAAGTCAAAAACACTCCCCATAGGAGAATTCAGCGGGAAATTAACGGTGTAAACGTCATGAAATTAACGGTGTTTAGGAAACTGTCATTAAACTGTGGCCATACCATTTTTTTTTTCTCATGTGCTGCATTCCATGACATTTTTTTGAAAAACGTCATCTTTCCACACTTTCAAATTTCAATGACATTTTAGACAAAACGTCATAAACATATTGCCATTAAAGGCTATATGTGTAGTAGTTGTGGTCCGGGAAGACAATAAGATCTCAAACCCTAGAGATCTTCGTGGAAGAAAGAAGAATGCATATTCTGCTCAGGTCTAGAAGAAACTCTGTAAGTGGTGACCTCAACCGATTTAGGAGCAACAACGAAAGGAGTGGCCATTGTTTTTTTTTTTTTTAAGTTAAAAGTTAAAAGTAGATTCTAGAAGAGGTTGCAAGTGAGGACAACAGTAGAGATATATGATACCGTCGTATATAGTTGAAGCTCTAATGGAAAGATTCGCGTGGAAGACATCAGTTGGACTAACTCATCTCGATAAAAGAGGAAATGGTTAAATATGGTAATGTTTTTTTACTACAATCATTTAAGGGGGTCCCCATATTGTAACTACGTCGAGGAATCCAAGCCACAGTTATGGGCAATTGTGAGGACATGGATACTAATAAAGCACCAGTGACAAGGAAGGCCAGGATCACAAGAAGAGCACTAACAAGTGAATCTCAAATCCATGGAATGCTTATATCAGCTGCTTAAGCAAACCTACTACGTGTATGCGTCTGCACTGAAAGTGTCTTGTCTGTGCTAGGTTGGCGACGAGTTTTTTACTTTGTCAAATGGTCATTGCCATCTAGTGGTAAGGTCAAGCTGAGTGTCGCCGATCTTCTATTTGGAGACAACATAGGGAAACCCTAAATTGTTAGCAGCATTGTAGTAAATAAGGGTATCTTGTTATAATTTATATCTTTAGAGTATTGTTGCAACTCTTGCCAATTGATCCCCTAGCCTTCACCACATCAAAAAGCTGGAGAACTATATGATCCTTTCGTGAGTTTTGTAATTTCATGATTTGATTTGATGTCTTGCTCCAACGAAAATCATCATGAGCAATCATTTTCGAAAAAAAAAAATCATAGCTCTTACCTCTTCTTCAATATTAAACAAACATATTTTACACCCTCTTCAAAGATCTCTTCTTCGATCTCCCTATCATATTTCTGAATAACCTTATCTATGGTTTTCTAGATTTCATACACAAGAAAAACCTAACTAACGTTGAATATCATCATCGATGCTTGCGAGGGAAAAAAATTGATTGAGAGGGTGTTTGAACAATTAAAGATGGAGTGAGGATGTTGAGAGAAGAGATGAGATTGAGAAGGAGATGAGAACAACGTTTGATGAAGGACTTTGCGTAGAGATAAGAAAGAAACAATTTTTTTTTGTTGGAAGAGAGAAAAGAGTTTAGAAGATAAAATTTTAAAATAAAACATATATAATGCTTTGATGATGTGGCTATACCACGTTATGCTGTCACTTAAGCTGGGCTCTAGGTGGTTCACCTAGCATTACTCTTTTAACAATACCATGTTGTTGATGGTGGATTACAATATTAATGTAAGTCTCATTGATCTGTCCATGCCAAACTCGCTGATGATTTGGGTGTCTGTGTCGGGTCTCCGTATAGCAATTCAGAGCAAGAAGGTATTGAAAGATCGAAGATTTGCTAGGGGTGTTTGTGCACGCCAATCTAATTGCTTTGGCAAGGAAGAAGAAGGTCCAAAATTGTCACACCCCGATCCCGGCATCGGTGGGTTTTAGGCACCGGACGCCGTTTTCGAGACGTGAACGAGTGTTACAAAACGGAATAAAACAAAAGCACTTTCTTTTAGGCTAGTCGGCTACCCCTTCCTGGTCAAATCTAAGTACTTCTCTGCAAAAAATATTAGAGATGGGTGCGTAAGCATAACCACGCGCTCAGTGAGTAGACCAATGTGATATGCCTGCAAAGCCATGTCAGTTTACACACGCTACAAAATGTGTATATCGTATACATATCAGTTCACGCAATTCATCATATTGCACAATCTCATCTTATTGGATATCCTTCAATTTAGTGATCCCCACGGGAACCTAATGACCTTCAAGTCCTATAGCTCCGTGTGTCACATCCTTACTTCGGCATCACCAATCAAGAAGTTCACATGTTCTATGACTAGTCAAACAATAGATCACATAATTATATATAAACACCGCACAATTCGCAAATAGACATGCTTTACTCGAAAATAGAGAGATATTTCATAAATATTTCAAAATCATGCTTTTCAACTATTTTGATAACAAATAAGAATATTTAAAACATATTATACAAATCCACTCTAGAATCCCACCTCGATAGCATTGAAATCCCACCACGAGTACCGATCGTAAATTGAGCCTCCTAAAATGAGCCATCTAGAATCACCGTTGGATCTAGCTCAAACTTCTAGAATAGGAAGAGGACATCGATACAAACCCGTAACACTTCGCGGATTCGAAATCAGAGTTACGGATCAAAAGTTATTATCCTCTGAAGTTTAGTCACAAATCTAGAGAGATAATTTAAGTGAGAGAAAATTTGAGGAGAGAGAGAGAGAGTAAAAATGGCAGAAGAAGCTGAACCGGGTCAGCTCTATATATAGGGTTGGTAGGCTGGCAAGGAGAGGTCGGTTTGGGAGTGCTGATCCACTAAAAGAACGACACTTGCCGGAAGGCATGGCTTCTCCTAATTTTGCAACACCAAATTGCTACATGTCATGACCTCATTAGACCAAATTAACACTTGTCAGCCAACAAAAGCAAGCTGGCCCTTCCAGCACATGGGTTAGCTGCTATTCTTAGTGATTGAGAAATCTTATAGACGAATATCAAGGTGACACGTCACCATGAAACAAATTCGACGAAAGTTTAACGAAAGTTTTAAAAAAATCGTTGAAAATAGCTCAGGAGTCCAAAAAAATTACCGAAAAATACGGCGAACTCGTGATGACCTCTAATTTCTATTTATAAGAAGAAAATAATTTTTTTTTGTAAGAAATTTCAAAAAATTAGGATGTTTCAAAAATATCCTTCTGGTTCATGATGTGCGGTGCCGCATTCTGCCTTGTCAAATCTTTAATTTCTCGGCATGCAGTGGTGTTTGTGGAGGTGGAGCTTCGGTATGCAAAGTATCATGGGATATACTCGAATTGCGGCTTGTTCTCTCAAGGCGGGGGTAATTGCGATAAAGGGTTGGTGATGGTACGTAGTATCAGAGCTGACAACAGAGACAATGTCAGAGGATGCAATGGTGGTCGTGGGTGATCCAGATGCAGGGAACCCTAGCTCTAGCTCAGCGGTGGAGTTTTCTGGGTCCCCGAATTTTCGGTAGGAAACCCTAGTTTTGATCTAGGGTTGATCAACGCTGATGGGGAGCTGACTGGGCCTCAGGCTGCGAGGATGGGGTTGATTGGGCCTGACTCTATCTTTGGGCCCAAGAAGGCTGGGGCCTTGACGGATGGATTGACTGGGCCTAATTCTGGGTGTGCAGATAGACTTGTTGTTAGGCCTGTTTTTGGGTCAGCTTGTGCTAAATTGATGTTAGGTATAAGGTCCAATGGTGATGGGATTTTGCCTACCTTGATTGAATTGGTGGATATCACGGTTACTATTGGGACAACTCCTAGGAAACGAAAGCGTGTTGGTAAGGCCATTGGGAAGCAAGAATAAAGTCCTCAAGAAGAAGAAGGAGGCTCCTCTGCGTATCACGTATCCGGGTCCCTTTTTGGTACGTAATCTACCCCGGGTCTGTTCTTGGTACATAATCTAACTAGCCCTAATGAAAAGGGCAAGGGTAAGGTGTAGATATTACGTCATATGCATGTTCGTAGACTTTTGATGCATAGCTTTATCTATTTAATTCTGGGTTCTAGCTATTTTGTCATGCACCAATTAAGGTCTCTAGGCGACTAATATTATACCTCTTATAGGAGTTAGGTAGGAATAGTTTAATGTCATTTGTCGTAGGATATTAGCTTAGCACATTTACAATGAGGGCTTCCTGTCAGATGTAAGAGTTTGTCATGTATGTTATTTAGTTTCAAGACAAAATTTTTATTTTTATTTTTATTTTTTACATTTGGAAAACGTCCAAATTAACATCATTGAAACTTTTTTGTGTAGTAGTGAATGCTTCATACTTCAATTCTAAACATGTTTGAAGAAATAATTAAAATGAAAAATGGATGAGTTTCTGAAATTAACAGGTTTATTCTCATACAGCGTATAATCTTTGCTTGTTAGCGAGCATATAGTACAATCATTGAAGTAGGATTTTCACCTAACAGACAGCTTTCAGAATTTCGAAACCTTCATTGGTTTGGACTGTAGGGTTATCCAAACATTGAAACATGTCATATGAGTGACAACAAGTTGAGAAATATATTAGTTTAACCTGAAGCTCTTGCTTAGTCTTCTCTCCTATTAATGTAGAGAAAGGTATGGTTTTGATTGGATTTCCCAAAGTTAAATCAGGAAAAGGGTATGGGAAAGAAGGAGATAAAAGGGACCTTCACCAAAAGCAAAAGAGAGAAAGGCAATCCACCCACTGAAACAATGAAAAAAAGGAAGACAAACATATATTAGGTGCTGTTAATACCTTTGTAATTAACCTGTCCACAACTTTCATAAAAGAATGCTGATCGATCTTCGTTAATCACCAACAGTACTAGATGTGCAGGAGTAAGAGAAGGGTATAGCTAGAACTATATACCTTTGAATCATGAAGAAGTGACCTGCGAATTGCAGTTTTGTATTATGGTGACTTAAACAAAACCCCAGAGGAGACCGAGAAGATAAATATCTTGTAAAAGGGTGCCTTAAAGGATTAAACATGCCTAATGGAAGCGCCTCAAAAAGCTTCATTTTGAAAAACAAATTGAGCTTTGAAATCTAAATTGAAGAAACTACTCATGATGAAATTTGCTTTGTTGGGAAGTATAACAGAATTGAAGATTGAAAGCACGAATGAATGTCTCTGCACTTGACACAAACTAAAGCTGAAAAATGCCCCAACAGAATACTGACACAGGGAGGAATTTTAAGTAGATTGAGAACTCTATTCTTTAACTGTGAAGTATGGGCTGGTGCTGAAATTTCATCAAGGTCATAAAGAGACTGCCTGCATGAAGATCAACTATAATTTGTTCGTAGCTAGGCATATACCGCTATGCAATAAATAAATAAATATATATATAGGGGTATATAGGAAATAAATATTTAGACGTCATGTATACAAGTATTTTCATAATTATAAATGTATGCCATAATTATAAATATATGTTTTCAAGAACGTCAAACATGATCAACCACTTTCAGTTTCCTTGCGCCCTCATATATGCATAATAGCCGGCCTGGACTCTCTAATTCTACATTCCTCTCAATATCTGCAATATCTGTGTGTAATATTGAAGTTGAAGTATGCTTTCTTTCTTCTCCATCAAGTTTTAAATTCTCGATATATTCCCCAGGCCATACATGATCTCCAACATATAGTCCTATTATATATACCTACAACTTGGAGAATCTTCAAACATTAAAGCAAGAAAACTTTATCAGCAGAAAATGGAATGAAAAGCAGGCATCTGTCATGGATAATGATCATAAGAAAAAACAGAAGCTAGCTAGGTATAGTCCAAAAGAAGATTTTTGTTTCATCGTGTTTTGTTCATTTTTTATAAAATGAGATGGTATTTTTGTTTTTCTTTTCAAAAGTTATTATGGGGTCAAGTTTATTTTTGCCTTTTTACCTGTTTTTTTCTTTAGTCATTGGGGCCTCTCAAAACAAAGTTGTCCACCTATAATTTATTTGAGGATCAAAAGCAGCTTAGATCTGGTTCCTAATTGTTAATTGTAACATATATATCTTGCAGCGTACATGAGGGTTATGAGAGGTGCAACTAAGGTTGGCATATGCACCAATTGGGTAATACCCGAGAGGTAATGTACCACCCATCTTTAAAATGGGTAAATACCCACCGGGTAGATACCCGGTTTAATTTTTATGGATATTTCCATACCTAAACCCATGGGTTGATGAGTACCCGATTATCCATATCTTTCTTTATTTTATTCTTCTCTTTTGTCTGAAACGAATAAACTGATGAGTTGGGGGTGCAGGCCCGAGTCGGTGGCTCGGTCTTCATTGGCGGCAATGGTAACGGTCGAGCCCTCATCCTTGTGGTCAGTCGGAGCTTCCACCGATTGGATCGGGTTCTAATTCGGCTCCGGCAACGTGAAATTTCAAAGAAGTTGAACTTTTTGCCTTGGATGTTGAGCCTGCCATCGTTCATTTGGAATTAGAAGAGAGCAACACTGGAGAGAGACTGGTGAAGCAACGCTGGTGAAAAGGTTCGGAATCAGAGAGAGAGAAATCGAAGTCATGGAGGGTGGAGGAGGATGACTTGATTCCAAGGCTGGCCATGCCATTAGATTTGGTGAGTGCCTATATATGATCATCTCGTCCATAGATTTGTATAGCTTGGCAGAGACAGCTGGGATTGACCATAGAAGGAAGAAGCAATAAGCAGTAAGGTTTGGAATGGGAGAGAGAGAAATCCGAAGCCATGGAGGGTGGAGGAGGATGACGTGGATTGATCTATTTGAGTTGTGTGTGGGGATGAGTATAGATACCCATGGAAATACCCATTACCCGTGCGGGTACTGTCTACCCATTACCCGTATACTCATGGGTATTTTGCTGTCACATATTACCCATAATTTTTACCCATGGGTAATGGGCATGGGTTTTTATGCCGACCTTATGTGTAAATAGAACCCTCATGGAAAAAGAAAGGAAAAAAACAAGAGTAAGTGTTGTTTATGTAAATATAAAATTTAGGTTTTCCATAACTTCTGCAATAAAAGATTGAGTCTGAAAGCTGTAAGCTTCCTGGCTTTTATGTGCCTAACAATAGAAATTAGGATCTAAATTTTCTATTTCTCTATATTTCTAGTTATACATCAATTGTGGTATTTAGGTAACTAAGTTTACTTTTCAAAGAGAGTTAGAGGGTTTAGTTTTTAACTTCTATTGATCAGGCTCAATAACTGAGCTTATATGTTTGCAGTGAAAGTACTAGTTGTCAATTAGTTTGTTAGCTTATTGATTGATGTACGTGTCATCTAATTGTGGATGAGTAACAGGTATGTTTATCTTATTATCAATAAACATAATCATACATAACAACTTTCGAATCCCACGCGAGATAAAAATGTATTACACAGCTTATCCCGTCTATAGCTATCATAATATTACATTTTGAAAGTTGTAAATAGTTTACTAAATAGCTAGCTATGCGATCCTACCTCCTTGCAAATCTATTGAAGTGCCTCTTGATTACTAACTATTTGCATAGGCTTAAATACGGCTTACACTTTGGTGAAGATAATCTTCATTTCATTTTCAGTCAATATATACACTGTATAGCTTTAGCATGAGAATTAATTTTCTTCCAACTATCAAATAATTAATTTGATTTGTAATGTTACTGATTCGACATTAGAGATACTTTACGAGATAATTGTCTAAAATAAAATAACCAGAAAAATGACCTAATAAATTTGTGTTCCTTCTCACCGACAATAATGTAGGTTGAAACTAATGAAACGGTTAAGCCATTTTATTAGGTAATCAAAAGAAGTAATGTAAACAGAAAAGAGTGGCTTAAAATTATAATATGGCAGGAAAGGTAGTGATTCGAGCCAAGGGATCGAGACAAAGCTGTTGCCTCTGTATTGGAATGTGAATACAAAGGCCACGAAAATTAAACAGAGAAAGAAATAAAAGAAAAAAAAAATGCATACGTATGGGGATATTTCTTGGTCTCCTTCTTGAGGTCTTGGTAACAGTATCCTTGAAGTAACATTAAAAATACATATTCATAGTTTTGGGAATAGAGAAGAAAGAAAATGATCGAGTACGTCTTGGGATTTTGACCACAGAGAGAGAGGGAGAGAGTTTCTGGGTTGAGTCGTCATCGAGTGTGAGAGGATGCATGGGTTAAAAAGAAAAACACGAGGATATTGTATGGCTCGATCGATGATCAATCAGTACTTGTATTTTGCCTTTTAGTGATTCCCGCATAGTGGCGTCAAACACTGCTCACATTGGTGGTATTCTGGCATACCATGGATGGATGATTTCGAACTTGGAAGGAAGAAACAGGCTAGTAAGAGAGAGAGAGAGAGAGAGAGAGAGAGAGAGAGAGAGAGAGAGAGAGAGAGAGAGAGAGAGAGAGAGAGTGGCATGGCCCAGAACAAGGCAAAAGGGTTTGAAACTAATCAACGAGGATGCGAGGAGGTAGGGTTTGTTATAACCAACAAGTTGGTAGGAACTTGAATGAGATGAATGATAATTAATATGCCGATCGATCGAACCAGCCAGTTCCTCTCAACATTTAGAAACTTCCGGTTCAAAGGCTGCAGACTGTGGCCCAATTTAGAAACGATTTTGAAACAGTTTTTGGGGTCAAAAATGATTTTGGGGTCAACCTGAGGTGTTTGGTAACTACTAATATAACTGATTTTAAAAGAATAGATTATCTTAAAAGCAGGTTTTAGAGAAGCAGAGTAAGAGGTGCTTTTGCGGGAATCGGTTAGAAAACACGAAACGAAGCTTTAATTAATGAATTTTTTGTATATCATATTCTACCCTCCTCATTCGTTACGAAACGAACCTGAGACCTATCTCTTTCTTCTTTCTTCACTGCCTCACACTCCAGTCTCCGCCTTCATCTGGGACAGTCCGCCTCACTCCAGTCGTCGCCTCACTCCAGTCCAGGCAGACCAGCGATGTCGTTCTCCGAAACTCTTCCGTCGTTATTTCGTCCCCAACTCAAAAGGTAAAACATCTTCTTCTTGAACTATTTGGTATGTTGGGTTCGCTAGATTTTGGGAGTTGTTAATAGCTCTTGATTATCATAAAATTGTAATCGGGTTCATTATTGTTAGGAAGTACACACTAGAATTGACATGTACTTGGCCCATTGATGCTAGTGACTTGGGTTCAACGATTTGTTCAGTGTTCTGTGTTCTATCTTTGTTTTGTCGATGCCAGCAAATTCAAGAAGAATATATGAGTTCCATCATATCATACGAGCGATTGATGCTAGTGACTTGGGTTCAATGATTTGTTCTGTGTTCTGTGTTCTGTGTTAGTAGTATTGTTCTGTGAAGATAGTTGTTGTTTGTCTGTGTTTTGTGTTAGTATTGTTCTGTGTTTTTTCTTGATTGATCAACGATTTGCGTTGTGTAACTACTAACTAGGAGCTAGCAAGTATCATGGTAGACCTTAATGTTCTACTCTTAAAGATGTGCTTTTGAGTTTTGCCTTGAATTGTGAAGTTGCTTCGGGGAAGTACTTAGATATCAGATCAGAGAAAACAAGATAACGAGTGACACAAAAATGAATAGGAAAACTTTAGACTGCTTGTGATATGATGTGATTCAAGATAATGAGTGACACAAAAGAAAAAAGGGCTTTGTGATAATTTGCTTTCTGTGTCAATGCTCTATGAGCTAGTAGTTGTGGTTCTTAATAATAAAATCGTAAACTTTGTAAGGAGGACATGGCTAATAGTAGATGGCTTTATGCCTTTATGTGTTTTTGATAATTTGCTCCTACTTTGTTTCAGTTGGCGTTTCTAATTAGAGCCTTGTGTATGTTAGGCATAGTATGTGATTGTTCTTTTTCAAAAATAAAAAAATTAAAAAAATTGTTGAATGGCTTATGTTGTTAAGGGAAAGAAATAAAGTCTGTGATATGCATTCAAAATGAATTTGAGGATTTTGAGTAATTGGTGGATCGGTCATCTATTCAACTTGTGAATGATTCTAGGTAATTCTCTGAACTCCTTCTTCTTTTAATTTTCTTTCCCATCAGATGGGAAAGAAGAAAACTACAAATACTGCAACTGAGGGAACTGGAAAAACAAAGGCCACATGGCCTGATGATATAATAGCTATATTTTGTGATATAGCTCGTACGGAAGTTGCAAAGGGAAACAGGCCAGGTACTCATTTTGATAAAAAGGAATGAGAAAATGTTGTCAAAGCCTTTAATGACTCAACTAGAAGAGATTATACTAAAGACCAATTGAAAAACAAATGGGATTCACTTAAAAATGACTGGAAACTATGGAGTTCTCTATTGTATCAAGAAACTGGTATTGGATGGGATCCTGTTAAGAAGACTGTCGATGCATCTGCTGAATGGTGGACAAGTAAAATTAACGTGTGCTCTCAATTAATTTGTTGTTTCGATGTTCTCTTACAATTTAAGCATGAGTTATGAATTAAATTCTTCTTCTTTTGCAATCCAATCCAGAGTACCGCAAATTTCATGATGTGGGAATCAATCTTGACATGATGGATATTTATGATCAGATGTTCAAAGGTAGCGTAGCTCTAGGGCAATCTGTCATGATTCCCTCAACTAGTATAGTTGGTGAAGAGGTATTGGAGGATTTTGAGCATGATGAGAATGAGGTTCCTGATCCCGTGGAAGATATTCAAGGCAGGGGGAAAAAGAGAACAATTGTGGAAAGACAAACAGAAGTTACTAAAGACAAAGGTGTTTTAAAAGGGGCAAATGGGAAGAAAGGAAGGGTGGGAGGTGAGGCAAAATTGTCTAAACAAATTGATCGCCTTGTCGAAGTAGTTGAGAGTAGGAGTACAACTACATCAATTCCCACAAGTGCACAAGCAATTAGTATTCAGGAGGTCATGCAAGTTGTTGCAACTTTACCAGGAGCTGAAACTGGAACCAAGCTGTGGTGGTTTGCAACAGAGTTGTTTTGCTCTCAAGAAAAGCGAGAGATGTTCTCTATCATGACAGATGATGATCTGAAGCTCCAGTTTTTGATTCTTAATCAAAAAAAGGTCGATCCTTCTTTTGTAATGTGAAGTTTGTTGCTTTTCGCTTTTCGTTAGTTGAATACTGAGAGTGGGCCAATAAGGTTTTTTTAAATAAGGTTAATGGTACTCTGTTGAAGAGTATGTTTAGAGATGCTTTTGATCTTCTTCTTTCTAATAAGGTTGATGTGTGACTATCTTTTCATTAAGGATGTTATTTTGTTTTAATGATATTTTGTTGTTCATCATTAATAGTGTTGCTCTTTACTTGATATTCATATTATCATTGCCTAGTGATATTACTTGATACTCATGTTCACTTATATCTGTTTTTATAAACTTGGTTACTGGTAATATTTGTTAATGTTGTTGCAGCCTTTAATTAGTTGTTGTTTGTTTGTATTAATGCTATTGCATGTTTGTTTTGTAAAGTATGAACAATTCTGGAGATGAAGAGGAGTTGGATCAAATTATATGTGTAGCCGGTCGTCTTATTCAAGTGTATCTTGAAAAGTACATTATGAAAACTCCATGCTACACAAATTCTCAAACATGTTACATTTGGTTGATGGGTGTGTTAAGAGGTAATGACACTAGATGTTATAATGCATTTAGGATGGAAAAGAATTGTTTCTATATGCTATTGAAAGATATTGAAAAGGTGTTGGGGGGTTCTAAGAACATATACACTGCTAAAGTTTTGGTTATGTTTCTATATATTTTGGGAGGGGGTGAGACCAATAGAAATACACAAAAACGTTTTCAACGTTCGGGTGAGACGGTGAGCAGGTATTCAACATAATTACTGTTTTTTTTATCCAACATAATTACTGCTTATATATTAAAGAATAATTAATTTGTAGGATTGTGTTGGCGCAATTAATGGTGTTCATGTTCAAGCTATTATTTCTCTATATGATCAAGTGCCGTATATTGGTAGAAAAATGATACCCACCCAAAATGTGATGGCCGTATGCGACTTCGACATGCAATTCACATTTGTTTCTGCAGGGTGGGAAGACATAGGCCATGATAGTAGAGTATTCTTATCGGCCATGAGCAACCCTCTAGCAAATTTTCTCAAACCTCCAAATGGTAATATTTATTTTTTCTTAGATTGTGATATACTAATCTAATTAAATCATAATCAATCATTTATTATTTTTACTTCTTTCAGGAAAATACTATGTGGTAGATGTCGGATATCCATAAATGAGAGGTTATTTAGGACCGTATAAAGATGAGAGGTATCACCTTCCACATTTTCGTAGAGGTGATGAACCGACGGGTCATAAAGAAATATTTAATCATGCGCATTCTTCACTTAGGGGTATTATTGAGCGCACTTTTGGGGTATGGAAAAAAAAAGTAGAGTGTTTTACGTAATATGCCGACCTTTCCTTATGAAAAACAAGTGAAGATAGTTGTTGCTACAATGGTTCTTCATAAAACAAGTGAAGATAGTTGTCGCTACAATGATTTTTCATAACTACATAAGAAAGTATGCTCACCAAGATCATGATTTTGATGAAAGTGATGATTTCCAAAGTGAAGATATGGAGGACAATGAACATGAAGAAGATGGGACGGGAAGACAAAAAATGGAGGTGTTAAGAAACACCATTGCAAAAAGTTTAATGAATGCATCTATTTAGCATTTAGTTCCAATTTGAAATTGCTTCACTATATTTTGTGTAATGCAATGACCTTTTGTATATTATTTAAGAACTTTGAAATAGCTTTTGAAATTGCTTCATTTTTGTAATGCAATGACCTTTTGTATATTATTTAAGAACTTTGAAATGACCTCAATTTGAAATGCATCTTTTGTATGTTTTAATCTGTATCTTTTGAAATATATTGCTTCACTAATCTTTTGTATATTATTTAAGAACTTCATTTGATTATGGTGTTAAGAAATCTTATGTAATATCGTGGATTAACTTTATAATTCAGTTACATACAAAAGAAACAACTATTTATTTTAATATCAATTTATAATAATGCCCATTTTTGTAATTATACCCATCCAAAACAGTTTTTATTTATAACTTACCAAACACACGAAATTGTTTTTTGGTTCTCACAACACTCACTACAAGAAGAAAGGCTTTAGCCGACCAAAAAAAAAAAACCAGGCCGACGAATCAATGTTTCGTCAGGTAAAGTAGACTTTAGCCGACGAAATTTTCCTTTATCGGCTAAATTATATTTTAGTCGGCTATAGTCATCTTTAGCCGACGAAATTAAAATTTCGTCGGCTAAAGTTTGTGACTTCAGCCAACGACTTTAAACTTTCTTTAGCCGACGAAATTAAAAGTCCGTCGGCTAAAGTTCTTTATATTCGCAGATCTGAGCAGCAGCTCATCTGAGAAAAAAAAACGGGAGAAGAAAAAACGGGATAAAAAGTTTGGGTGTTGTTGAAATCTGTCCATAATTAAGAAGTGGAGCTATGTATAGGTACGTACATGTGCACCTCTTCAAGTGTAGATGGTTTGATACTAGGCCGCAGAGCATGAAGACCGATCAGTACGGAATATTATCGGTGAACACTGCTACAAGTTCTTACGAAAATGACCCGTTCGTTTTTGCCACATCGGTAAAACAAGTGTTTTATCTTGATGACCTTGCTAACGGTGACGCGTGGAAAGTAGTCAACCTAGTGCACCCTCGAAACATTTACCGGGCGGCTACACTTGGAGAGGCCGAAGACGAGGAAGAGGATATTGCGTATCAAGAGCCCAACGCAATAGGTATTCCTAACTCCTCTACCGTTCGCCTTAATAATTTTAAAGCGGGTCGTTCGGTGCGAATTCGTGATGAAGAGCCAAGGCTTGTTGATGTTGATCCAAATCAAGAAACAGACGAAGACTCTGGCGATGAGGAAAGACATATATTACCAGAAATTAATTCTGACACCGAAGAAGACTCATCGGACGATTCTGATTACGAGCCTTAGTTTTAATTTAGAGGACGAAATCCATTAATTTGTATAATTTTTCAAAGACCTTTTCCTTTATAGTTTACACATGTTGAATTCATATTTCAGTTATTTTATATGAATTTTGGTGATACATGATGAACAGGAAGTTAGTATGGTTTACCAATATCGTCTGTTTTTTTTAATGTATTTTTTTCCTTTAGCCGACGAAATACACTATAATTCGTCGGCTAAGATGGTTTTTGCCGACGAATAACCTAATATTTCGTCGGCTATTCCGGTATTTTTAATTTTTTAATTACATACTATAGCCGACGAAAAAAGTCTTAATTCGTCGGCTAAAGTTTTTTATTTTTTTTTAAAATAAGTTTTAGCCGACGAAAAAAGCCTTAATTTCATCGGCCATAGATGTTTTTTATTTTTTATATTACACACTTTAGCCGACGAAATACACTATAATTCGTCGGCTAAGATGGTTTTTGCCGACGAATAACCTAATATTTCGTCGGCTATAGTTATTTTTTAATTTTTTAATTACATACTATAGCCGACGAATACGTTAGGTTATTCGTCGGCTAAACCCTAAAATTTTTCTATTACCTACTATAGCCCTATGTTCGGTGGTTATTTTGCGTAAAATTTTTATACGACTTGTTGCGTGTCATCGGTTTAAAACTATTTTTAGTTGGAGGTCCGGCCAAAATACTTAATTTAGACGGTCGAACGACCTTTTCCGTGCGTTTAGGGGTTTGACTTACGAGATTGACCGTCCGGATCGAGCCCTTATTCTTTTCGGATCAAGTTGAATTTTTCCCATACATGTATTTTATCATGATGGTCAGATCTGACGGCCGGATTTCTGTTTCTCAAGTTTGATCATCACAATCACAACATGCATACTAATGTTGTATAACTTGTTTACCAAGTGTTATGTAAATGTTTCGTTTCAAAAACAAACTATACGTAAAACCTTCAAACACCAAAAAGTCATGAAATAAGATATGACGAGAATGTTGAAATACATCCACGGTTGAAAAATCACACTATTCCGGTAAATATTTGGTGCCGATAGTTGCGGTCAATGCAATTTTTAATTTTTCCCCCTATGAGTAGCCCTATATTCGGTGGTTATTTTACGTAAAATTTTTATACGACTTGTTGCGTGTCATCGGTTTAAAACTATTTTCAGTTGGAGGTCCGGCCAAAATACGTAATTTAGACGGTCGAACGACCTTTTCCGTGCGTTTAGGGGTTTGATTTACGAGATTGACCGTCCGGATCAAGCCCTTATTCTTTTCGGATCAAATTGAATTTTTTCCCATACATGTATTTTATCATGATGGTCAGATCTGACGGCCGGATTTCTGTTTCTCAAATTTGATCATCACAATCACAACATGTCAAATGTATAAAGGTTTAGCCGACGAATTTCAAAGGTTTAGCCGACGAATTTATAAAGTTTAGCTGACGAGTTTCAAAGGTTTAGCCGACGAATTTATAATGTTTAGCCGACGAATTTCAAAGTTTTAGCCGACTAGTTTCAAAGGTTTAGCCGACGAATTTGTCTATAGCCGACGAAATTGGTATCTTTAGCCGACGAAATAATTCGGGTTTAACTGCGAAACCCTAGCCTCCTCCCTCCTCCCTCTCCCGTCTCCGCTTCCTCCCTCCTCCCTCGCTCTCTCGTTCTCCAAGGTTAGCGTTTTTCTTCTTTTTTACTTTTGATTTCGAATTTATTTTTAGGCTATGTTTTATGTACTGTTTAATTTGCCTAATTTATGTTTAGGAGATAAATTATCGTTTATTGAATAAGTATAATTTTAAACATATATATGTTGTATATATATATATATTTTATTGAATTCATATTTTTGAATAAGTATAATTTTAAACATATATATATTTCACATTATATTAAGTGTTTAAATTTAAGCATGAACATAATGAAAAAATATGGTTTCAAAAATATTTTTTATACAATAAAGATAAAATAATCTAAAGCCTTAGATTTGAGAAGGATAAGCTTGAATTTTTACTTTTTCAATGTTGCCTCAGCCTTGATTCAAATTAATATTTTAAATAGGATGAGCGGCTTTTTTCGATCGAAGAAGAGTTCGAAGGGCCAAAGGTCCGAATCGTCTGAGGGAACCTCTAGCAACCCCCAAATGACGTTTCAGGGCCAGATGACAGCCAGACGTGCGAGCCTTCTGGAGACGGCGCCGGAGGTGCCCCTTTCATCGAGGCAGGCGGCCGTCCCTCGTTCCTCGAGGCAGCTGTGGCCTCAGACCCAGACGGAGGTATCTGCACCCCGTATGCCTGAGATACACCGGGCGCCCACTCCGGGTCCTACTTCTTCTGATAGTAGGTCATCTGGGGTACAGATGCCGCCGCCTCATCTGTTCTTTTTGCGGATGATACCGGCCTTACCTGTAATTGATGGCTCAGGGACGTCGATTTATCCACTGCCCCCGCCAGTGGCTCCATCAGCGGCGTACCGGTTCGTGTCTTTTGATACGCCTCTTATTTCTGCGAGGGTATCATCATCGGCGACAGAGACGGAATCCGTCGCGAGCTCCTCAGGTAATCAGTGATGCATGATTATTTTTAAAGGGTCTCCGATTTTAATAATCAATTTGGTTTATCATGTGATAGGCACAAAGAAGAAGAGAGGCCCCGTCACAGGGAAGGCTCTCGAGAAGATCGTGGGTACCGTGGGGAGGATCGTCATCAATACTGACGGGGATGGCCACATAGTATCGGGCGGGAAGTCGAGGACGTACTCCGGCCGCGTGGGAGCTCTCATTAGGGATAGAGTCCCTATGTTGTGGTCAGACTGGGGCGAGGTCCCGCAAGAGGTTAAAGACATGGTCCACAACGCGATGTCGGTGAGTTTACAAAATAATATTATGTATTACATTGTTGATTTCTCGAAAAGCTAAACTAATAAACGGTTAAATGCAGGTGTGGTTTGAGGTTCCCGAGCACCTGAGGGACAGCTGGGCCGACGTTGTGCATGGGGGAAGGTACGTTAGGAAGTTAATGAAAAACAAAATTGTATGTGATATTAATAATATTTCTAATATTTTTGTTGTATCTGTAGGTACAAGGAGTGGAAGAACGAGTTGCGGACCCATTGGACTACGCACGGGAACGCTGGTACCCCTACTGAGTTTCAGTACAGGGAGTACGAGTGGCGTTGGCTTCTGACATCAGAATTCAACAACCCTCGTAAACAGGTATTTAAATAAATTAGTTAGTTAATTTATCATTAAGTAAGTGCGTTTTAAAATATTTTACTAATAGTTTACTTTTTTCTTTGAAGGTGGTTTCCCGGGTGAACGCTCAGAACCGGCAACGCAACACAAGGAACCATCATGCCGGTTCTAGACCGTTCGTTGTCTTCATGGACGAGGCGGCCAGGAAACATCTAGAGGTCAACCAGTACGTCTATACGTACGAGAGGGCATATCCTGACTCCTAGGAGGATATTGTAAGTCATCTTACGTTTTTAAATTTTTAAATTTATGTAAAAATGTTAATTAATAATTTTTTCCTATCCATATAGGCGAAGGTGAGGGAGGCTAGTGACGAGGTGATGAGTGCCTTAGTAAGTGAGACATGGCCGGACACGCAGGAGGAAGAGATGTCCGAAGCCATGTCCCGGATCGACACTTCGGATCCGACGATTGGGGCGAGGATCATGGGCACAACCTTCCCACCGAGAGAAAACAACTTCTACTGCCGAGGTCTAGGAAAGAAAGGCGAGGGGGTCCTGAAGACCACTCCAGGATTTCAACGAAAGGCAGCCTCGACCAGCAGCAGGACCACGTCCACGATCACCAGGACGACTTAGCTAGAGTCGGAAGTTCAGAGACTACGAGAACAGCAAGCTGCTCAGGCTGCCTATAATGCCTCGCAGGCAGCCTATCATGCCGCGCAGGCAGCCTATGTTGCCGAGATACATGCCATCCAGCAGGCCTAGTAGCAGCAGATGTTCCAGTACATGCAGGACTTTACAGCTGCCCAGCTTCAAGGACTTCCGCCTCCGCCCATGCCTCCGCAGCAGCCCCCAGAAGCAGATATTAATTTAGACGATATAGATTTTCTGTAGTTGATGAATTATATACTTTTATGTGCTTGTTGTTGGTTATATGGAATTGTTTTGGTGTATTTTGCAGCTTGCTTGGAATGGTAATTCAAAAATTTCGGGGGTTTTTTTTTACTGGAATGGACTTATAGCCGACGAAAAAAACCTTAATTCGTCGGCTAAAGTTTTTTTTTTTTAAATAAGTTTTAGCCGACGAAATATGTTTTAATTCGTCGGCTAAATCCCTATAAAGCCGACGAAATATACTATATTTCGTCGGCCATAGATGTTTTTTATTTTTTTATTACAAACTTTAGCCGACGAATATTTTAAATTATTCGTCGGCTAAAGTTTGGAAGATATCCGACGACAAAAAATGTCGTCGGCTAAAGTATGGACTATAGCCGACAAAAAATTTCGTCGGCTAAAGTATGGACTATAGCCGACGAAATAATGTCGTCGGCTAAAGTCTGGACTATAGCAGACGACATTATTTCGTTGGCTAAACTCTGGACTATAGCCGACGACTTCTACGTGTGTAGTCGGCTAAAGTCATCACAGACGACCCTTTCCCGACGACACTATAGCCGACGAAGGTTCGTCGGCTAAGATCTTAGCCGACGAATTTTTTTAACAGGCCGACAAAAATTTTTCGTCGGCTAAAGTACTTGTCCTGGTAGTGACTTTTAAAAACAGTTTACCAAACATCTCAGTTGATCCTACTCATAGCAATATTAGAAATGATTCTTCTTACAACAACTTCAGAGGCAATTCCTCTCACAACACAACAGTCCCAAACTGGGCTTGTGTCTATTTGAACGGATAGTTTGATTTCATCGATCAATGGTCTGGTAGTAAGTAATAATACGAATTAGCAAACACCGCAGTCCCACACCACTACTTCGACTTGTGCCAAGGTTTGGTCGTGTGGGTCTATATATATATATATATATATATATATATATATATATGCAGGGCTCTTCCAATGAGAGATCCTTTTTTTTTGTTCATTTCTAAAGATAGATAATTTGACGAACTTTTCGATCACAAAATCAAATCTCCACCGTTTAGTTCGTTGGGCTATATGAGTAGATCATTTCTATAAATTTTCAAAAAATTTAGTGATCGTTAAATCATCCAAATGAGGGATTTATTTTTAATAATCTTGAACGATGTAGGTTTGACAGAAGTGTTAAGTTTTTTGTTTTAATGTTAGCCATTTAAACCTATTATAAAACATATCTAATGGTGTAGACCTATCCCTAGAAATGAACAAAAAAGGGATCCCTCATTGGAAGGGTATATATATATATATATATATATATATACACACACACACACAATTTCCTTCTAGAGCGGTGTCCCGCTTTGAAATTAAATTATGGACCTCCTTATTTCGCTCACTTTTAGGTCGCATTTCCAAATCTCAACCGTTCAATGTCTACAACATAGTGTGTAGATCATTTATGCAAAGTTTCATCTAATTTGAAGATCATTTGAGCTTCCATATATAATCGTGATTTATACAAACGATTTTGTTTGGACAGTTTTTGTTCTATTTATTTATTTAATCTAATTCGGTACCCAAATGATCTTCAAATTGGATGAAACTTTGCAAAAATGATCTACACACTGTGTTAGACATTGTACGGCTGAGATGTGGAAATGCGACCTGAAAGTGAGCGAAATAAGAAGGTCCACACTTTAATTTCAAAGCGGGACACCGCTCTGAAAGGGAACTATATATATATATTATCAAGTCCAAATATCCTTATTTATTCAAAAGGTACAAATTTTCTTAATTGACATACTTTTAGATCATATTTTCTCATCTTAACCATTCACATTGTAGGTATATATGAGTAGATCATCTCTATAAATTTTCAGCAAAATTGATAATCGTTAAGGTATCGAAACTATATGATTACAATGAACGAACTAAATCTATTTAACAGGAACCGTTCGTGTAATTCATAATTTTGATAATCGTTAAGGTATCAAAACTTAATGATTATCAATTTTGCTAAAATTTTGTATAGATGATCTACTCATATATAACTAAAAGATGAATGGTTGAGATGAGAAAATATGATCGAAAATTATGTCAATTAAGGAAATCCGTACCTTTTGAATAAATAAGGAAATTCATATCTGAAAAGGTCTATATATATATATATATATATATATATATATATATATATATATATATATATCAGGCCGGATGTGGAGCGCACGTCGGCACTGGCTTAAACTGCGCACGTCCCTCCGTTCGCCACTGTCCAGTGCCGACGACAACGCGCCTCCACCCTAGCGAACTCCAGCAGTGTCCCCGATTATTTTCCCTTCCCGGCGAATCCGCCGAATTTCAGTTTCCGACGAGATCGACTTTATTTGAAGTTTTAGGTGATCTTGCTGGAAAACTGAAAAAGAACGGATTTGCTAGGGAGGAAAAGTGATCGGGGATGCTGCTAGAGTCTTCTAGGGGGAGGTGCGCCGTCGTCAGCACAGGACGGTGGCGAACGGAGCTCCATTCGCACATGCGTTTTCTATCGTTTTCATATATATATATATATATATATATATATATATGTGTGTGTGGTTGATTAAGACAAAGTGATAAGCCGGCCACTAGCTAGCTAGGTCGATCACATGTATGTATGTATGTATGCGTGTGTGTGTGTGTAGAAACATTCCAAAACGGACGTCCGCACTTGGCTTAAAGTGCGGGCGTCCCTCCGTTCTCCACCGGACGGTTCCGACGACGGCGCGCCTCCATCCCAATAGATTCCTGTAGCGTCCCTGATCACTTTCATTCCTCGGCGAGTTTTCCAAATTTTAGTTTTCCGGCGAGATCACCAAAAACTTCAAATCCAATCTATCTCGCCGGAAAACTGAAATTCGGCGGACTCGCCGAGAAGGGAAAGTGATCGGGGACGTTGCTGGAGTCTTCTGGGGTGAGGGCGCGTCGTCGTCGGTGTCGTCCGGTGAAGAACAGAGAGACGTCCGCACTTTAAACCGAGTGCGACGTCTGCACCAGAACAGGCCTGGCGCGTCGTCGTCGGTGTCGTCCGGTGAAGAACAGAGAGACGTCCGCACTTTAAACCGAGTGCGACGTCTGCACCAGAACAGGCCTGGTGTGTTTGTGTGTGAGTGTGTGGTTGATTAAGACAAAGTGATAAGCAGGCCACTAGCTAGCTAGGTTGATCACATGTATGTATGTATGTATGTATGTATGCGTGTCATAGATAGTCTCTGTATGTATCTATATATGCATTCTACCGGTACTGGGTTCATGCATGGAGATATTTAGTATTTACCGGCAGGCCATGCCATGCCATGCCATGCCAGTAGCGTAGCTGCTGCAGCTACCAACGTGTTGCAGGCTAAATTTTAAAGGATCCCTGGAGGAAGAGAGAGACTCGCAGACAGAGAAGAGAGAGACTTGCAGACAGAGAGATATGGTCAAAGTCATATATAGGTACGTTATTGAGAGGTCGTTTCAAGCTACAGTTGATCCACCAGAAAACAAGGTTGTGTTTGCAACACTACTGTAGACGTACAGTATGAAAGAGTATCAGTATCTGTTTGCTATTTACAAGTGTAGACGTACAGTATGAAAGAGTATCAGTATCTGTTTGCTATTTACAAGAGCCCGGCTCCACCCAACTGAGCATATTGCCTTCTCTGCCTTATAATATACTAGCTTTGAAACCCGCGCTTCGCGCGTGCGTGGTTATATCCCGAAGCTAAAATGAGACCATACTAAGAAACCAAGATACGGTCGAAGACTTTCATCGTACAGTAATCAACCATTTGAATGGCTGCAGACAGTATCACGGTAACAGATGCCTGGAAATTAACCATTTGAGCAATCAGTTTTTGCTAATTAAACGTTTGTGCCCATTTAGTCAATCACCAAAAACAAATTATCTTACAATCACATATCCTTAATAATTCTAGAATATGGTTTCCTTAATAATTCTAGAATATGGTTATGGACTATCCTAATAACTGTGTACCTTGCCCAATTAATCAGATTGTTAGCAGC
Source organism: Fragaria x ananassa (assembly GCA_034370585.1). NCBI lineage: Eukaryota > Viridiplantae > Streptophyta > Magnoliopsida > Rosales > Rosaceae > Fragaria > Fragaria x ananassa. The sequence continues at coordinate 15,126,560 of CP139752.1, forward strand.
ATACATAGAAAGGTGGAGACTTGGAATTACCATGGCAGAGTTAAAGAATCAGACTAAATGCAGCCACAGAGCATCAAATCAAGCATACTACATGCAGCACACAACAAACACATCACAACATTCATGTATATAACTTCTAAGTTGCTTTTTGGCTAGTAATAAAATCACCAAAAGCATCCAATGCGGCCTTGGAGCTGGCCGGAAACCCATCCTCAAACTTCTCCCTTATCGCCACCGCCCTCTTCTTCATTTCCTCATCCCCCATCAGCCTCTCTATTCCTCTCACAATGTCCTCCTTCCTAACCATCTCCGACAAATCCTCCGCAACTCTATACCTGACCTTGAGATAGTTCACCACCAATTTAGCATTAAAGTATTGATCACCTCTCACCGGGCAGCCCAAAAAGGGTGGTTCAGTATCACCAGCTGTGGCGCCCATCCCTTTATTATCAAACCCCCTCTCTCCTACTCTACTCTCCAACTCGTCAGGGTAGTACCCGGGTTCGGACCCCCCCGCCCCGGATTGGATGACCCAGATAAACGGCCCGGTTGTCTCCTCTAATGCGCTGGCCAGCTGCGGGTACTCTTCCGCTGTCGGGCCCACTTCACTCCCGAACGCCACGTACAGCACCGACCCGCCGGGCTTTGCGTCCAGCCATCCCACGACGTCGTTTTCGGGCGGCGAGGTGGCGGTCGAGGTCGAGGGCGACTTGCTGGCGGAGCGGGTCGGGTCCAGGTCGGGGAGGGCCGGAAGAGGTGGTGACGGGGACTATTTGGGAGAGTGGGTTTTGGGAAAAGGAGGAGGGGATGGCGGAGGAGAGAGAGGAGGGGATGACGATGGTGGTGTGGTAGTGGAGAGAGATAACCATAGCAAAAACCAAATTCATATTAGAATCAGCGAAAACATCTGAAGGAAAAAGGAAAATCGAGAGAGAAATCGGGGAAAACTAACCAAATCTGGGTCAGAGGAGAACTTTTGCAGAGAGATGAACAAACAGAAGAAGCGATAGCCCAAGCTTTCAGAGGTAGAGTTGAGAAAAGACAGAGAGTGAGATCTGAGAGTTCAGCAAAAGAAAATGAGGGTTCTGAAAGAAAGAAGGTAATATCAGTACTGACTACTGAGAGTTGAGGAAAAGGTAGACGTGTGTTTTGAACGTATACGTGGCTTAATGAAGCCCGTGGGATGACATATACGTGGTTTCATTTAAAAGGGTCATGTGCAAGGGCAGACGGGGCAGGCTGCTGGGCAGGGAACTGTTCCGTGAACAGTAATCCCCCCCGCTTCGCTTAATATATACAGATACCCAATCTTTTTACCCCTCCATCTCTTTCCTTCCAGTCTCCACAAAGCTGCCAACAAGATCCATACATTCCTCAATATGTATTTCAAGAAAGCAAACCTATGCCTTCCTCTATCATTTTCTCTCTGTTTTTTTCTTCCCTACAGTTTCCGATCTCTAGCTCTTTGCGTACGTTTTGTATATCTCTTCAATAATTATGAGTATTCATATTTCATTATTTTGTACTGTAGTATATACATATCTTTCTCTCCCTCGCTGCAAAGTGCTAAAAGCTAAGCTAATCATTTGCTTTGAATTTCCCAAGCAATAGTGAATCACAAAGGGTATATGTTCCATCCATCAACAAACAATTCCACTAACAAATTAAAGCAAAGCAAAATTGATAAAGCTGGGGGCATCGTATGCAGGTAGCCCTGCCCCAACAAAAAGCTGATTCATATTTGTTATTTGCAGCTGATGATGAAAAGCCTATCTCAACTACATATATCTACATCTGGGATAAAATATACCCAACCTTGTCTCAGTGCCTTTTCCCTTTCCCTTTCCCTTGCCTGGCTTGCCACGATTTCAGACATATATATGAACTCCAGATCTTAATTTCTCCCAAGGATTTAATCGATGATCAGAATTTGGTTTCATCAGCAGTACTTCAGTAGGTTGGTTATATCAGTAGGTTATACGTACTCAAATCTAGCCTAATACATTTTCAATGCATGATCAATTAGTTTTGAGTTTAATTTTCACATGCTTAATTAGTCAAACGAGTTAGTTATATGTGTAATATTCTAATTTGCATAACACAAGGAATTTTGATGAATACTATTCGAGAGGATCTTCAAAAGAAAAATTGAATTATTAAGCCCAACTCAAAGTCCAATTATCCGTGCGTATATTATCATCTCAAAAGGTTGGAGATCATAGGTGGTCGTCTTATTTCAAAGATTCTTCTCTTCTCGATCATTGACCATATCATGTACGTCTTCTCTCTCTCAACACTTACAAGACTCATCATGCATCTCAAATACACTACTATGTGAATCTGACAGACATTACTTACCTAGCTATGTGAATAATGTGATCACTGTTCCATAGAATAGATTGATTTACGATATTGAATTACGTACTAAAGCATGATATATAGTTCCTGTTCAGAAGAATGCTTAAAACCTATATAATACCTAATTATGAAGTGACAAAAATGAGATGAAAACAAGCGAATGAAACCTAAACAGTTATCACATGCATGATACAGCACCAAATTATCTACCCAACAAATATAACAATCATTTAAATTTGATCGGAGCATATAATTTGATATATATATACTCTGTACTTTTTTTTTTTCTTCCCAAAACATTTAAAAATTATAATTTGTGTGAGAACATGCATGGTATATTTTCTTTGGAAATGAAATGAAAACCCAATTGCCTTAAATAAATTCATTCAGCGTATTTTTCCTGTCAAGTTACATACAGTACAAGTACAGTTTATGTTTCTTTTTTTTCTTTGGAGAAAAAGAGATGAATATAATTCTTCTGAATTTTTCGTCATCGTGGCCAAGGTCAGACTAACTAATGAAAGAAAGAAAGAGAGCGATTAGCATATATAATTAGTAGAAACGGTTCCTTAAAACAGAATTAGTAGGATTGAAAATAAACAAAGAAGAAATTAAGTAGTGACTCTCCAAGTAAATGATGCTTACATAGTTTTTACTCAGAAAGCCATGGCTAGCTATGTCAATATCTAGATGATTATATCCTCTTAGTACTTCTTAGCTAATAATTAACATTATTGCTGCCTTGATTAATCATTATCTTGCTCAACTTCAGATGCAGGCTCATCATCTTCTTCAAATCCATCTATGCCATAAGCTGCATGCCCATTCCCAAAGGCCTTGATATGATCTTTGAGAGACCTCTTGTGCTTAAAATCAGAGCCACAAATGCAATACCAAAGCTTCCCGCAATTCTTCTCGTGGGTTCTCCAATCTCCTCTCACTGCAAATGCCTTGCCACATTTTCTGCACATGAAAGGCTTGATTCCATGCTTCCTCTTGTAATGTGTTTGGAGGGTTCTAAAGTCCTTCAGTGGCTTCGCTCTCGGGTGATCGATGTTGTTCCTGCAGCCTGGTGTGCAACAATAGCAAGGAAGCCTAAGCATGCCTGTTGGTTGAGTTCCTCTTAGTGACTCGGGCCCTTTTCTGTATTGAGATCCATGCCCCCACATATGCATCTACGAGTATCACCACTGTTAATTATACAGCCTAAACTTTATGTGCTAACTGAGAGATTTATATCATATATTCTTATAAATTTTCCAAAAAAAGAAAGAAAAAGGAAACAGAAAAGTATACCAGATTATATGGAGACTGATAATTACCCTTCCTGTTCTACACATCATGCATGTAAACTACCAATGGATTAATTGTGTAATTAAGCTAACATCTGGCGCCCTTCAAGTTTCTGTCTTTCAATCGTCAAACTACATTTGAAAACACATTCGTTTCCTTTTCTCTAGTTGAAATTTGAAAAAAAGGTTTTCAGCTAGAAAATTAAACTACATATTTTCAAATGAACCCATATTAGATCATTTTGAGAAAGATCGACATGAAAGAGTTTCCGCGACTTTCTTGATTGAGAAGATGGAGTACTTGACATATACTATGTATGGGGTTTTCATCATGACCAAGCGAACTCGATCTACTGTTGCAGACCGAAGGACTTATTTGACACTGAAATTGAATAATGCCATGACCGGTCTCTCCTCTCCTGTGCTTGGATCCTGCCAATATATATGTATTTGGGAGCAGCACAGACTTCGAAGTACTAAAGGCATAAGGAACATTGCCTGTGCTGTTCAATCACTGCCCTCAGTTGAATCAGAAAAGATTTACTCGATCCAATTCACCATAAACCATGCAAAACTAAAAATAAAAGCAAAAAACGATGATGACGATGACGATGATAGAAATACTTTTTACGAAATATGTAAGCGTAAAATAAATAAGATTAAAGAAAAACAAGGAGATTGAGAACCAGAAGCCAGGAGAACTAAATTAAAGTCTCTATTGGATTTCTGATCATTATTGGTCGAAATTAAAGATCGAAGATGTATAATTGATAATTTACCTGCATGTTATTGTATCTGTTAAAGGTCTTGTAGCAGACAGGGCAAGAGAATTGAGTTGGCCCGATGAGAATCTGTGAAGGAGTTGGGATCCAATACTGACCCTTGTTGAGCGATGATCTGTTCATGGGGTACCCAGTTGAATCATCACCATGATCTCCAATAAAATCTTTGTCATGAGTTGTGCTGATCTCTGAGGAAGAAGAAGCTGCAGAAAGCACAGATGCCATTTCAGCTGCACTAGGGCTCGGGAGTCCTATGTGTAGTGCAACAGTCACACTAGCTCCATCCTCTTCCTCATGGTCTTCTTTGTCGTGCAGTTTGCTGATCTTGTCATCTACATCCATTTGGTCAGTACTACAGGAGTACTCATGATGGTGATGATGCTCATGTTCTTGGTCTTGATGATGCTTTGTTGGGCTTAAGCGGTTTAGGAGTGGGAGGGCTTCTCTGAGAGGTGGAGAAGGGGGTTGATGATGAGTGGTTTGGGTGGAGTAAGAAGAAGAGTTCTGGTTATGGTTCTGATTGTAGCTGATATTGAAGAAGTTGTGAGCATATGGAGGTTGAGGTAGTGGTAGTGGTAGTGGTATTGGTTGCGGAGGTGGAGGTGGATGAGGGTTTGAAATCAAAGGGTGTTCACGGTGATGAGGATGAAGAAGAGGGTTGAATTTGAAGAGACCTGTGAAGAAATTTGATGAGTAGGGGTACTCAGCCATGGTTAAAAGCTAGGTACTGTGAAAGAGGAGGGGAATAGTTTTTTTTGGTGGGGGAGGTTGCTTTTTAGAGAGAGAGAGAGAGAGAGAGAGAGAGTACAAGATGGCTGAAGGGAGTGGACGGAGCACAGTGAGAAGTAGTCAAGGCCAGGAAAAAGAACGATATATCACCTAGCGAGTGCTTTTTGTGCCTAGCTATTTCTTCATTTATTTTCTGGCAAAGCCTATGTACTAATAATTGTAGTGGTCATCATTTAGTCCATGGGCCCGAAGGGCTAAAACCCGGCCCGGCCTATAAGACATGAGGCCGGGATAGGACGGAGGGTTTTAAAGCTTCGGCCTGACCCGTAACATGGCCATCAAAGCTTGTCCGACCCGACCTTAAAAAGTCCGCCTAAAAGCCCGCCACAATTGTTTTATTAGTATTTTTTTATGAAGTTATTAGTTAAATATCTGAACCAATTAATGTATTAATTATATTATATTTTAATTTTTATTACATTTAGTTTAATAATTAACAAATTTTAACTTTTTTATAGTTTTTTGTTTTAATTTGATAAAATTCTATTATATATATTTATATAATAGGCCCAGCCCTGCCTATCTAAAAAGTCCAGCCCGGCCTGTCCTTAAAATTTGGAAAACATGATTGAGGCCCAACCCGGCCGGGCTTTTTGATGACCCCTAAATAATTATAAAATTTTTTTTGATTTCGGAATGGTAAAGAGTAAGAAAGTGATGTTTTATCTTAATATTAAGAGAAAATGACATTCTACTACCATAAACAGTTGTAAAATATAAAAAATCACATTTCAACAGATTTAAATAAATAAGGACATAATATCAGGCCCACAGTACATAGTACCATGCCCTGTCAGCAATTTTTTACTTAAAATAACTAAAAAATAATTCTTTTCTGAAATATCTATAAAACTGCCACTGTCTCAAAATACCACTTTTCCACCATTTTCAGATTTGGGAAACACATCTCTCTCTCTCTCTCTCTCTCTCTCTCTCCCCCCTCCTCATCCTCTTCTTCTTCTTCTTCTTCTTCTTCGCTGGTCACCGCTCCGCCCAAATTGTTAGGAGGCAAGGAATGGAGGAGGATCGAATCAGAATAATGAAAGGATGAAAGTTGACTAAGGCTTCGTTGAATCTAACCAGATCTGATTTGATTATTCTTTGATCTCTACAACTTGGTTTACTCAAAGAGTCTTTGAAATTAAAACTCATATATTTTGAATTTGACAGCAAAAAGTGATCATTTATAGCTAATATGTGCTCATGCTTCGTGCTGCTACTTTATTCTGCTGTGTGCTGTTGCTGCGTATGATATTGGTGTGTGTTGTTGTATGCTGCTACTGCGTGCTGTTTTGTGCTGTTACTGTGTGCTGTTTTGTGCTGCTACTGCGTGCTGTTATTTGTTGCTACTGCGTGTGTTGTTGTTGTGTGCTATCATTGCATGTTGTTGTTGATGTGTGCTGCTACTGCAAGTTGTTGATTCATGTTGTTGCTACCACGTGTACTGTTGTTGTGTGTTGTCATTACATGTTGTTAGTGTGTGTTACTGCTATGTGTGACATTGTTGTTGTTGTGTGCTGCTACTGCAAGTTGTTGATTCATGTTGTTGCTACTACGTGTACTGTTGTTGTGTGTTGTCATTACATGTTGTTAGTGTGTGTTACTGCTGTGTGTGACATTGTTGTTGTTGTGTGCTGCTATTGCATGTTGTTGTGTGTGTTGTTGATGTGTGTAACAGAAGTGGAGAATAATGCAATAGCAGAAATGAAGGATAAGACAATAGCAAAGTTAACCTTAATTGTCTAGTCTTCATTGATAAATGTTGTTATGTGCTGCTACTGTGTGTTGTTGAGTGCTGCTACTGCGTATGTTGTTTGTTACTGTGTGTATTGTTGATGTGTGCTAGCTGTTACTGCGTGAGCCACTAAAAACATGCTACTGCACTTACTGATGCTACTACTACACTAGCTGAACCACTAAAACCATGTTACTACATCTGTTGGAAGTGTAGCTTTCCAGCAAAACATGCTACTACATTAGTTGAGCCACTGAAAGTCTGCTACTGTACTTAATGAAGCTTCTACTTTTATTAACTGCTACTACACTAAGTTATTGAAAATCTGCAACGTACTATATTCCATTTACTGAAAAATCTTAAAAGGAGGGACTTGTTTTCTTCTAAAAACATATTTATTAGTGTAGGGTTAGTTTGGTAAATTAAATCATGACACATGACATGTAGAGAAAATATTGTCCTTAATTGTTAAAAATTGTTCTTATTTGTTTAACAACAATATAAGTGGATTTATTTGTATTTCAAATTCTTCTTAAAAAGATGTATATGTGTTTGCTATATTATTAATAAGAAAAAAATACTTGTTGCACGCCTTATACTTTACTCCTAAGTTAGGACAATACAACATAAGTAATTCCTCATTGTGTTTATTACCTGTTAGTTATATTATAGATCTAACCCCACACAGCGTGGTAAATGTTCCAAATGCATCCGGTTCACAAAATCGAGAAGAAAGAAAAGGGTATGACTGTAAAGTTATGGTCAGAAATTTCACTTCAAGGTACCCATCCCAACGAGAATTAGATCGAGTTTCACAGAATGTGTGTGTCTTGTTCACTTGTTGATCATATTCATTTCAAAACCTATATGAATCCAGAAACATCGTGTTCAGTTAATTTAGAGAGATACCAACATTTCCATTGATGCTCGAGCACAGCTGGTCGGTTGAGTTGAGCCAACTGCATGCGAAATTGATACTGTCGCAAACTGCATAATTGTACGTACTCGAAATCTACATGATGCTCTTTCACAATATTATATCTGCAGCTCGTCATCTACTGAACTACAGTATCAAATTAATTATTTACAGTCAAATTAACTTCAACTTAAATCGTCAGATATGGGATTTACACATATAGATTTACCTGGGTTCCACGCACACAGTTGTATTTTGTTTTATTCGCCCAAAAGATCGATTGACCATGACTGATATGAAGCCCTAGGTCGTCGTCTCAGATCTGAGGTGAAAATTTTGGGAAGAAAGGTTTCTGGTAATTACAGTATCGATCGACAAAGCAGAGCAGGGACAGAGAGATATTCTTCTATTACTTGTCGATCTGTTGTGCCAAAAATTATAAGAAAGATACCCATGTATGTGGGTTTAACGACTTCCCTCTTTACCATCCATTGTAATATAGCTAGTGTGCATATATAACTGCATACATATAGAGATAGTGGATATACATGTGACTGATTAATCGTTTTCTACAGAACTTTTCTTACGGCATATGTATGTACATGCAGATGTAGGTCAAGTCCCCTTCAAGAATAGTGAGGAGGGCTTCGCTATTCAGTCACTTCGATATTGCTATTATTGATGCTGTACATTCTTCATGTTCTTCAAACAAAAGATGCATTTAGTTTGCTAAACTGAACCATTTGGCTGTTTAGTTTTTGCACAAGCAAGATACACCTCAATGACCTCAGGTCTTTGTACATACTGGGTTTGATTTTGGTTATAGGTTATTCTGTAACTTAGCTTGTTCTCTTTTAATATATGTATGTTTCTTGACTTTCTTCTCAATTACAAAGACAAAAATTCATTCCTGAGTGCACACCTTATTTCCTAAAAGTTAAAGCCAGACACCCGAGTATAAAATGTTACTCTACTATGCATGTCAGTACTGCGTACTACTCTAGCGACTAGCTAGTACAGTGTTAAGTGAGGAATAGAAGGAGAGGCTTGGCTTTTTCTCAGATCGATATAATAGCTGAAACGACCCTACGAAACTGTATACGATAACTGTTAATCAACAGTAGCATTCCAAATTCTGTATGTGATCGATCAGAGTGAAATTGAAGATGAAATTCTGATTGCCGAGCAGAAAAGCCTATAAAAACTCACACAAGTACATCAATCAGGACATAAATAATTTCCGAGTGTCTGACTTAACTGGTTGCCGAGCAGATATGAAATGATGTTTTGAACCAACGCGTTCTACTACCCACTTCACCCTCTCCCTTTATTACAAGGATCGACAGAGAAACAGAAAGAACGTCATGTAGCTATGCTTTTATGTTGTTGGCTTTTGTTTTATCAATTACTGGAAATTAGGTGATTGTAGTAAAAGTTTCATCCCATTTCTAGTGCAAATTCAGCATATTGTCCAAGTGCGTTATCAATCTCGGTCTCCATTATTTGGTATCGGGATTGTGTGGCAAATTTAATTCTGAAGATGTGCTTAACTAAAACATATAATTGAGTTGTCCAAGTTTATTAAATTTCCCAATAATATGCAAGTACACTGTGCCAAAATATTCATGCTATATATTATGTGTATCTGACATTCATCATGAAGCAAAACATGCTCAAACCTAATTCTAATCATAACTCGTTTAATTGCAAATACTTCAAGTACTGCAAATTAAAAGGAGACGTAAAACTGAGGAATGATGATCCATTTTAACAATGTCTCGTATGACTGCCCCAACACACCTAGCTCAAATTCTCCTGCATGCATGTCGCTCAATAAAAGACCATTCATGTCTAATCTCATCAATGCGTTAGTTACAGTTAACAACTACAAATCAAAGCTTAAAAAAATCAAAGCCTCATTGGTACCAGCTTCTCTATCAAACATATAATCATCCTTTTCTGTTCGTCGGAGTTGAGAAAGAGACAAGCAGCCAGGTCTTTGGTTTCCAGAATTCCAGTACAACATTCAAGCATGATTTCAGTACACATGTATAAATTGCATGAAGAAAACATTATCGGAGTGGGGTGGGAAACACCATGCACTACGTGTGGTCCATCTCCATGTGGAACTGGATTCTAATATTAATCGATGTCTGTGTACGATTAGCTAGCTAGGTTAGAATAACATTACCAGGAGAATTTCAGATCCTGCTGCTAGTAAAATAAAAAGGACCAAGCTAGACGAAGGAGATTGATCTGTAATGGAGAAGGGATGGGAACCCTAGCTAGAGAGGTGGTGTGATGTTGACCAGAGAGGAATTCCCATACTGGTGCTTTAATATATGCATGATCGAAACCCTAGCTAGCTTGGATATTTTTATTTTTCAAGACAGCACGAGTGAGGGTGTGTTGGTATTTGCATTGTAATTGCAAAGAAACTTGGATTGTAGGTCGTCCACGCTTTGTGTTTCCATGTCCATGTCTTGTTTTTGTTTTTGTCATTTCCAAAACATCTCTGTCCTGATATTAGAAATCCCTATAACCATAAAGATGGACTTTGAACGATCGATGAGTACATTTTAATTCAATCTAGCTAGTTTAGGATTTTGTTATTTTCTTAACTTAGTAAAGGGATTACCGACCAAAAAAAACCTAGTAAAGGGACCAAGTCATAGGCATATGTATACACAATACTATCGACAAATACTTGGACTTTTGGAGGATACAATTTGGGATTCTGATGAGGAGATTGAAATAATTAGACACTCCCAATCTTACAATAAATCTATGTTTACATCAAAACAAAGACGTACCTACGTACACACGGGATACGGTGGGTTATAGTCCACCCCAGATTTTAAAGAAACCTTATTTTGTGGCTTAATTTTAGTTCAAAATATTAATTATTTAAAATTAGCACACCCCAAATTTATATAATTAGCTCTTATATTGTTAAATTTTAGTCCACATGTTATCTTTTTTGTTTTAGTTAGATATATATTTTCCTTGATACATTAAAATTTTTTTTTTCATTTTGCTTAAAGACATTAGGCACGGTCGTCTAAAAAGTATGCATGTTTTTAAAAAATATAAATTACCTTAACGTTTTTATTTTTTCTTACTTTTTTCTCTACATTTCTTTTTTTTAGTAATTGAATGTTTTGCTTTTATTCAAGAGCGAGGTTTTGTCTTAGAATTTTGGTTATCGAACTAAATATGGCTTTTTAAGGGATATCAATTAACTACATGGAAATAATTACTTAAAATGAACCCATTTTATCATAATAATAACAACAAATCTGGGTGTCACATACATTGATCTATAATTTTTTTTTAGCCCACCCCACTCTAAAATCCTAGGTCCACCATCAAAACCCACGCTTTTAGGACCTCCAAATTTACTCAGTATGCCTCTCATTCTCTACATCTCAATTTTACTTTTAAATACAAGTATTTGCTCATTAGACATCCTTTTCAAATTCCTAAAATAGCTTTATTTATGTAATTCACATATATATTAATATATTACTCATTACACATCTTATTCACTCACTATATCTCCGATTTTTTTTTGCATGCCAACATCCATTCCCGACTTCCATTCTTTAATTTTTTCTATTTTCTTTTTAACGCAAACCTCCATTCTTGACCTTGATTTCTTGATTTTTTAAATATTTTTGTATTTTTTATTTTGCATAAAATATCATTACACATTCATTTTTTGATCAAATTGTAAGAAATAATTTTTAATGACATCAATTTTTGAGAAAAGTTAATTCGAATCATGAAAAATACTATATTCTCTTAAAAATAAAAATAAAAGAATGATTGTGTCTCAAATTTTATTTATCGATCATCAAAAGAATGTTCTTACATAAACTATTATATATTTTTATTACTTTTGTATTTCTATTTTACATATTATATTTTATTTTGTAAGTTTTTTGTTTTTATACACTACCAGGATAAGCACTTTAGCCGACGAAAATTTTTCGTCAGCCTGTCAGCTTAATTCGTCGGCTAAGATCTTAGCCGACGACCTTTCGTCGGCTAAGATTTCGTCAGGAAAAGCTCGTCTGTGGTGACTTTAGCCGACGACACACGTAGAAGTAGTCGGTTATAGTCTAGAGTTTAACCAACGAAATAATGTCGTCTGCTATAATCCAAACTTTAGCCGACGACATTATTTCGTCGGCTATAGTCCATACTTTAGCCGACGACATTTTTTGTCGGCCATAGTCCATACTTTAGCCGACGACATTTTTTGTCGTCGGTTATCTTCCAAACTTTAGCCGACGAATAATTTAAAATATTCGTCGGCTAAAGTTTGTAATAAAAAAAAATAAAAAACATCTATGGCCAACGAAATATAGTATATTTCGTCGGCTTTATAGGGATTTAGCCGACGAATTAAAGCATATTTCGTCGGCTAAAACTTATTTAAAAAAAAAAACTTTAGCCGACGAATTAAGGCTTTTTTCGTCGGCTATAAGTCCATTCCAGTAAAAAAAAAACCCTGAAATTTCTGAATTACCATTCCAAGCAAGCTGCAAAATACACCAAAACAATTCCATATAACCAACAACAAGCACATAAAAGTATATAATTTCATCAACTACAGAAAATCTAAATCGTCTAAATTAATATCCGCTTCTGGGGGCTGCTGCGGAGGTTGCGGCGGCTGGGGTAGCGGCATGGGCGGAGGCGGAAGTCCCTGAAGCTGGGCAGCTGTAAAGTCCTGCATGTACTGGAACATCTGCTGCTGCTGGGCCTGCTGGATGGCATGTATCTCGGCAACATAGGCTACCTGCGCGGCATTATAGACAGCCTGAGCAGCTTGCTATTCTCGTAGTCTCTGAACTTCCGATTCTAGCTGAGTCGTCCTGGTGATCGTGGACGTGGTCCTGCTACTGGTCGAGGCTGCCTTTCGTTGAAATCCTGGAGTGGTCTTCAGAACCCCCTCGCCTTTCTTTCCTAGACCCCGACAGTAGAAGTTGTTTGCTCTCGGTGGGAAGGCTGTGCCCATGATCCTCGCCCTAATCGTCGGATCCGAAGTGTCAATCCGGGACATGGCTTCAGACATCTCTTCCTCCTGGGTGTCCGGCCATGTCTCCCTCACTATAGCACTCATCACCTCATCACTAGCCTCCCTCATCTTCGCCTATATGGATAGGAAAAAAATTATTAATTAACATTTTGACATAAATTTAAAAATTTAAAAACGTAGATGGTGTCAATATCCTCCTGGGAGTCAGGATATGCCTTCTCGTACGTATAGACGTACCGGTTGACTTCTGGATGTTCCCTGGTTGCCTCATCCATGAAGATAGCGAACGGTCTAGAACCGCCATGATGGTTCCTTGTGTTGCGTTGCCGGTTCTGAGAGTTTGCTCGGGAAACGGTCTTCAAAGAAAAAAATAAATTATTAGTAAAATATTTAAAAACGGACGTACTTAATGACAAATTAACTAATTAATTTTTTTAAATACCTGTTTACCAGGGTTGTTGAATTCTGATGTCATAAGCCAACGCCACTCGTACTCCCTGTACTGGAACTCAGCAGGGGTACCAGAACGTGCGTTCCCGTGCGTAGTCCAATGGGTCCGCAACTCGTTCTTCCACTCCTTGCACCTACAGATACAACAAAAATATTAGAAATATTATTAATATCACATACAATTTTGTTTTTCATTAACTTCCCAACGTACCTTCCCCCATGCACAACGTCGGCCCAGCTGTCCTTCAGGTGCTCGGGAACCTCAAACCACACCTGCACTTAACCGTTTATTAGTTTAGTTTTTCGAGAAATCAACAATGTAATACATAATATTATTTTGTAAACTCACCGACATCGCGTTGTGGACCATGTCCTTAACCTCCTGCGGGACCTCGCCCCAGTCTGACCACAACATATGGACTCTATCCCTAATGAGCGCTCCCACGCGGCCGGAGTACGTCCTCGACTTCCCGCCCGATACTATGTGGCCATCCCCATCAGTATTGATGACGATCCTCCCCACGGTACCCACGATCTTCTCGAGAGCCTTCCCTGTGACGGGGCCTCTCTTCTTCTTTGTCGGCTTCGCTCCGACGGTGCCTATCACATGATAAACCAAATTGATTATTAAAATCGGAGACCCTTTAAAAATAATCATGCATCACTGATTACCTGAGGCGCTCGTGGCGGACGCGACTGATTCCGTCTCTGTCGCCGATGATGATACCCTCGCAGAAATAAGATGAGTATCAAAAGGCACGAACCGGTACGCCGCTGATGGAGTCACTGGCGGGGCAGTGGATAAATCGGCGTTCCTGAGCCATCGACTACAGGTAAGGCCAGTATCATCCGCGGAAGGAACAGATGAGGCGGCGGCATCTGTACCCCAGATGACCCACTATCAGAAGAAGTAGGACCCGGAGTGGGCGCCCGGTGTATCTCAGGCATACGGGGTGCAGACACCTCCGTTTGGGTCTGAGGCCACAGATGCCTCGAGGAACGAGGGACGGCCGCCTGCCTCGATGAAAGGGGCACCTCCGGCTGCCTCTGCGCCGTCTCCAGAAAGCTCGCACGTCTGGCTGTAATCTGGCCCTGAAACGTCGTTTGGGGGTTGCTAGAGGTTCCCTCAGACAATTCGGACCTTTGGCCCTTCGAACTCTTCTTCGATCTAAAATAGCCGCTCATCCTATTTAAAATATTAATTTGAATCAAGGCTGAGGCAACATTGAAAAAGTAAAAATTCAAGCTTATCCTTCTCAAATCTAAGGCTTTAGATTATTTTGTCTTTATTGTATAAAAAATATTTTTGAAACCATATTTTTTCATTATGTTCATGCTTAAATTTAAACACTTAATATAATGTGAAATATATATGTTTAAAATTATACTTATTCAAAAATATGAATTCAATAAAATATATATATATATATATATATATATATATATATTCATCCGGATTTGATATAAGTTTTTCTTTTTTGTATTTTGTATCTTATGTTTAAAAATTCGTACCCAGCCCACGATAAAACCAGTTTCTAATCATGGAATGCAAGCATCAAGTTCATTATCAACAAAGCATATGTTTAAAAAATAACGATAATTTATCTCCTAAACATAAATTAGGCAAATTAGACAGTACATAAAACATAAAACATAGCCTAAAAATAAATTCGAAATCAAAAGTAAAAAAGAAGAAAAACGCTAACCTTGGAGACCGGGAGAGCGAGGGAGGAGGGAGGAGGTGGAGGTGGAGACCGGGAGAGGGAGGGAGGGAGGGAGGGAGGAGGGAGGAGGGAGGAGGCGGAGACGGGAGAGGGAGGGAGGAGGGAGGAGACCGGCCTGGAGAGGGAGAGGGAGGAGGGAGGAGACCGGGACCGGGAGAGGAAGGGAGGGAGGAGGAAGGAGGCAGAGATAATTAGAAGGGAGGAGGGAGGAGGCTAGGGTTTCGCAGTTAAACCCGAAAACTTTAGCCGACGAAATAATTATTTCGTCGGCTAAAGATACCAATTTCGTCGGCTATACACCAATTCGTCGGCTAAACCTTCTAAACTCGTCGGCTAAAACTTTGTAATTCGTCGGCTAAACTTTATAAATTCGTCGGCTAAACCTTTGAAATTCGTCGGCTAAAAGTATTTTTATACATTTGGCATGTTGTGATTGTGATGATCAAACTAGAGAAACAGAAATCCAACCGTCAGATCTGACCATCATGATAAAATACATGTATGGGAAAAAATTCAACTTGATCCGAAAAGAATAAGGGCTCGATCCGGATGGTCAATCTCGTAAGTCAAACCCCTAAACGCACGGAAAAGGTCGTTCGACCGTCTAAATTACGTATTTTGGCCGGACCTCCAACTGAAAATAGTTTTAAACTGATGACACGCAAAAAGTCATATAAAAATTTTAAGCAAAATAACCACCGAATATAGGGCTATAGTAGGTAATAGAAAAATTTTAGGGTTTAGCCGACGAATACCCTAACGTATTCGTCGGCTATAGTATGTAATTAAAAAATTAAAAAATAACTATATCCGACGAAATATTAGGTTATTCGTCGGCAAAAACCATCTTAGCTGACGAATTATAGTGTATTTCGTCGGCTAAAGGAAAAAAATATATTAAAAAAAACCGACGATATTAGTAAACCATACTAACTTCCTGTTCATCATGTATCACCAAAATTCATATAAAATAACTGAAATATGAATTCAACATGTGTAAACTATAAAGGAAAAGGTCTTTGAAAAATTATACAAATTAATGGATTTCGTCCTCTAAATTAAAACTAAGGCTCGTAATCGGAATCATCTGATGAGTTTTCTTCGGTGTCAGAATTAATTTCTGGTAATATATGTCTTTCCTCATCGCCAGAGACTTCGTCTGTTTCTTGATTTGGATCAACATCAACAAGCCTTGGCTCTTCATCACGAATTCGCACCGAACGACCCGCTTTAAAATTATTAAGGCGAACGGTAGAGGAGTTAGGAATACCTATTGCGTTGGGCTCTTGATACGCAACATCCTCTTCCTCGTCTTCGGCCTCTCCAAGTGTAGCCGCCCGGTAAATGTTTCGAGGGTGCATAAGGTTGACTACTTTCCACGCGTCACCCTTAGCAAGGTCATCAAGATAAAACACTTGTTTTACCGATGTGGCAAAAACGAACGGGTCATCTTCGTAAGAACTTGTAGCAGTGTTCACCGATAATATTCCGTACTGATCGGTCTTCATGCTCTGCGGCCTAGTATCAAACCATCTACACTTGAAGAGGTGCACTGTCATGCCTTGCCCATAAACGAGTTCCACCACTGAATGGAGAACACCGTAATAGTCAACTCCATTCCGCCTACCATGTGCCATGACCCCAGAATTCTGTGTTCTCCTTCTGCTGTCTCTTTGTTCGCATATAAATTGCACGTCATTCACCTTGCACATCGGATAAACTCTTGACATTATCGGCTTCATCGCTAGAAGTCTTAGTTCGTGCGACCAATTTGAGTGACCATCAAACTGAATATGGTTCATCTGCAACTAACCATTCAACTGTAAATATGGATAATTATGCAATAAACATAAACACGTACAGAAAAATTAAATTACGTACCCAGCCACCAAAATAATCTGCGAACTCCCTGTTGTGGTACTCGAGATCACCTTGAATGTCTGGACAATATAGATGGATGTATTTCCAGTATTCAACTTCTGGACAGTTAATCAATACCCACCAGTGGGCAATGACTAGCTCATGTGGTTGCAACTTGTAGGAGTCTGGCAAAATTCCATACACTTCAACATCACTAGAGACTATGAAAAGATTGAACTTCGGTTTTTCCAGAAGTTATGCACACGGGAAGTGAAAAATATAACTTTCGGGAAATGCAAGAGGACATCATTTATATCATGTGTAAATTTGAGAGGATATTTCCTCCAAATTTTTTTGACATCATGCCTCACCTGATGATCCATCTTCCCGAGCAATTGTTGCTTACCGGTCCAGTACACTACACTTGGATGTATCCCATGGAAAGGTACGATATAGATGGATATCTTTCCAGTATTCAACTTCTAGACAATTAATCAATACCCACCAGTGGGCAATGACTAGCTCATGTGGTTGCAACTTGTAGGAGTCTGGCAAAATTCCATACACTTCAACATCACTAGAGACTATGGAAAGATTGAACTTCGGTACATCTACCGGCATGGTTTGCGGAGTTTCCTTCAATGCTCCTAAATACAACTTCATGTAGGTGACGCACTCGTGCGCAATATATGCTTCAGCTATACATCCTTCAGGAGCGGATTTATTAGCCACATAATCTTTGTAGTCTCCAAGTTGCCTGTAAATCAAGTTGCAAAATGTTATGATTATTGAACATGTATATATATTGAGGAATTCAGGTGTAAAAAACGTACCTTTCCATGGGATACATCCAAGTGTAGTGTACTGGACCGGTAAGCAACAATTGCTCGGGAAGATGGATCATCAAGTGAGGCATGATGTCAAAAAAATTTGGAGGAAATATCCTCTCAAATTTACACATGATATAAATGATGTCCTCTTGCATTTCCCGGAGGTTAGATTTTTTCACTTCCCGTGTGCATAACTTCTGGAAAAATCTTGCCAATGCTACTAACGGCTCCACCACCTGACGGGGAAGGAACGGTCGAATGAAAACATGGAAGAGATGTTGTAGCAGGATATGACAGTCATGACTCTTCAACCCGTACATCTTATTGTCCCGGAAGTTCACACACCGGGCTATATTTCCTGCATAGCCTGAAGGATACTTCACACAACTCATCCACCTGAAAATTAGGTTCTTCTGGTCAGGCTTCACGGTGTAAGGAGCTTGAGGCATTTTTTTCTTCCCTTCTTTCAACCACAGATGTCTTCTTAATTGCATTTTTTTAGATCAATGCGTGCCTTAGGACCATCTTTCGTCTTCCCCTCCAAGTTCAGCACTGTGCCAACCACACTGTCGCAAACATTCTTTTCTATGTGCATCACATCTAGGTAGTGCCTGATCAACAACTTACACTACCAGAAAATAGGTCTTGGGCGACGAAAAAAAATCGTCGCCCTGTTTAAAAATTTCATCGCCTAAGTACTTAGGCGACGACATGTCGTCGGCCAAGAAGTCGTCGCCAGAAGTCCGTCGGTGAAGAACTTGGGCGACGAAATTTAATTCCGTCGTCGCCTAAGAGTAATTCTTAGGCGACGATACTAATTTCGTCGCCTAAAATATACCTCTTGTCGCCCAAAAATATTCGTCGCCCAAGATTCAACACCTTGGCCGACGAAAATTTTTTTCGTCGCTTAATATCTTCTAACCTTGGGCGACGAAAATAAATATTTCGTCGCCTAAGATCACTACATCTTAGGCGACGATATTATTTTTTCGTCGGCCAAGGTGTTAAATCTTGGGCGACGATTTAGAAATTTCGTCGCCTAAGATATATTTAAATTATTTTTTTAAAAATAATTAAATAATTTTTTTAAATATATAAATAATGTTTTTTTAATTTTTGCTGGAATTTTTTTTTTCGGCATTTCTTTAAAGTTTTCTAATACTAAAATTTAATTAAAAATAACACAAATTTATAAATTTATAAATAATTTATTACAAAAATTCTGCCTATGGATCGAGAAACCCGAAATCTAACTCATCATTCCTGTTCGGAGGGTCCTGAGGCGGCGGCTGGTCAGGCTGAGGAGGCTGCTGCTGAGGCTGGGGCCACTGAGGATGGGGCCACTGAGGTAATGGTATAGGCGTAGGCATGGGCGGAAACGGCTGTCCGGCCGCAAGTGCAGACATGCAGGCAGTCATCCACTGTCCCATAGCCGCCTGGTTGGCATTGGTGACTTCATTCACCCGCTCCATATGCGCAGCATTGGAAGCCGCATATGATTCCGCCATCGCCGCCATCTCCCTCGCTCTTTGGGCTTCCAGCTCAGACTCTCTCGCTCTTTGGGCTTCCAGCTCAGACTGTAGACTTGTGAACTGATCCTGTAGCCGAGTGGTCTGGCTGTTGCTGCTTGAGGCTCCGGCGGCTCCCTTGCGCTGAAATCCTGGCGTCGTCTTCAGGATCCCCTTTCCAGCGTCTCCCATACCCCGGCAGTAGTAGGTGTTGGAACGCTACGCGAAGGCAGTGGCCATAATCCGCGCCCCAACGGTAGGATCTGAAGTGTCGATCCTGGACATGGCCTCTGACATGTCATCCTCTGCCGTGCCCGGCCATGTGTCGTTCACCATGCCTCTGATGACCTCTTGCTCCGCCTCCCTCACCCTCGCCTAATTGGATATATTATAAAAATATATTAATATACATTTAATAAAATGTAATTAAAATTAAAAATTAGAAAATATAAGGAACTTACAAGATCCTCCTCAGAATGAGGATATGCCCTCTGAAAGGTCCCCACATAGGGGTTCTCCTCTGGCCGCTCTCGCCGCACGTCGTCCATGATGGCCGAAAACGGCCTCGAACCGGCACGATGGTTGGTTGTGTTCTGTTGCCGGTTCTCAGCGTTCACCCGGGCGAGGTGCTTCAAAAAAAAATTATCGTTAGTAAATATTTAAAAACATACAATTATAATTAATTCACTAATTAAATATTCAAATTTGTTTACGAATTACCTGTTTGTGAGGGTCGTTGAACTGCGTGACAAGAAGCCACCGCCACTCGTACTCCCGATACTCGAACTCCTTCGGGGTACCCGAACGGTCGCTCCCGTACTTCTTCCAGTGTTCCCGGAGGTCGTGCTTCCACTCCTTGAACCTACATATACAAAAAAAATATTAATAATTTTATTAAAAAAATAAAATTTAATAAATTATTAAATAGCTAGAGGTACCTCTCAATATGGGCCTTGTCCGCCCAGTCACGTCCCTCCTCGGGAACCACAAACCATTGCTGCATTACCACTTGTTAGTATTTTTTTCGATAATTAAATAATTTATTAGTTAAAAAAATAGTAATTGATTGAGTAAACTCACCGACATCGACTGATGGAGCATCTCCTTCACTCCATCAGGAACTTGGCTCCAGACTCCCCACAACATAGGGAGTCTGGAGCGGATGGTGCCTCCCGCGGCGCGCGTGTACCGGTTTCCCAACGCGGCGTCCACCGGTTTCCCGTTGGAAAACGGGATGGCGATCCGTCCAGCGGACTCGACCGCCCTATCGAGTCCCTTGTTGCTGACGGTGCCTCTCCTGTTCCGCCTTCTCGTTCCGGCGGCTGTGACATTGTGAATCAAATTTAATATTAATAATACATTTTTACAAAAAAAAAATGTAAATCGACAAAAAAGTAATAATAAATTACCTGAGGATGAGGCTGAGTCGACGGATTCGTCTCCGTCCGCCTGCTCGGAGACCCTCACGGGATGAAGAGGCGTAGGAAACTCCCGGTAGATATAGGCCTCGTGCGGTGCCACATGCGGGAGCTGCTCCCGAATCGGTCGACCCTCCTCATCGACGCGAGGTATCGCCGGTATCGTCGGAGGAAGGAAGAGGCCGGACGGCACCATAGGGACCCCGGATGACCCGCCATCACCGTCGGTCGGGGACGACTGTGTGGGGGCGTCGCTGCGGGATCGCGACCGGCGAAGTATAGGTGGATGACGAGGAGCCGTCGCTGCGGGACCCGACTGCCCAGCAGAACCCGAGCCGCTCGCGGCACCCCTAAGCGCCTCACGTCGGGCCGTCAACTGCCATGGAAACCCGATCGACGGTGATTCCGACGGGTTGTTTGAGGTACCGTCCGAGCCGTCTTGTCCAGAAGTTCTCCTCTTGGCCATCCTGTTTAAAATAACCATAAATTTATAAAAAATATTTTACCGTCTTATAATTAAGTTCACAAAAAATAACCATAAAC
Organism: Fragaria x ananassa; assembly: GCA_034370585.1. Lineage (NCBI taxonomy): Eukaryota > Viridiplantae > Streptophyta > Magnoliopsida > Rosales > Rosaceae > Fragaria > Fragaria x ananassa. The sequence continues at coordinate 15,147,812 of CP139752.1, forward strand.
TTCGAAAAATTTATCAACAATAATAGCACAAATAAAATTTAATAATTATTATAGGATTTATTATTTTTTTATTCACATAACAAATTATTTACATTAATTCGCAATTATTACATCACAAAAATTAATTTACAAATATTTACATCCTTACTCAAAAATAATCCATTATTTCTTACAAAATTTCCACAATATATTTACAATTATAATTTATATTATTTAATTATTTAATCAAAAATTATTTAATCATTTACAATATATTTACAAATTATTTAATCATTTACAATCCTAAACCCTAAACCGTAAACCCTAAACCGTAAACCGTAAACCTTAAACAACAACCCTAAACCGTAAACCCTAAACCCTAAATAAACCCTAAATTATTTAATCATTTACAATCCTAAACCCTAAACCCTAAACCGTAAACCGTAAACCCTAAACCGTACATCACAATTTACAATTATCACAACAACAACCATTTACAATTATCACAACAACAACAATTTACAATTATCACAACAACAACAACAACAATTTACAATTTACAATTATCATAACAACAACAACAACAATTTACAATTATCACAACAACAAAAACAATTAAAACCAATTTAGGGTTTTAGGGTTATACCTTAAATTGTGGGTCGACGTCGGGGTCGGGGTTCCGAATTGGGGTCGGGGTCGGGGTCGGAGAGAGGGAGAGAGAGAGGGCAGAGAGAGGATTTTCGGAGAGAGAGAGAGAGAGGGCTTGGCGGCTGAAGAAATGGTTAGGGTTTCCGAATTTTTGCCTTTTATACTGGCGTTCTTGGGCGACGATTCTGTAAAAATCGTCGGCCTGTTTTGTAAAAATCGTCGGCCAAGAGCAGCTTGGCCGACGATTTTTGAAGTCGTCGCCCTGTTTTTTTAAAATCGTCGGCCAAGATAGTATATTTGGGCGACGACATTCTTCACTATAAATATCGTCGCCCAAGATGAAGAAAATCGTCGGCCAAGATAGTCTACTTGGGCGACGACATTCTTCACTATAAACATCGTCGCCCAAGATGAAGAAAATTGTCGGCCAAGAGTTCTATCATAAAATTCAAACTATTTGACCATCCAAATCACGTAATCTGGCTGGACCTTCAACTGAGAATAGTTTCCAATCGACGAGACTCTTACGGGGCTATAAAAATTTGGTAAAAAATAAATAACCGGGATAGGGCTACCACTAGGTAGAAATAAGAGAAAAATTCGTTAACCGAAACAACCGGCACCGAAATTTTACCGGAATATCTTTATTTTTCACGGGTTGACGTATTTCACCGTTCCGGTCATATCTTATTTCACGACTTTTTGCGTTTGAGGCATCTACATATACGTTATCTTCAAAACGAATCTTAAACTCAACACTTGTATAAAAAAGTTATACAATATTAGTACTTATATCGTGAGTTTGGTGATCGGAGAAGAGTAACTGAAAACCGACCGTCAGATATGACCAGCATAACGAATTACGTAGGTGGGAAAAAATTCAGCTCCATCTGACAAAGATAAGGGCTCGATCCGTCCGGTCAATCGGCGCGGTCAAACCCCTAAACGGACGGAAACGGCTATTCGACCCTCCAAATCACGTAATCTGGCCGGACCTTCAACTGAGAATGGTTTCCGATCGACGAGACTCTTACGGGGCTATAAAAATTTGGTAAAAAATAAATACCCGGGATAGGGCTACCACTAGGTAGAAATAAATGTGTTTCGTGCGACCGGAACAACCGGCACCGAAATTTTACCGGAATATCTTCATTTTTCACGGGTTGACGTATTTCACCGTTCCGGTCATATCTTATTTCACGACTTTTTTGCGTTTGAGGCATCTACGTATACGTTGTCTTCAAAACGACACTTAAACTAAACACTTGTATAAAAAAGTTATACAACATTAGTACATATAACGTGAGTTTGGTGATCGGAGAAGAGGAACTGAAAACCGACCGTCAGATTTGACCAGCATAACGAATTACGTAGGTGGAAAAAAATTCAGCTCCATCTGACAAAGATAAGGGCTCGATCCGTCCGGTCAATCGGCGCGGTCAAACCCCTAAACGGACGGAAACGGCTATTCGACCCTACAAATCACGTAATCTGGCCGGACCTTCAACTGAGAATAGTTTCCAATCGACGAGACTCTTACGGGGCTATAAAAATTTGGTAAAAAATAAATACCCGGGATATTTATTTTAATTATTCAAATGAAATTTAAATGTGTTTTATTTTATTTTAATTATTCGGATTACTCTTGGCCGACGAAATTAGGCTAATTCGTCGGCCAAGATAATACTTGGGCGACGATATTTGTTAAAATCGTCGCCCAAGAGTAAAAATAAATTTAATATAATGAAATTTAAATGTGTTTTATTTTATTTTAATTATTCGGATTACTCTTGGCCGACGAAATTAGGCTAATTCGTCGGCCAAGATAATACTTGGGCGACGATATTTGTTAAAATCGTCGCCCAAGAGTAAAAATAAAAAATCCTTTACAATGAAATTTAAATGTGTTTTATTTTATTTTAATTATTCGGATTACTCTTGGCCGACGAAATTAGGCTAATTCGTCGGCCAAGATAATACTTGGGCGACGATATTTGTTAAAATCGTCGCCCAAGAGTAAAAATAAAAAAATCTGTACAATGAAATTTAAATGTGCTTTATTTATTTTAGTACAAACATATTCTTTTAGTATACAAACAATTACAAAGCTAAGGCTCAATTATAACTAAGCTAAGGCTCGTAATCTGAGTCATCCGATGAGTCTTCTTCGGTATCGGAATTAATATCTGGTAATCTATGCCTTAATTCGTCGTCAGAGTCGTCGTCTGTTTCTTCATTTGGATCAACATCAATAAAGGTTGAATCTTCGTCACGAATTCTGAGCACTCGACCATGTTTAACATTATTTTGACGAACAGTTGCTACATCATGAATACCTACTGCGTTCGGCTCCTGATACGCATCAGCCTCTGGCCCTGGAATGGTCACTCCAAGTGTAGCCGCCCGGTAAATGTTTCGAGGATGCACAATGTTCGCTATTTTCCACGCGTCACCCCTGGCAAGGTCATCAAGATAAAACACTTGTTTTACCGATGTCGCAAAAACAAACGGGTCATCTTCGTAGGCGCTTGTAGCAGTGTTGACCGATAAATTGCCGTATTGATCCATCTTCATGCTCTGTGCGCCTGTATCAAACCATCTACACTTGAACAGATGCACTTTCATGCCTTCCGCATAAACCAGTTCGACCACTGAATGGAGAACACCGTAATAGTCAAGGCCATGACCTTTCGCCATCACCCCAGAATTCTGTGTTCTTCGTCTGTTGTCTCTCTGTTCAGATACAAATTTGACGCCATTCACTGTGCAAGTGGGATAAACTCTAGCCCGTTGCGGTTGCATCGCAAGAAGTAATAGTTCGTGCGACCAGTTTGGATTATCATCAGATTTAATCATGTCCATCTGTAACGGATATTGAACTGTAAATATTCGAAAATATATGCAATAGAAAATAATTACATATATATATATATATATATATATATATATATATATAACATGGAAGATTAAATTACGTACCCAGGTGCGAAAATAATTTGCGAACGTCATGTTGTGGTACTCGAGATCACCATCAACTTCCGGAAAATTTAGGTGCAACTCTTTCCAATATTTAACTTCTTCACAATTGATTAGTACCCACCAGTGCGCTATGGCTATCTCTTCATCCGACAATGCATACTCGGCGGACAGTCGTGCTCCACCAACTTCGACATCACTGGAAACTATAGAGAGATTGAACCGCGGCGCATGTTCCTCCATGGCTTGCGGAGCTCCCAACGACGCTCCTAAATACAACTTCATGTAGGTGACGCATTCATGCGCAATATATGCTTCAGCTATACATCCTTCAGGCGCGGATTTATTAGTGACATAATCTTTGTACTCACCAAGTTGCCTGTAAATATAAGATTGCAAACTATACGTTATGGTTATTGAACATGTACGTACATATATGTATTCTGGAGATGTAAGTGAATAAAACATACCTTTCCATGGGATACATCCAAGTGAAGTGTACTGGACCGGTAAGCAACAATTGCTGGGGAAGATGGATCATCAGGTGAGGCATGATATCGAAAAAATTTGGCGGAAAGATCCTCTCGAATTTACACATAATGTATATGATGTCTGCCTGCATTTCCCGGAGATCGGATTTTCTCACTTCCCTTGTGCATAACTTCATGAAGAATCTTGACAGCGCTACTAACGGCTCCACAACCTGGCCAACCACACATCACAAATTTAATATAAAATCCAACAACGACAGGTTAACCGTAATTTTAACCACAAATTTACCTGACGGTGAAGGAACGGTCGAATGAAAACAGGGAAGAGACGTTGTAGCAGAATATGACAGTCATGACTCTTCAAGCCGTATATCTTATTCTCCCGCAAGTTTACACACCGGGCTATATTTCCTGCAACGCCTGAGGGATACGTCACACAACTCATCCACCTGAAGATCTGGGTCTTCTGATCAGGCTTCACGGTGTAAGGAGCCCAAGGCATCTTTTTCTTCCCCTCTTTCAGCCAAAGATGTTTTCTGATTCCCATTTTCTTAAGATCAACGCGTGCCTTAGGACCGTCTTTCGTCTTCCCCTCCAAGTTGAGCACTGTACCTACCACACTGTCGCAGACATTCTTCTCTATGTGCATCACATCTAGGTAGTGCCTGATCAACAGCGTACTCCAGTACGGGAGTTCCCAAAATATGCTCTTATGTGTCCAGAATTTGTACCTGTCTGGTCTTTCAGGTATTCTGGCCACAATATCGGGATGATTGCTGAGCTGCCCAAAATCATACTCATCCAGCACTGCTAAAATCTCTTCCCCCGACCATCTATGCGGCTCCACACCTCTCTCTTCGGTCCCATCAAATGCCCCGGTATCTATCCGCCAGGGGTGATCATGTGGTAGGTAAGCACGGTGACTCATCCGGACTATCTTGTTGCAATGATTGCTGCACCCCTGGGAGCTAAGGCACTCAGGACAAGCCTTGTATCCCCTAACAACGTTGCCGGACAACATCCCACGTGCAGGAAAATCACTGATGGTACCAACAATCATGGCATGCATCTGGAACATCTCCTTTTTGTGGGAGTCATAAGTGGGATGACCAACCTCCCAAAGCAATTTACACTCTTCAATCAGCGGTCTCATATACACATCGAGACACTTCCCTGGATAACAACAACAACAACAACCACAACAAATTCAGATAACGACTATATATGACCAACAATATAGAACAAAAACAATAAATGGAGAGGTGTTGAACCAACAGCAATATATACAATATGAAGGGAAAGTAGATACCTGGATAACCGGGCCCCGGAATCAACAAGGTCAACATGTTGTATTCCTTCTTCATGCACATCCATGGAGGAAGGTTGTAAGGCACCAAAATGACCGGCCATATACTGTACGAAAGACTCATGGTCCCAAAAGGGTTGAACCCGTCGGATGACAGCCCGAGCCTCACATTCCTCACCTCTGAAGCAAAATGAGGAAACTCCCTGTCTATATGCTTCCACGCCTCCCCATCAGCAGGGTGTACCATGAGGTCTTCGTCATGCACCTCCCTCACAGCGTGCCATCTCATAGCTTCGGCCGTCTTTGAAGACATATACAACCGCTCCAGCCTATCCCTCAACGGGAAATAGCGAAGTACCTTAACAGGTTTCCTGTTGCCTGCGGGAGTCCGTTTATACCTGTCGGTCCCACATACTAGACAACTATGAAGGCCTTCAAGGTCATTACCGTCTGCATCTTTACCCCAGAATAGAACGCAGTCATATCTGCATGCATGGATCTTGATGTAGGAAAGCCCGAGATCTCTCAAGATACGACGGACCTTATGATGCGTGGTGGGATGACGATGACCGTCGGGCAGGAGCGAAGCAGCGTACTGTAGATACCTATCAACAGCCGTCACGGTCGATTTTGTGTCAACCTTGATATGCATCACCTCCATCACACATTGAAGAACGGTCTTCTCATGACCTGGGCACAGAGGGGTCTGTTGGAAAGCAATAAGTCTGTTGTACTTGGCTATACCGGCAGTGTTGACACCTCTAGGGACGGCCTGCATCGGCGCCTGCGGAATGTGCTGTCGTTCAGGGCATACACCGCTGTCATGAGGAAACATGTCGTTGATGAAGGCCGTTGTTGGATCGTTGGATGTACTGCCCGTCTCATCAAACTGTCAATGATCATGCGGGCGTGATGAGGTTTCACCGTGATATATCCAACATGTGTAACGTTCCCAGAATCCGTTACTCTTCAGGTGGTCCCATACTGTCCCCAACGGAAATCGATGCATATCACTGCGACACTTACACATCTTGCACGGGCAATAGAACATGCCACTCCCGTCAGCATTGCCCTGCGCATATTGCATAAAATCCCAAACTCCTTCAGTATATTTTCTGTGATATCTTGGAAGAGAAATCCAACTCTTATCCATATCCAGAAAATAACACATATATATATCAATATTTAATGAACATATCTTTTATATATATATATATTAATGTAATACAACATACTAATTATTAATTATATATATCTAGTTCGAGCGGATTCCGTGGTTTCAGAAGGCAAGTGTCAATGTCACGGAGGGCGAACCCCCTACAGGAACCAGGCAGGACTCGTTTGTGATCACGGAGGCGAACCCCTATCGACCCCTTCACCGAGAAGAGTGGTCAGTTTGTGATCTTGAGATCCAGTTAAACAAACCTGTGAACCATATCTATGACAGAACGGCCCCTTACTCAGCTTGGAACAAACTCTATGCATATATATATATATATATATCATTAATTCAACTCAAATAAAACTGAAAATCAATATATATATATATGCACATATATATATGTGCATATATATGCATATGTACGTACTTGGGAGTAGCTCCACAAACTATGTATGGACAGATTTCCACAACACCGAACGATTTGAAGAACTAGAGAAATTTATGTTTAAAATTTTCAAAGTTCTCATTCTTCTATCCCGGCCTCTCAATATATAGAAGAATCTTGGGCGACGAAATATTTGAGTTTCGTCGCCTAAGAATTAAAAATCTTGGGCGACGAAATATCTCAGTTTCGTCGCCTAAGGATAAAAACCTTAGGCGACGAAATAAATATCTTAGGCGACGAAATATTGTTTCGTCGCCCTAGTTTCTATCTTGGCCGACGAAATGTATTCTTAGGCGACGATTTTATTTTCGTCGCCTAAAGTTGAACTTTAGGCGACGATTTTTTTTCCTTGGGCGACGAAAAAAAAAATCGTCGCCTAAGTTCCCTCTTAGGCGACGAAAAAAAAAATCGTCGCCCGGTTTTTTTTGTTTCGTCGCCCAAGACCCATTTTCTGGTAGTGTTACTCCAGTACGGGAGTTCCCAAAATATGCTCTTATGTGTCCAGAATTTGTACCTGTCGGGTCTTTCAGGTATTGCCGCCACAATGTTGGGATGATTGCTGAGCTGCCCAAAATCGTACTCATTAAGCATTGCTAAAATTTCTTCCCCCGTCCATCTTCTGGGAGGCACACCGTGTTCTACGGTCCCATCAAATGCCTTGTCATCGAACCGCCATTCGTGATTATATGGAAGGAAAGCACGGTGATCCAATCTGCATATCTTGTTGCAATGACTGCTGCTCCCCTCATCGCTAAGGCACTCTGGACAAGCCTTGTATCCCCTAACAACGTTGCCCGACAACATCCTACGGGCAGGAAAATCATTGATGGTACCAACAACCATGACATGCATCTGGAACATCTCGTGCGTGTACTTGTCATAAGTGGGATGACCAACGTCCCACAAAAATTTAAGCTCTTCAATCAAAGGTCTTAAATACACATCGAGACACTTCCCCGGATAACCGGGCCCCGGAATCAACAAACTCAACATATTGTATTCCTTCTTCATGCACATCCATGGGGGAAGGTTGTAAGGTACCAAAATCACCGGCCATACACTGTATTGAAGACTCATGTTGCCAAAAGGGTTGAACCCGTCAGATGAGAGCCCGAGCCTCACATTTCAGACCTCTGACGCAAAATGAGGAAACTCCCTGTCTATATGCTTCCAAGCCTCCCCGTCAGCAGGGTGTATAAGGGTATCTTCGTCATGCAATTCCCTATCAGCGTGCCATCTCATAGCTTCGGCCGTGTGTGAAGACATGTACAACCGCTCCAACCTATCCCTCAAAGGGAAATACCGAAGTACCTTTACAGGTTTCCTGTTGCCTGCAGGAGTCAGCTTATATCTGTCAGTGTGACATACCGGACATGCGTCAAGGCCACCAAGGTCATTCCCTTCTGGATCTTTACCCCAAAAGAGAACGTAGTCATATCTGCATGCATGGATCTTGATGTAGGAAAGCCCAAGATCTTTCAGGATACATCGGACCATATAATGAGTGGTAGGAAGACGATGACCGTGAGGCAGCATCGAAGCAGTGTACTGTAGATAATCATTAACAGCTTTCACCGTGGATTTAGTCTCAACTTTAATCTTCATTACGTCCATCACACTTTCAAGAACGGTCTTCTGACAACCGGGGTACACATGGGTCTGTTGGAAAGCAAACAGTTTGTTATACTTGTCAATACCAGCAGTGTTGACAGCTCTAGGGAAGGGCTGCACCAGGTCAGGCATATACTGTCCTTGAGCGCATACACCGCTCTCATAAGGAAACATGTCGTTGATGAAGACCGTTGTTGGATCGTTGGATGTACTGCCCGTCTCAGAAAATTGGCCATGATCATGCGGACTCCCAGATGATGTTTCACCGTGATATAACCAACATGTGTACTTCTCCCAAAACCCATTACTCCTCAGGTGCTGCCATACTTTGTCAATGGGAAATCGATACATATCGCTGCGACACTGACATTTCGTGCACGGGCAATAGAAAATTGTATTCCCTTTAGCATTAGCCAGCGCATATTCTATAAAACTCATAACTCCTGCACCGTATCTTTTATCCCATTTTGGAAGCGAAATCCAACTCTTATCCATATCCTGAAAATATAACAAAATATATATGTATAACGCTAGCTAATTATTAATTATATTCTATGCCATATATAAAATTTCAATTCATTTATATATATTCTACGTACGTATTACAACTAATTGATAACAAATTAATTAACATATATATATATAGATATACTTAATTAATAATTACATAACAATATTATATATATCAACATCATCACAAAATCATCATCAATAACTTCATACCATCAACACAATATTATAAATTAATTAACATATATATATATATATATATATATCTATTAGCTACTTATAATTAACAACAACTTCATATATATATATATATATATATTATCAAATCATCAACCAAATCGATCAACACACACACACACACATATATATATATATACACACATCAAACCTACTCAAAATCTATCAATTCAATCACACTCAAAATCGATCAATAACTCAAATAAAACTCAAAATCAACATATATACACATGTACGTACCTATATATAGCTCCACTTCTTAATTATGGACAGATTTCAACAACACCCAAACTTTTTCTCCCGTTTTTTCTTCTCCCGTTTTTTTTTCTCAGATGAGCTGCTGTCCAGATCTGTGAATATAAAGATTTTTAGCCGACAAAATTATATTTTCGTCGGCTATAGTCATCTTTAGCCGACGAAATTTTAATTTCGTCGTCTAAAGATGACTATAGCTGACGAAAATATAATTTAGCCGACGAAGGAAAATATTGATTCGTCGGCCTGGTTTTTTTTTTCGTCGGCTAAAGTCTTTCTTCTTGTAGTGATACCTCATGATGATAAATTATTTTAATTGATAGATCTGTTGAATGAATTTACATTCATATCCTTGATGATATGTTTTGATCGAATCTTCTCCTTATTAGACTAGAATATCTGTTAGATATCAAACCCTGATTTACATGGATTATTTATGTAATGACTATATAAAAGTCAATCTATCAATAAATAAGTAGACATTTATTCTCGTATTCACATACTCTTCAACACGTTATCAGACTTGGTGCCCTAACCCAGAGATAATAGGTCACCCATCCCTAAAACCTTCAAAAACCCTAATCTGCCAGTTTTGTTTTTCTTGATTTTCGGCCGGATTTTCCTCTGTCCACGGTCGGAATTTCATATCCACAAAAATCCCTCAACATCTTGGTTCCAACCCCACCAGTTTCACCCAGAGAACCGGCCGGAAGGTTCCTAAACCGGTCGCTGGAAGTTTTCAGATCGTCGTCACCTCCAACCACCAGTTCACTGCCTTCCCGTGCTCCGATAGACCTGATTTTTGGACAACAGCTTCCTCTTCTAGTGGTGCTCCTCCTGTCAAAACTTCAGCTCCAAATTCGAATCAGAAGTAGGTGTAAAGTTGTTTCTCCTCTCGGTAGCCTCTAGAAACCAAAGATTTCAAGATTACTTGTCTTCCAAGGAAAGCCAGAAAGGTTCCCAACCCTCAGTCGAAGCCTGCAATCAACTCAAACTCATCAACGGTAAATTTTTAATTAAGGTTACTGTGTTCCGAATTTCAATTCATAGTTCGGCCTAGTAGCCATTTATCCCCTCTCTATGACGAGATTGAGTTTGGGGGGGGGGGGGGGGGGCGGGGAATAGGGTCTGTGAGTTTTGTTAGGGCTCTCATCCTCTATTAAACTTTGTGACTGCGGCATATGTGTCACCATATATTTGTGACTACGATTACCCGTCGCTGCGACTGCTGTCAGCGTCGCGTACAAGGGAAGAATCGATTGTGACTGTGATTACGCGTCCCCTGCTATTATTTGCATCGATTTTATGACCACATCATTGGTTCATGATACGAATTACTCAGGTGTTACTACTAGTAGCGGAAATATTAGTAGTACTAAAACACTCAAGTAATGTAGGTCGAAGAAAATATATTCCTCTCTTATTATTGTGCAAAGGTACAATGTTTATTGCCTGAATCCTTCCCTCACAATAACTCTAAACAGGTCTATCTCCTTGTTTCACTCTTTTCTAAACAGATGTTGTCTCTGTTTCACTCTTGTCTAAACAGATGTTGTCTCTGTTTCACTCTGGTATCTAGAACTAAGCTAGGCACCTCTATTTATAGAGTCTAACTCTATAAATCCTTATCTAACTTGGAAACTACTCATTAACTAAGTTAGACAACTATTCCTTTTCAAGCTAGAAAACTATGTACTTAACTAACTTGGAGAAGGAATCACTAATTCCTAAAAGCTAAAGGATACACCTGTATCATGGCTCCCCCTTTTAGGAACTTAAACTCCCGTTTAAGTTAAAACTGGAGATTAGGAAACTCAAGAGTTCCCTTTTCTTCGCTGAACCATTTAGCCTTGCTTGGAACTTGACCGGCACGCCCAATAAGAAACGCTGTCCGCTCCCCCTTACGTGTTGTAGTCACTTTACGCTCCAAAATGCAATCTTTAACTAATGGATCCTCTCGGTCAAACCACAAGTCCTCAACTGATGGTAAGACTGTCTTGTTGTCGCCATCATCATCAAGTAACGGTGGTTCGAACAACTTCAAGTAGTCGGCATTGATAACCGAATACATACCTAAGTATGGTGGCAAATCAAGCTTGAAGGCGTTGTCACCAATCTGCTCCAGAATATGGAAAGGACCATACCGAAGCGGTTTGATCTTCTTACCCTCTCCCTTAAGACGCTCCTTACTTAGTTTCAACCACACTAAGTCACCAACACCAAAGTTACAAGGTACTTGATGCTTGTCATGCTTAGCCTTGTACTTTGCTTGTGACTTCCGCAATTGTGCTTCAACAGTTGCATGAATCTGACTTATCTTCTCCAGGAACCGTTGTGCCCGAAGCTTATCACTCTCTCCCTTTCCATGATGACTGTCTCCAACAGTAAACACCATATCGAAAGGACTTGGAGGCAAATACCCATAGCACGTCTCGAAAGGAGAAGTCCCTGAAGAACTATGAACAGCCCGATTGAAAGCAAACTGCAAATAAGGAAGAGTCTCATCCCAAGTCTTCGGATGCTTAGCATTGTAACCCCTTAGCATGTGTAAAGTGAACGAGTCAAGACCATACACCACAAGACTCCCCACGGATACGGTTAGCTCTGATTACCAACTTGATACGAATTACTCAGGTGTTACTACTAGTAGCGGAAATATTAGTAGTACTAAAACACTCAAGTAATGTAGGTCGAAGAAAATATATTCCTCTCTTATTATTGTGCAAAGGTACAATGTTTATTGCCTGAATCCTTCCCTCACAATAACTCTAAACAGGTCTATCTCCATGTTTCACTCTTGTCTAAACAGATGTTGTCTCTGTTTCACTCTTGTCTAAACATATGTTGTCTCTGTTTCACTCTTGTCTAAATAGATATTGTCTCTGTTTCACTCTGGTATCTAGAACTAAGCTAGGCACCTCTATTTATAGAGTCTAACTCTATAAATCCTTATCTAACTTGGAAACTATTCATTAACTAAGTTAGACAACTATTCATTTTCAAGCTAGAAAACTATGCACTTAACTAACTTGGAGAAGGAATCACTAATTCCTAAAAGCTAAAGGATACACCTGTATCAGTTCACTAATTCCAATCCCCTTGTCTTTTGTAGATGACTGCGCCTCCAAGGCCTGAGTTTGAGATCCTCGATGTACGAGACAATAATTACCTTCAATAGGCATCCGATGTTACACGATTGTTCGTTGAAAAAAGATTTACTTCCACTATTTTTCCTCCTGATGGCCTAGATGCGGTTCCTAGTGAGATGATCAAAGCCTAAGCCCTCATGTTCCTGAGGCGTCATATCCATAAGGAATTGAAGATGCAATACCTGATGATAATGGATCCCAAAGAACTGTGAGACGACTTGAAGCTCCGCTTTGATTACGTACATGATGTACAGTTTCCAGCGTTTCGGCAGGATGGCAAACCATCTGCCAACTTCTATTGCCTTCAACTCAGGTCAATAGTCTTCCTTGCTTTCATTACGGCTCTAATGCCCATATGCACGAAGATTGTCGTGTCAGCGAAGATGCTAGAGATACCTACAGAAGACATAAGCAGTACTTGGCTCAAGAAGCTAACTTTACTAGGGGAGATGAAAATTGTGCTGAGCCTTCCACAAATCTCACCATAGCAGATTTCTTAGCTAAGAAGCAAGATAGTCATGCGCACATGGATGCTGCAGATTTTGTTTAAACTCTTTTAATTAGATATTTTTTCTCTACTATTTTCTGTTTGACACTTGTTTAGCCACAATTATTTTTGACTTTTTAGTCAGTTTTTATGGGAGATGCCAATTGTGCTAAGCCTTCCACCAATCTCACCATTGCAGATTTCTTAGCTAAGAAGCAAAATAGTGTTGCGCACATGGATGTTGCAGATTTTGATTAAACTCTTTTAATTAGATATTTTTTCTCTACTATTTTCTGTTTGGCACTTGTTTAGCCACAATTATTTTTGACTTTTTAGTCAGTTTATATGGGAGATGCCAATTGTGCTGAGCCTTCCACCAATCTCACCACATCAGATTTTTTAGCTAAGAAGCAAGATAGTCCTGCGCACATGGATGCTGCAGATTTTGATTAAACTCTTTTAATTAGATATTTTTTCTCTGCTATTTTCTATTTGGCACTTGTTTAGCCACAATTATTTTTGACTTTTTAGTCAGTTTTTATGGAATTAGACATCATTTGATGTATTTTTCAGTTGGCAATAATAAGATATCTCCTTTATGTTCAAATGTGTTGAATGGATTGAGAATTTTATTCCCTTATGATTAGTTTAAATTGCACAAAGCTAAAAGCTTCATTACATGGCAAACATGTTAAATCCACATGTGTTTATGGTCCTTAAACCGGTTATGGCATAAAGAATGGCAAAACATGAGAACAATTGCGAAAAATCGAAGAAAATACACCAAGGTAGCAAGATGCCATGTATTGGCAGTGTTGCAGCGCCCCTGCTGCGCGTTCTGTGCGCTGGGCAGCTGCCTGAGACCCTAAAGGTCTTCTTTCGTAGCATGCCGTGCCCTAGTGCAGGCTGTGAGCCCCTAAGGGGACCCTGCTGCAAGCTACCGAGACCTACCGCACGTCTGTGTTGCCAACGCGCCCCTAGCGAGCCTCTGCCGAGCCTATGCAGGCAACAGGGTCCCTGCCACGCCCCAACGCGTTGCTGGGTGCCACTAAGTTTCGTTGAGCCCTACATGAGCCTCGGTCGCGCCCCTGCCGCACCCTGCGCGCTGATCGAGCCCCGGACAAGGCCCTTTGTGCCTCAGCTATGCGGCGCCGCAATACCGCTCCCTGACCGCGCCCCAGCGTGTCCCATGCGTGGAGAGGCCCTTGGCCGCGCCCTGCCTCACCTCTGCACGCACCCTACCACACGCGCTAAACACGCTGCCGTGCCCCTAGCGGGACCTTGTCGTCTGCCAACGATGCGAGCGCACTGCTAGTGCACTTTTAGTGCTACTGCCGAGCCTCTAGGCCGGCCATATGCTATGATTTCATGAAAGTGTTTTTCATGCCGTGTAATTGCACTCATTCGGGTTCCAATTTGGTTTAAATTCCCGATTAACCCCTATATGTTTAATTAGAGTGTTCGTCTTGTCTTAATCCAAGACTAATTAATTTCACATATTTATGTAGATGTCTCGTGGCGAAATTGAGTACGTGTCTAGCTGACAGTGAGACTAACTACACTTTTCTAAGGAATAAGCTGTTATTTACGGACTTTGTGCCTCACGTATCCTCAGTGACAACCATGATTGGTTCCTCGCCTTTGATTCATGGCTGAGGAAATGCGCAGTTCTTGTTGCAAAATGGCATAATGATCCATGTCATTGACGCGCTTTACGCTCCTACGGGTAATCGAACCTTGCTATCATTTAGGGACATTCGTGCCAACGGATTTCACCTGGAAACGTTCGAAGAGAATGGACAAGAGTTTTTGTTTATTACCTCTAATAACTGTCGCCGTAAACACATCTTAGAGAAGCTCAAGAGTAAATCAAGTGGGTTGTATCTGACAACCATCAGGATTATTGAATCCTATACTGTTTCTCGTAGTTTTTACGACTCTGACTCTTACAAGCTTTGGCATGACCGTTTGGGACATCCCAGACGTGACATGATAATCCGAATTCTCAAGAATTCATATGGATATCCATTTTTCCGAGCACTGAAGCATGTTGGTGCTCCTCCTTCCACCGAAGAAGGTGATGCAGCCGTGCATGGTGCACCTGCCACAGGCTCGGCCTCTAAGGCTATTGCCGAGACTCCAACAATGCCTCTATGGCTATCCCTAATGCTTATCGCTCGTTTTGCAAATCTTGTTCACCAGCCAAATTGATTGCAAGACCATCTTTTGGTAGTGATTCTAAACAAAACATTTCATTCCTACAAAGAATTCAAGGTGATATTTGTTGACCTATCAAACTAAAGTACGGACCATTTCGATATTTTATGGTTCTGGTTGATGCATCAATGCCTTGGTCATACGTTGCTTTACTATCCACAAGAAACGCTGCATTTGCTAAACTCATAGTTCAAATTATTAAGCTCCGGGCTCACCACCCTGATCATCCAATCAAGTCTATTCGATTGGATAATGTTAGAGAGTTTACGTCTAAGTCTTTTGACGACTATTGTATGTCTATCGGGATTAAAGTAGAACATCCCGTACCCCATGTGCATTCACAAAACGGTCTTGCAGAAGCTACAATTAAACTCTTACAATTGATTGTACGGGCCTTAGTGATGCACACCAACTTTCCCGTTTCTGCCTGGGTTATGCAATTTTGCATGCAGTTGCACTTATTCGTTTTAGACCCACTGCAGCCCAATCATTTAGTGCGTACCAGTTGGTAACTGGATATGAGCCGCATATTTGGTTGCGCGGTTTATGTAACTATTACGCCTCCACTGCGTACTAAGATGGGTCCTCAAAGACGATTAGGTATTTATGTTGGCTATCAACATCCTACATGTCCGCTACTTAGAACCTTTGACATGAGATCTATTTACTGTGAGATTCACAGATTATCGCTTTGACGAGACATTCTTCCCGCCGTTAAGGGGAGACATGAACGTTTCCGTTCTAATTAAATGTCGAGAATTAACGTGGTCTGACCCCACTATGTCCCGTTATGATCCCTGCACTTCTGACAGTGATTTAGAAGTTCAACGTATTCTCGATCTTGGTAGAGTTGCAAATTTCATGCCTGACTCATTTACCAATATCGCAAAAGTGATAAGATCAATTGTACTTGCTGCAAATGTTCTTGCAAGGTTAGAAGTCCCCACAAGAGGGACTTTACCGGCCGCATCCGGGCTCAGAAATGGCGTCTTGGACGCACCAGACGCTCATGGTGGCGGTGTAGCCACAGCCTCGGCTCCTACCAGGAAGAGGGGGAGACCTGTTAGTTCAACATATACTGTACCACGCAAAAGGCGTGACAGTAAGGCACAAAATGATCAACTCATCATCAACACTGTGAATCCTTCACATGAGAGTGTCTCTAACTGTAGTTATGTCCAAGAATCAATGTTACCGTATCTGGGGGATGCCTCGGATCCAATATTGATGTTGGAGAACAAATAAATCTCACTAAAGTATATTGATGCACACGGTATGATGAAAAAAACTTCCACGACTATTGATGATGTTTTTGCTTATTTCGTCGCTCAAGATATTATCGACGACGATGAGATTGAACTGCGCTCCGTTGCAGAATGCTAACGTCGAACAGATTAGCCGAAATGGAAGGATGCAATCTAAGATGAACTAGACTCTCTAGCAAAAAGGCAAGTTTTCAGTCCGGTAGTGTCATACCCACCGAATGTTAAGTCTGTTGGACATAAATGAGTCTTTGTTCAAAAGCGAAACAAGAAAAATGAAGTCATGCGCTATTAAGAGCGACTTGTGGCGTAAGGATTTTCTCAATGCCCTGGAATTGACTACGAGGAGACATATCCTCCCGTTATGGACGTCATTACCTTTCGCTACTTGGTCAGTTTAGTAGTGTCCGAAAAACTGAGCATGCAGCTTATGGATGTGATTACTGCATATCTCTATAGGGATCTTGATTCTGAGATATATATGAAAGTGTCTGATGAACTTTCACTACTCAAGTCAAGTGACTCTAAGCCACGAAGTGTCTTTACAATTAAATTACGGCGTTCACTATATGGATTGAAACAATCTGGACAAATGTGGTATAATCGTCTAAGTAACTACTTGATTGAAAAATGATATAAGAATGACAATCTTTGCCCATATGTGTTCATTAAAGAACAAGTACCAGATTTGCTATAGTAACCGTCTATGTTGATGACATTAATATCATCAGTAATCTCAAGGAAATTGATGAGACCATGACCTACTTGAAATCCGAGTTTGAGATGAAGGATCTTGGGAAAACTTGATTTTGCCTAGGCTTAGAGCTAGAGCATCGAGAGACTAAAATATTGATTCACCAGTCAGCTTATGTCCAAAAGATGCTCAGGCACTTTAATATGGACAAAGCTCACCCACTTGGGACTCCCATGGTCACGTGAAGTCTGAATATCAAAAAGGACCCATTCCTTCCTAACGAGGAGGATGAGGAAGTCCCCAGAATCAACAATTGCCAACTACGCGACCGCCATTATCAACAAAGTTGCCTGATCTCCTCAACCAAGTTTTGCATCAGCAACTGCCGCTAAATAGGGCATCCATCATGGGGTAAGCACACTGCTTGCTGCAATACTATTCATATGTACGTATGTAATATGTATATATGGATCAACTGTATTGTTTGCTTTTTCCTTTAGTTGTTCCAACTATAATTGAGCACACATCCCTTTCCTTCATCATTACGGTAGGAAGTAGGAAACTTAAAATTGTGATTGGGCCTGTGGGTCAATAGGTCGGGGTGGGCGTGCTTCTGGGCCCAACCTCTTGTTTGCTTACCCTGGAAATAGGTAATAAGTAGGTCCGCCGTCCATGTGTAGTTCTGTACAATTAGGCGGAGGCGTTGAATGATACGAAGGTGTCGCAACCATTCCAATGATTCACAGGCCAATTCCACCGGCGACGGCGCCAGCGTCCCTCCCAATGAAGGTGTCGCAACCATTCCTCTCCATCCACCTTTCTCTGCATCTTCTTCTCCTGTCCCAAACCACTCTGTTGTCCCTGAGACTTCCTCTGTCCCACCTGATCTCGCCGGCGACCCTAACAACGATGGCGCCTATCCTGGTGGTGGCACATTTCCTATCGCCAGTGCCGAACCCCATCTTCCCAACCCTCCTACCACCAATTCCAATCCAACAATTTCCCCCAATCATGTTGAACCCATTCCTGCCCTCCGCCAATCCCAGCGCCAAAGGGAGCCCAATGTTCGTCTTCGCGATTACGTATGCTCGTGATTTTGCCTCCACACCACCATTCATTTGTCTCACCAAGTCCTCCACCAGGTACGAGGTACCCTATCTGCAATTACTTGTCTTATAATTGATATTCTCCTACATATCTCAATTATGTTGCTAATGTGAGTCGGGATGAGGAACCGACATCTTATGATATTGCTGCAGCCGACCCAAAATAGAAGGAAGCTATGAAATCTGAGCTTCAAGCTCTTATTGACAATCAGACATGGAGTCTGGTTCCTTTACCCCCTGGAAAACGCCTTATCAGTTGTAAATGGGTCTATTGGATTAAGCGTAAGGCAGATGGTTCTATCGAGCGTTATAAGGCTCATCTTGTTGCTCGGGGTTTTACTCAAGCTACAAGTATCGATTATCATGATACTTTTTCTCCTACTGCAAAATTGATAACTGTCCATTGTCTTCTTGCTGTTGCTGCTAAGTTCACAGAAGTCATTCTTGCTGCTGGTTTTTCTCAGTTCAAAGTAGATTACTCTTTATTCGTCCGTAAAAATGGTACATCTTTGATAGTCTTGTTAATTTATGTGGACCATATTTTGATCACAGGGAACAATGTGGAGTCTATTAATGCCTTGAAGCAGTTCCTTCAAACTTATTTCCGTATCAAGGACCTTGGTGATTTGAAATTTTTCCTAGGCATTGCAGTAGCTCGTTCCAAGAAAGAGATTTATCTATCTCAGCGTAAGTATGCGTTGGAGATTATTAAAGACACTGGTTTCTTAGGTGTCAAACCTGTTGATTTTCCCATGGAAGAATCCAAGTTGTCAAATAAAGGAGAGCCACTCAAGGATCTTGCTATATATCGGCGTTTAGTTGGAAGACTTATGTGTCTCACTATCACCAGACTTGAGATTACTTATTCTGTTCATATCCTTAGCAGATTTATGCACGACCCTCGTCAGCCCCATATGGCAGCTGCGCTTCGAGTGGTCAAGGTTTGTTTATGAGTTCTAGTAATGATTTAAGTTTGAAGGTTTTTTGTGATTCTGATTGGGCAAGATGCTCTATTACTCGTTGATCAACGACTGGATATTGTGTTTTCTTAGGAAATTCCTTGATCTCATGGCGCACCAAGAGGCAAAGGACGGTATCTCTATCAAGCTCCGAAGCAGAGTATAGAGCCATGGCTAGTACATGTTGTGAACTTGGTTGCAGTATTTATTTGCTGATTGCATATTCCTATTTCTAGACCAGTCATCTTGCATTTTGATAATCAGGTAGCTCTTCACATAGTTGCGGATCCAGTTTTTTATGAGATAACACGCCATATTGAGATGGATTGTCATTTCATTCGAGATAAAATATTAGATAGTTCAGTTAGAACTCGATTTGTTGGTACTTTGCAGCAGTTAGCAGATGTGTTTACAAAGGCTTTAAGCAAAGATAAGTTCAAATCCATGTTATGCAAGTTGGGAGTTCTTGACATTCACTCTCTAACTTGAGGGGGAGTGTTAAGAATATTATGTATTTAATGTTGTAGTCGGTTGTGCATAAAACAACCTCCCAAGCCCGTATACCAGCAGTCATTCCACCACAACCATGGTCGGCTTAGGGTTCCCGCCCATAAGCAGGATGAGCCGGGCTTAACCATGGTCGTAATACTAGGCTTGGAATAACTGCATAAGGCATCGAAGAAGTCTACATTTGAAATAGCAACAAGGGTAAGTGTCCCACATGGGTTTCCAAGCACAGTGAACCCACGCTGGGATATAAATACGGCCTAGCCACTAGCTTGTCAGATATGATGAACTATCCTAGTTATTACATTCATCCAACAAATACTGACTTAGCCATCAAAGGACGAAAGACCAGAAGCACCCGGTCATTCTTTTGTTTACAGGTCAACAGGAGGATAGCCATCCAACCTACCAGACACGCCTTTTGCTTTTGAAACCCTGTCCGGGATTGTACAAAAACATTTGGCGTCGTTTGTGGAAATCTTTACTAAAAACCAGTGTGACTCGATGACTGAGTTAAGCGAGCGGCAAGAGTAGGATGTAGGAAGGGAAGAACAAAAAGAACCAATATTCGCTAGGACCCCAGAAACGGTGGGGGGAAGTTCACAAAGCAAAGGGAGAGCTCTCCAAGAGGAAACATCGGAGGGAGTGACACGAGATCTCAATCCCCAAGAGGTAGCCGAGATGTTGGAGAAGATGAGGGCCCAAATCACTCGGCTGGAGCAGCAAAGAGTCAAGGATCAAGAAGAAGCTTCTGGGAGGGAGCGTAGGTTGGAAAAAGAAAATGCCATTCTCATGAGCACGCTAGCCCGAGGGATAGAACATCGGGAAGCATTGGATAGGGCGGCCTTGTCGAATAGGGCGGCCCAGTTTGTATCGAGTGGCCGAGTCAGATCGGGCGGCCGAGTCAGACCGGGAGGCCATGTCGTGGCAGGCGAGCATAAGACCGGGAACGAGCCGTATGACCGTGCATTTAGGGATGAACTTGTTCCCGGACGAAATGAGGGATGATGGACCGCCGCCCTTGCTTGAGTCGATCCCAGAGGTCCAAGCCAGAAGACCGGGAGAGATGGAAGATGCCCTAAGAGCTAGTCGGGATAGCATTGCGAGTTTAGCTGAGAGAATCTCGGATGCCGAGAGAAGGGGGACATGTAATTCGACCCGTGCAAGTTTTGAAGAAAGGGTGGACCATTCACGAGAGCAATCATTCAGTCCGTCCGGTCAAACACAGCCAAACCGTTGAAAGTTAGCTATAATGGGGACCGTGATCTTCATCTTTTCCTTGATAGTTTCAAGTCTCACATGAATGCCAAAGGGTACTCAGACGCGATATGCTGTAACATGTTCCAGGAAACCATGGCGGGGGAAGCACTTAGTTGGTTTTACGAGCTCCCATCGAACTTGATTGATTGCTTCAGGCAATAGGCTGATAGGTTTGTCAATAGGTTCATCCTATGGACGGACGGGCAGAGCACCGCCCAATTGTTCAAAGTTAAGCAAGATAGGGGAGAGGAGTTGAAAGCTTTTGTGAACCGTTGGCAAGGAGCCACAACCAGAGTCAGGAGCTTTAACCAAAAGGTTGCAGAGGAGGCATTCATTCAAGGGTTGCTTCCTGGGAAGTTTTTGTATACGGTAAGAATCAAAAATCCACAAGGCTACAATGAGCTTATGGAAATGACAATCAAGCATGTACAGGCGGATCATGATACTTACGGGGGAACCTCAATTAGGAAGAGGAAGGTCGAAGGGAGAGAATGAGGTTCGCTTGTGCATGTGGTCCAGGAGGTTAGATCCTGGAAGGGAGAGTAAGAGCCGAACTCGTACTCTTCTAGAAAGAGGCACAAGGAAAGGAGCGGGAGGAAGGTAGGGAAGCAGTATGACACACATGTAAAGGTAAAGGGCCCTTACTAGGACATCGGGTACGTAGGGGAGGCTCCTGCAGACAAAGAGTATTTCTCAATGCTTAATGCCACTTACGAGGCGATATAGAATGAAAATAAATCTGTCATTCCGCCTCCCCCGGCTAGGAAGTTTCCCGCCTCTCGGCTCACTAAGGAAGACACCGGGGAATTTTGCGGGTACCATGGGGAAGCAAGTCACCACATAAATAATTGTATAGAGCTAAAGAAAGCGGTAGAGAGCCGAGTGAAAGAAAAAAAGTTGCAGCAGTATGTGCCCGGGCAAAGGCTAGGGTTGGCATTTAAACTCATTGGGTAATACTTGTGGGTTTATACCCACCCAAGAAAAATTCGCGGGTAATACCCATTTACAAAATGTTGGGTTTGGGTAATTACCCACCCACTTTAAATGGGTAAAACCTAGACCCGGACCCATTGCCCATTTCTATTAAGGGGGCTGTTGTTTAAGTTCTCTGTTTCAACCAAAGAAGCTATTAGCTAAATCAACCAATTCAAGTATAGTCACAACAATGACAAGATTGATCATGCTTATTGTTTCCCATAAAACAAATAGATAATTTGATCTCATTTGGACTATATAAAACTTTAATTACTTGATTCTTGATATTACCTAATGCATTGTCATTAGCATTGTTAGCTATGTAAGAATCAAGGAATATCCCTGTGTGAGGCTGTTACATGAACCAAATAGATTCAATACCTAACTATAGATAATACTTGACATAATGAAAATCCCATATAGAATAAACATGTTTCATATTAATCACTAAAACAAAATAAATAATGAGGCCTATACTAAAACGAAGGAGAAGAACATGTTCTAGCTGCTCTCCCTCTACGTGTATTAGTATCATCCGTTTAATGTGGAGTAAATTCAATATCACTATCATGGCAAGACTCCTCATAAGCATCAATAAAATCCTCTAATGTGCTAGTAGCATCTCGTAACTCACTCCACAACCAATCTCGACCACACATCAATGCCTCTAATGTGTTTGAATGAAGTCGGTTCCGATGTGGGCTCACAATCCGGCCACCAGTACTAAATGTTGACTCTGAGACAACTGTAGATATCGAACTAGCTAAAATGTCACGAGCAACCTTAAACAAAGTTGGATATTTCATCCCACTTGTCTTCCACCAATATAATACATCAAATTCCTTATCATTTACCCTCGGTAAAATAGTCTCATCCAAATACCTCTCCAAGTCAGACTTGTCAGTATGCTTACTAGAGCCAGAAACAAAGACATCATAAGCATCCATGTCATCATCCCCTAAATCATTATCACTCGGCCTTGTACTTTCAATTAAAGATGAGTTATCAGATGCATGAGATATAGCGCAAGAACTATACTCCTTGACCAAGTCATATGCAAACTTCTTGACTCTGTCAACTTCCAACGCAACCCTACGAGGATAAACTTGCTTGAAGTAAAACTCAATCAACTTAAGCTTATACCGAGGATCTAGAATAGTGGCAACGACAATTGTTCCGATCACACCCCAATACTTCTCAAATTTTTCTTCCATTTTCTTTTCCATTTCTACCACTTTAGAAATATCGAATTGAAGCCACTTAGATATAGCCAACTTAATTTGGCAAATCTTAGGAAATAACAAGTTGGTTTTGGGATATTTTGTGCCAGATAGTAGTTCAGTTGCCTTGAAGAATAATTGCAATTTTTCAGCAATCTCCACCACTAAATTCCAGTCTTGTTCACTTGGCAGATCCTTATACCCCCGAGTCTTTAAGGCTGGAAAAACAGTCCTATACTCCACTGCAGTCTGCAACATCAAGTAGGTCGAATTCCATCTCGTCCTACAATCTAGTATTAACTTTCTACTACATCCAACTTCCATTTGACGAGCCATCCTAACAAACATTTCTTCTCTTTTTGGGCTGCCCGTCCAATAAGCAACACTAGACCTAATTGTCTCAAGAATCTCCCTAATAACATCCAAACCATCCTTAACAATCAAGTTCAATATATGGACACAACAATGCATATGCAATAACTTTCCACCAACCAATAAGGAACTTGATCTTAAAGTCACAAGAAGTAAATCAATCATTGCATCATTAGTGGTGCAACTATCCACTGTCAACGTCGATAAATTATGATGAATATTCCAACTATATAAACACTCCATCAACACCCTATGAAGCGTATCAGCATCATGTGGACATGGAACATATATAAACCTATATAAAAGGAAGCAAACAACAAAGATCCATAAAAGTATATAGATCAAGTAAACAAGACAGTAAAATGCGATGATAAACAATGCAATTTAATATTTTATGTACCTCAAAAGTCGACTCTGCAAGTTCCAAGAATCATCGATAAAATGCAATGTTATGGCCATAAATCCCTTCTTTTGATTACTTGCAGTTCACATGTCCGTAGTAATTGCAATCCTACTTGTATTCATCTGTATAAGCTTCATTATCTTTTCTTTCTCGAATTCAAATATCTTCATAATCTCCTTAATTGTGTTTCTACATGGAACCTTAAAGGAAGGTTGTAATGCTTTAGAATACCTCTTAAACCCGAGATGCTCAACCATTGACAATGGATACTCATGCATGATGATCATATTCACAAGCTTAGTCTTTGCATTAGTCTCATAAGTCTTGTCAAACTGTCCCATTCTTACTGTCCCCTGACTCCCCTGACTCCTTGTTGATTGAGATTGTAGTCCTTTACATGATTTAACATGTGTATTCAAGGAATTAGTTCCATGTGAAGCCTTTGCACTTAGGATCTTATCGCAATGCTTGCAAATTGCTTTATCTTCCCCACTTATCAATGTCACTTCAAAATTATCTCATACTAGTGCTTTCCTCTTTCTTTTATGTGGAACACTTTGTTCCACATCCTCATTCATGATTTTATTATCAATAGAGTTACACGCTTCCATATTGCAAGAATTGAAAAGAACATAAATATCAAAACTTTGAAGCATATCACAGAGTCAATAACAATACAAATTTTCAAGATTCTACAATGTATGTAAAAGTAATGTGTATCAGCTCGTGAAAGTGGTTGTACTTAACCAATTATATGCATTAAGCTCCAAACCAGGGCCATTACTTTACTCATATCCACAATGAAGAAACCAATAAGTGGTTTAGAACAAATGCATTGCATCTCCACTCTACATTTTTGAATTACTTTGGTGCATAACAGTTTACATCATCGTGTGATGTTGTAGAGAATATGAATATGAATGCTATGATGAGAGGTTCTGCTTCTGCGCTACATCGTAAATAAGCTATATCAATTCCATCTTTTCTCTTCTGGAAACTTTTTCCAGGAAGCAAATATCAATTGTTCAAAAGATTTAGTATCTACAGTTACAAGTATATCTAACATGCTTAGGATAGAAGTGATGTGAAATGAAGCTGGAAAGTTATGAGACCTTTTCCTTTTAGTATCTTTTACTGACCCTTGAACTCAGAATAAACAAGCATAACCATACTGATCAAACAGATTCATGTGTTCTTATACTAAATCAAAAATTAGAGAAAAGTTTCTTGCTGAAAACAAATTGTTGATCTGTGTTATGAGTTCACTGTTCTAGTGATCACATCAGATTTGAGTAAAAGAATATGAGCTAGAGCACAATCACCAAAATCAATGATCCTAGAGTAAACTGATCACAGGACAAAAACTTCAAAAAGCATATAAATTCAGCAACAATGTCACTATGTCACTGCATTTACCCTACTGAAAAAACCCACATAAACCAATCACCGACCAGTCTGCCAAAAAAATGAAACTCTCATATCAATAAAGAAATCTACTTTCCAACACTTCCACACAAACTAAACACTACCCAAATGAAAAATGAAACCAGCATCAACAATGAAATCTCAATGAATTGTAAATGTTTCACTGTTAAGCTCAAGGTGCTGAACCATAGAATGGGACAGTTGAGTCGTAGCTCAAGAAACAATGGAAATATAAATCAATGAATTAGAGAGAGAAAGAGATGAATACCTGGCCTTTAGATCCGTTCCTTTCAGGAACTAAAACGATGTTATCACCTGAAGCTCCTCTCTCTAAACCGATCGAATTCTGTTCGGAGTCGGCAATCGGTTGGGTATGAGATTGAGCTTGGATTGGAGACTCGGAGAAGACGAGTTTGGGAACTAGAGAGCATCCAGAGAACATGTCAAGACCCGCCCCGAATTTCACCCCAAAATCCGAGATGAGTTCTGCGGGGACCACCTCCAAGGAAAATTTACCGAAGACTCGGCAAACCTCCCTCGAAAATGGACAACCCTAACTAAAAAATTTAAGAACCACATTTTTATTCCAAAATAAATCTTCAGCTACAATCCAAAAATAGCCAGAATACAAATTACACCGAAGAATTTCACAAGTATTCAGAGCTACTAAAAATAAAATAAAATAGAATACAGCGAAAACTAACAACCTCCTAGTAGATTAAACAGGTAACCTACTGGCGAAATGTAGCTGATAGATGGGTCACTATGCCTCGGCGTCTCCTGCTAGACCTCACGTGAATTCTGCAGACTGGGCATTTTTAAAAGCGAAGAGCCCAGAGAAAAATATTCAACACGTCAGAGTGAGTGGACGAAATGCTTCCGACAACAAATAAATATTTCCCCAAAAGAAATGCTTTCATCAGCGGCAAAAACAAAAGCTCCACTAGAAAGATTCTGAACTGGGGTGCAGCCTGGCTAGACTCCCAAACTTTAAGACATTGCCTCTCAGGCCTGGATATTATATATATATAGTATGTATGCACACTCGTCTGACCCATGGTACGATATCTATGAACAACTTGAATAAAGTAGATATCATACGAAGCTACTATGCTTGCGTCTAACGCTCACATCACCCCACACCGGAATTGTACCTCGCATAAGGAGGAAAGCGGCTGAGTGGTAATATATACGTGCTTACTCCTTGTACGAAATCTTTGAATAAATAAATGCAAA
Source organism: Fragaria x ananassa (assembly GCA_034370585.1). Taxonomy (NCBI): domain Eukaryota; kingdom Viridiplantae; phylum Streptophyta; class Magnoliopsida; order Rosales; family Rosaceae; genus Fragaria; species Fragaria x ananassa. The sequence goes on from CP139752.1 coordinate 15,174,704, forward strand.
ATTAGAAAGTCGCACAGGGCTACGACACTCGCGTCTAACGCTCATGTCACCCATACCGGAATTGTGCCTCGCGTATGGGGGAAATCACGTATAGCTAGCTATCATTTAATCATATACATACTATTCTCGGAATTGTGCCTCGAGTATAATCACCGAAATTCTCAATTTCGGGAAATATCCAACAACAGAAAATCATTCAAATGATAAAGCATTTCGAACACAATATTTAAAAACAAAGGTCCACTCACAGGCTAGGCCTAAGCCTGATGTCGGTCGGAGGTCTCTTCCGCTCGAGCCTCCTCACGTCCTGTTCCATATAAATAAAACCTTAAATAAAACACCGACGCTTAAAGCAAAACAGGCATAATTAAATATGCTTCGCGTTCAACCGAGTCTAACACTCCAAAATCTTAATTCCACTGCCAACCTTAAAACTCCACAAATTTTACCGACATCCTCAAAATTACCTTCCACCAAATAAAATCCAATGGTCAGATTATAAATTAATAATCCGCAAAAAATACCAAACTTCAACAATTCTCAAACCTATCCAAAACTCCTCCAAAAATTCTAAAACTTATTCCATTAAACTCCTCACATTTTTCTCCACCAAAAACATTTTCTCGGCGGCTGCTCCGCCGGCAGCGGCGGCCGGCGACCAACTCCGACGACCTCCGATGGTCACCAAAATTTGGCAGCATCTCCCTCTCAACCTCCTCTACAACATTCCTAACTACCACAAACTCCAATTCTAAGCCTAACCACGTCAATCGAACACAAACACACAATAAAGCCTTAGAAATTCAAATTCTGATTTCTCCTTACCTAGCTCGAGATGGAGCGAGCCCTCTGGAGGGATTGAAGCAAGGGAGGAGGGCTTCCTTTTGAGCCAAGGCTCGCCGGCTATGGCGGTTGGAGGAAGGAGTTCCGGCGAAAAAACGATTTCGGCAATCGGGGCTCTCTGCCACCGGTCTAGAACTGCTGCTGGCTTGGAGACCGATCGACCGGGACCGGTGCGGCGGGCTGGGGCGGCCGGAAGGCGGCGAACGGCTGCCAGGAAGAATCGGGCAGAAACTGGGCTCGGGGAGAAACCGGGAGGAAGAGAGAGAAAGAAGAAAAAAAAAACTGAAGCTGGGCTTTAGCCCAACCCGGGTCCAAAACCTCTAAATAAACCGAAAATCTAATAATTCAACACCCCAAAATAATAATACCCCAATAAAATTACCTTTTACTAGCAAAAATTACAATTTTTTACCGTCGTCAAAATTTATTCCTTAGAATAATCCCACAAAATAATCGTCCCCTACACCTATCTGGGGATCAATTATATTTTACACTTAATGACGATCACGGTAAAATTCTTATTACCACTATGCCAGTAATAAAGGTAAAAATTATGGGTCAGGGCGTGACAGAACGCGTGTGACGGTGTGAGAACTGAGAAGAGAGATTTTGGGTATGTGGGTGTTATTTGGGTACCCACGGGTATTACCCGTATCTAGTTCATCACATCCATGAGTTTTTTTTTAAAATAACTTACCCACCCACTATTGAAAATGGGTATACCCATTACCCATAATTCAAACCCAATACATATTTTACCCATGGGTACTCATACCCATGGGTTTTAATGCCATCTTTAGCAGAGGCACGTAAGGAAGATCAAAGTGTTTAGGACGATCAACATCATCTATTGTGGCTCCCGTATAGATAATAGGAGCAACAAAGCCAAAAAAACAGTGTAAGGGTGGAAGGGATGGCCGGGAAGTTTTCGATTTCGAAAGTGGCAATAATCAGCAAGTGACCACCGGATGGAAGTATGTAACCTTCCTAGAAGAGGAAGAGGAGGGGATAAGGCCTCACGAGGACCGGTTCCTGATAACATTGTAGCTCGATCACTATATCACGAAGAGATCTTGGTTCACACGGGAGCTTCGGTCAACGTGTTATTCAGAAGTGCCTGGAAAGGGCTGCATCGAGGAAGTAACAAGTTGATGCAAGACCATGAGCCGTTAATCATTTTCTCGGGCGACGTCGTTCAGCCCCTCAGATCGGACAACCTGGGAGTAAGCATGGAGGGCCGAGAGGGAGTCACTCGGGCAGCAGTGGAATTCATCGTGGTGGATTATGAGTCGTCCTACAATGGGATCTTGGGAAGGCCCGCCTTATGGAAGCTGAAGTCGTTTGTTGCCGACCACATGTTGATGATGAAGGTCCCAGCCCCAACGAGAGTCATTACGATCCGGGGAGATCAAGGGGCGGCAAGGAGTTGTTATGTAATAGACAAAGGGATGAAGAGGTCGGAGGTGCTGTTGGCAAGCCAGGCCACAGTTTCCCCTTCGGATCCATATGTGGATCCCCGAGATGATACAGACTCAGATGAAGAGCGTCCGGGATCAGCGGGAGAAACATAAGTGGTGTCAGTCTCAGATGAGTTCCCGGATCGGTGAGTAACCATAGGGACGGGACAGGCACCTGGTGTGCGAGCGACACTAGTGAAATTCTTGAAGAGGAACAGTAGGGCGTTCGCTTGGACGTATAAGGATATGTCAAGGATATCGAGTGGCATCGTGACTCACAAGTTAGGAATCGAGAAGGGGTTCCCTCTCGTACGGCAAAAGCAAAGGACATTTAAGCCAGAGAAGTATGAGGCAAGGAGGGGGAAGTAAAAAGTTTGATGGACACCAGGTTCATAAGGGAGGTTAGATACCCCCAGTGGCTGGCCAATGTGGTCATGGTTCTAAAAGAGTCAACATGACAATGGCGGATGTGCGTAGACTATTCAAATATCAATAGGGTGTGCCCAAAGGATAGCTTCCCGCTCCCATGCATAGACCAACTAGTGGACTCCACGTCCGGATTCGAATTGTTAAACTTCATGAACGCCTACGCGGGTTATAACCAGATAAAGATAGACCCGAGGGATAAGGAGCACATAGCTTTCACAACAGACACGGGGAGAAGATCAGAGCCATCTTGGATATGGAAAGGCCCAAGGAAAGGAATGAAGTACAGATGTTGGCCGGGAAGATTGTTGCCCTAGCAAGATTCGTGTCACGGCTCACGGATAAATGTGCCCCCTTCTTTTAGCTGTTAAGGGACCATCGATGTAAAAAGATAGTCTGGGACCCGAGCAGGAAGAGGCTTTCGACCAGATAAAGGCATACCTCACGTCTGCACCGGTTTTGTCAAAACAGATCTCGGGCGAGATGCTATATCTGTATATTGCAGCATCGCAGACGGCAGTCAACTCGGTGCTAATAAGAAAAGAGTTTGATATCGAGCATGTGGTGTTTTACGTCGAGAAGGGATTCACACCCACCGAGAGTAGGTACCCGAACTTTAAAAAATTAGCTTTGACACTCATCGTAACTGCCAAAAGACTCAGGCACTACTTCCAGGCACACTCGATAACCCTTTACACCAACCACCCCCTGTGGCAGATCATGCAAAAGCCAGAGATAAGCGGGAGATTGGTAAAATGGGCAATAGAGCTTAGAGAGTTTGATATCCATTATCGGTCGAGAGCATCTATCAAAGGCCAGGCAGCAACTGACTTTATATCCGAGCTCACGCCTATGAAAGTTGTGGGTGAGTCATCCGAGCACGCCTTTTGAAGTGGTGAGAGAATCATCAGAGGTCGGCCAGGAGGGAAGTGCAGACCCACCGGCGCCACTTTGGAAGCTTTTTGTTGATGGCTCGGTGACAAGGCATATAAGTGGGATGAGAATAATATTGGAGACCCCCGATGGATTCAAACATGAAAGTGCCATTAAATTTCAATTTAAAACCTCAAACAACGCGGCAGAGTATGAAGCCTTGATTGGTGGGTTGCAGCTCGCCCAAGATATTGGTGTGGAGATAGGGGAAGTCTTTAGCGATTCACAGCTGGCTGTAAATCAAGTCAAAGGGAGCTTCAAAGCAAAGGAGCCCCAGTTGAACTCCTACCAAGCACTGTCAAAAGCCTTCATGCAACGCGTCAAGTCGGCCTCTCTCTCTCTCACATCCCGCGGAAAGAAAATAGCAAAGCAGATGCCCTTGCCCGACTAGCCACTGGAGGACCTGGGAAAGGAAGAAAGAAGGCAAGAATTGAGGTGTTGGGAAAACCGAGTACAAGTAAAACCATCTTGGAGATATTCATGGTCGAAGCAGGACCCGGAGAGCCTACGTGGATGGACCTCATAGCCGAGTTCATGAAGAAGGGGGTGCGCTCGGAGGACAGGTGGCAAACACGAAAACTTCAATCGAGATGTGCCAGGTACACACTCATGAACGGGAAGCTATACCGTAGAGGTTACAGTTTCCCAAACCTGAAGTGTGTAACAGAAGAGGAAGGAGAAGCGATCATGGGGGAAATACATGAGGGAGTATGCAGGAATCATTCTGGATATCTGTCGTTGGCACATAAGGCACTTCGAGCAGGGTTCTTCTGGCCCAACATGGGAGCCATGGCGGATAAGATGTCGGCTCGGTACCGTAAATGCCATATGCACGCCAACGGGACACATTCCCCTCCTATTGCTCTATCAATCTTATTGTCGCCTTGGCCTTTTGCACAGTGGGGCTTAGACCTTATCGGGATACTGCCAATGGCACCAGGGAAGTTCAAGTACATAATTATGGTAGTTGACTATTACATGAAGTGGGTGGAAGCGGAGCCCCTGGGAAAAATAACCATCGAGTGCGTGAAGAATTTCCTGATGAAAAACATATACTATAGATTCGGGGTCCTGGAGACAATCTTCACGGAGAACGGAACGCAATATAACAATAACCATCTGATTGAGTTCACGAAGGAAATGGGCACCAAGATGGTCTTCGCATCAGTGACACACCCACAGACTAATGGTCAGGTGGAGATAGTTAACAAAATCATTAAAAAGCTTTTGAAGAAGAAGTTGGACGACGCAAAGGGCCTGTGGGCACAGAAGCTGCCGGAGGTATTATGGGCAATCAGAACCATAGCAACAAAAGTGACAGGAGAAACGGCTTTCTGCATGGCCTTTGGCACGGAGGCTGTCTTGCCGATCGAGACGTCAATACCTTCGGGAACTTTACCCCTGTTGCCGATCGAGACGCCACAACCAATGAGGAAGGCCTCCAGCTAAATATTGACCTCATCGAGGAAAGGAGGGAGAGAATAGACTTACATAACCAAGTCTATAAGTAGCAAGTTGCACGACATTACAATAGCAAGGTCAGGACCCGGACGTTGGAACTGGGGGACTGGGTAATGAAGAAAATCATGACCAAGACGATTGCCTTGGATCCGACATGGGAATGGCCGTACGAGATTGTTGAGGAGGTTGGGCCAGCAACTTTCTTTCTACGGGATCAGGATGAGATAGTCACCGGGCGCCCTTAGAATACGGAGCACCTGAGATTTTACCAAGTGTAAAAGGGGGACAAGACCCATCTTTGTAAAATGTATGTTTGAAAGTATTAAAGTCCACGGGAGAACAACATGTCCAAGAGGATGCCTCCATTGGTCTTGAAAGACTTAATACAGGAATGGGGAAATTGAATTCAAATTCTAATGATTAAATAATCCACAAGGAGACATAAGTTAATAAATCCCGAGTAACATCGAACGAGATATGTAATCCACAAGGAGGCATAAGTTAATAAAATCCCCAGTAATATCGCGCGGGATAGGTGATCCACCTAGAGGCATAAGATATTCAAACTCCTAGTAACACCGAGCGGGATAGGCGTAGTGCAAATTATATATATAACACAGAAGAGGCGCAAGTAACAAATTTGGATAAGGCATAATATATTAAAACCCGGAATGCCGGGTGTATACCACCAATGGGTATTTACAAAAAACACGCGGGATTTATAATCACCGGGACAAGACACAAGGGCAATGTTTTACAAAAAACAAAAAGAAAAGCAAATTACAATTTATGCCTCGCGGCCGTCCTCATCTTCATCCTTGGACGACTCGGCTATGTTGTCGGTGCCATCAGCATCATTCTCAACAACCCTTCCGGACGGCTCGCCTGTCAAACCCTCTATGCTCTGAGGCTCTCTATCGGCAGCCGCCTTGGACTTTGCCTCCCTCTCCTTGGCCTCCCGAGCAACGATCAAATCGGCAATCATTTTTGCCTTGTCCAAGTACCCAAGGCGGCTCTATTCACCAAACTTCTCGGTGATGCCAGCCTCCCGGGCTGCCTTGAGCATGGCCTTCAGCTCGTCCGACCCCTTAAACATGTTAACAACGAGCTCTCCTTGAGCGGGAATCTGGCCCTGCAGATCGACTATCTGGTCGTCTCTATCCTTCAGCTTCAACCGCAACTTGGTATTCTCCCGCTGAAGCGCATCTATGTTGCACTCCAAGGCAACCACCCATTCCGCTTTTCCTTCTAGTTCTTTGGTGTGGACGTTAAGTTTGGCGAACTTGTTGGCCAGCAAGAGTTTCTCCTTCTTCTCGGCCTCAAAGTCTTTCTCCATTTCATTCTTCTCGGTTCGGAGATAGCTGATCTAGTTGTTTAGGCTGGTCAGGCGCTCTTTCATCTCATTAGTGTCCTCACTGGCGTCAATAGCATAGACAGAAAATAGAGCATGCAAAGAGAAAATATATCAAGTACAGCGTCACGAACAGTAAATTGGCATCAGAAAGGAGAAGTTTGCCGGGCGTATTGCCGGTTCTGTTGAGGAGTGTTGGACCCAATCTTGATACGATCCAACTCTATAACCTTCAGGTCGCCCACCATGCTGCGGACGAACTTTTCATCGGCGCACCGTACTCGTCTAGTATCTGCCGGTTGGGGGTCTTTCAGATCTGGGGAAGAGCAAGAGCGAGACCACTCAAGCTTACTGGGTGGCCAGCCGAAGGACCTGCCGTCTTCTGCTTTTTTCGGGGTGGCGAAGCACCAAACACGCTCATGCATGTCAATGTCACGGCTTCCTCCCATTGAGACTTCGACTTCCTGGACGAAGTTTTTCTTTTTCTAGCCCAAGTTGACATTGACAATGTCACCGGTCTTCCCAGGCACCTCCGTGTCACCAGGCGGCTTCCTGTATCCCTCGTTGGGAATCTCCAGAAGTACCGTGTTGTCCGAGACGCGGGCGGTAGAGTCCTCAACATTCACCTCGATACGGGCGGCCACCTTCCCAACCTCCAGGAGGTCGCTCAGCAGGTTAAAATCTTAGTCCATGTCATGCGGGCGTGACAGACGGGGTTTGCGCTTAGGAACTTTAGCTGCCAGCAAACACAACAGTTAAAAGTGTAACAAAGAAAAACACAAGTATAAAAAGAACAAGCGAGAGGCATTTAACCAGGAACCTTACCAGGCATACGACCGAGATCACAGTGAACTAGCATGCTCTACCAGGTTAGATTGTATGAGCTACGATCCTCGTCTGATGGCCAGGCCGCGAATATCAAAGTGATACGTCACTTCTTGAGCTCCGACAACGAGAAGGACTGATCTTGGATATACCTAAACCTGTTGGGCACCACGTACATCGGGCAGTTTCTTTGCCATTGACCACCAGCAAGCACGACCTTTGAATGCCAGTTGTTATTAATGGACGTTGGAAGATCGGTAACAGGGGGCAAGTAATCCTGAGCGGCAAATGAGACACAACCACGACAGTTCTAAGGTAGAGAGCCCGAAACTCGTTGATATTTGGTCATCCCTGCCGGAAGTGTAGTACAGGTAGCAAAGGGACAACAACTGGCGTCACTGGTTTGGGGGAATTTGCTCGGGAGCTAGCTGAAGCATGCTCAGCAGGTATTGAACACACTGAGGAAACAGGAGAGAGAAACTGTTCCTAAATATGTTGTCGTGCACAGTAACAAAGCCGTTTCTCGGGCAACACGCTAGCTCGCCTTCGTTCAGCCCTCAGAGGGAAACCGTGGGTGGGATGCCCCAGTCTTCATGGAATTGTTCTATCTTGGCCCAGGTTATGCTGTTCTCAGGCTCGTCACACATGGTGCCGTCCTCCATGATATACCGTTTAGACGAAGAAGAGCCGAAGACACTGGTCATCGGAACACCATGAAAAACCCCAACAGACCAATCTACATCCCGGGCGGGTACGCCATATGTTAACTCTCCTAGCCTAGATAATGATTCCCTGGGCGGGATGGCCAGCTAATGTATTCTTCCATCCTCTCGTTGTCGTCCGCTATCGACCGAGAGGATGTGCTGGCCCCGCTTAGATCAGTAGTACTTCGAGAATCCATTTACCCTAGTATAACACAAACCCTAGGATCTATAAGCATGCACCGCCAGGAGAAAGGGCGAGTTGCATAGCTTTAGAGCCTAGCCTAGAAATCCTTACAACGCTAAAAATCCCCAATTTTTTTACTCAAAATCCCCATATTTTGACCATCACAAAAGCAACAACAGAGGAAAAAACAGAGTGCAGCAGAACGAAGGAAACATAGAGTAGAAAGCTTATCAGATTAGCCAAAACAGCAGCGCCGGACATTCAGAGGGGTGACAACACCTCACAATTGTAGTAATCGACGGCGACCTAGCGCAGAGGTGCATAAGCAGGCGGCGAGAGCAGAAGAAAAGAGTGAAAAACTGGAGCAGAAAAACCAGAGCGTGAGTGAAGCGAGGACTATGATGGGGGAAACAACTTAAATAGGAAAAAGTGAGCAATCGCCTCGACCCACGAATTGGCGCATTAAATAACCAATAAATTGAAACTGAGGCACCCCTAGCCATCCGATCAAAGTGCAAAATGGTGTCACGTGACTTAAACTGTGATAGCTTCTTGAAGAAGGAAAGAATGAAGTGATGTGCATTAATTGCTTGACAGTTATCCCCACGATTATGACGACATCTGGCGAACATGCATTTAATGCACCTGCCACAGCAACACAGACACCATGTGAAAGACCCATCTCGGGTGAGTATCACCAAGATCATTCCACCATGTGAATGACCCATCTCGGGTAAGTATCACTGAGATCAATCCACCATGTGAAAGACCCATCTCGGGTGAGTATCACCGAGATCATTCCATTATGGGAAAGACCTATCTCGGGTGAGACTCACTGAGATCGTAACACCAAGTGAAAGACACATCTCAGGTGCGTCTCACAGAGATCATAACACCCACTGAAAAATATCCTCCCTTTAAAAATAGAGCATGTGGCTTGATAACCCACGGACAGCGTTAACACCCCGTCACTCGAGTAGTAACACTAGATATGGAAAAAGCTGGCTACCTTTGTCCATGGAAAATGTAACACCCATTCAACCCACGTCATGAGTCCGAACTTGGGGGGACTATGGGCGGGAGCCCATTTTAAGTATGTTGGTCTACGAGCTTATTTTAGTAAGTCCCCACTCAAGATGTGTCTTGAACGGGAACTTGGGGGGACTTGTAGTCAGTTGTGCATAAAACAACCTCCCAAGCTCGTAAACCAACAGACATTCCACCATAACCGTGGCCGCCTTAGGGTTCCTGCCCATAAGCAGGATGGGCCGGGCTTAACCACGGTCGTAACACTAGGCATGGAACGACTGCAGAAGGCATCAGAGAAGTCTACATTTGAAACAGCAACAAGGGTAAGTGTCCCATATCGGTTTCCAAGCAAAGTGAACCCACGCTGGGCCATAAATACGACCTAGCCACCAGCTTGTCAGGTATGATGAACTACCCTAGTTATTACATTCATCCAACAGATATTGACTTAGCCATTAGAGGAGGAAGCGCCCGGTCATTCTTTTGTTTACAAGTCAACGGGAGGATAGCCATTCAACCTACCAGACACACCTTCAGCTTCAGCAACCCCGTTTGGTATTGTACATAAACAAATGTAATAGATTCCATGTATATTTCCTGTGCATTTAGGAGATTGCCTAGTATCCCTAGTTTGTAGGGATTTGATAGTTGTACAAGTTTGCTTGCTTGTATATAAACTCTATGTATCAATGACAATATTATTCAGTCTTAAAATTATCTTTTCTATACTATTGAAAAAGAAATATGAAATCAGATATCAAAAATATGAATCATTAGCTAATACATGATAACAATTATCAACTGATCTTACTCATCCCGTTATGTAGTCTCCTTTGTTGTCCAAAACTTGACACCTCTTTTTGTTGAACCAAACATCTTCAAAATCATCTGTCAGTTGACTAACACTTAGCAAATTTGTATTCAACCCTTCAACATACAAAACATTTTCAAGATTTGGAATATTTGGTGTATTAACAGTCCCCTTTCCTTTTATTCCTGCTTGTCCTCCATAACCAAATGTAACAGAACCTGAAATATTTTTGTCAGTGAAAGAAATAAACCATTCTTTGTTACCACACTTATGTCTAGAACATCCACTGTCAATATACCACACATCACTCTTTTTGTTGGATAAAGCAATCAATGAAACTAAGCAAGTTGCCATAATATGAGTTCCATCTATATAGACAGATGCACTCAGGCAAGAGACTTGTATTTCTTCCTTCTTTTCATTTCTTATCCAGCTTTTCACTCCTCTTCTTTCCTGCATTCTTTCTTCATAAATCATGTCAGACATTTGATGAATAAGGATCATATGTTCATTCATTTCTTTCTGTAAAATTTCAAATTTATCACCCTTAGCAATATATTGAGAAGATCTGTTCATGCAATTTGGTATGATATGACCAATCTGTCCACAGTGATAACAAGTAGGAACAAAAGGTTTCCTTGGAACATACCTTTTCTCAGTTGGTTTAGGAATAAGAGATTTTACCTATTGTTTTTCTTCAGCTTCCAACATTGATTGTTCTTCCCCCTTTTCTTTCACAAACTTTGTAACATTGGAGCTTTCATCAGTGTATCCAAGTCCACATGTATCCTTATGAGCTTTTCCTGTACTGAAAATATTAGAGACTATTTTAGAACTTGTTTGAAATTGACTAAATTTCTCCCTTGACTTTTGTAGCTCAACCTGCAACAAAACAGTTCAGATTTTAGTTCATCAATTTTCAAATCTCTTAATTCTATTTCAGTTTCTAAATTTGCACAACTACTGCTATAAGAACCAATGTTTTTGTTTTTTCCATTCTTCAACTCAGTTTGCAACATTTGAATACTGTTGTTGAACTCATTTCTTTCCTTGTCCCAAAACTCCTATTCAGACTGCAACTCCTGTTCAATTTTCTTCAGTTGTCCCTAGAGAACCTTCACCTGTTTCTTCAAGACATTATTCTAGCTGATTAATTTTTTTGAGGCATTGTATAGTTGATCATATTTGTCATCTAGTTTTCTCCTGTCAAAAAAATCATCATCACTAGAACACACACTGTCAGAATCATAGAAGGACTCACATGAATCAAATCTTATAGAAGAAAAAAGAGCAAAGTTCTTTTCTCCTTTTCTGAAAGGAAGTTCTTCATCACTATCACTCCAGGAAGTAGCTTTGAGAGCTCTTTTGTCACAAGTGCCCTTATCCTTGAATTTCTCACCTGTTCCATTCTTTCTATTCCCACAATCAGTTGAAATATGACCATAACCATTACATTCAAAGCATTTTGTTTATAATTCTTCTTTTCAAACTTGTTTTGATTTATAGAATTTTTTTCAAATCTATTATCAGAAAGTATATTCCTTTTTCAATCATTAAAGTTTCTAGAAGAACTTGAATTTTGATTGTTCCTGGATTTCAAAAGTTTTTTGAATTCTTTTGTCAACAAAGCATAATCAATATTTTCATCTTCCTGATCAATCTTAGAAGAATTTTTCAAAGCCACACTCTTTTGTTTCTTATTAGTCCAAGAATTATCAGACATCATTTCTAATTCAAAAGTTTTCAGATTGCTTACCAAATCCTCTAGAGAATATTTGTTTAAATTGTGTACCTCCATGATAGCTGCCTTTTTGGGAAGATATTTTCTTGGTAGCGCTCTGAGAAACTTCTTCACCACTTTGTGCTCCTCAAAAGGTTCATCCAAGCTTTGACATTAACCTGTAATGTTAGTCACCCTTGTATAAAAATCATCAAGCAATTCATCCTCACCCATTCTCAAGCTTTCAAATTCTTCAGCCAGAATTTGAAGTTTTTGAATCTTGACAGTTTCACATCCTTCATGTGCAGTAACCAACATGTCCCAAGCTTCCTTAGCTGTATCACAATACTAAATGCGCCTTCTTTCCTTAGCACCTAGTGCAGTAAATAGAGCATTTCTAGCGACATAATCAGCATTGCATAAAGCTTGTTCATCTGCTGACCATAAGTCAACAGATTTGAGTTGAACCCCAGAAGTACTTTCAGATTTCACCACTAGAGCCTTATAACTTGTTTGAATAATCTTCCATGCCTTTGCATCCAAGGTGTATATGAAAGTTCTCATCATGATCTTCCACTGAGGAAAATCATCTCCATCAAATTTTAGCGGTTGATTCACTGCATTTCTTTCCATTTCAAGCCTGGATCAACTAGACACCTTTTAGCACCTGCTCTGGTACCAAATGAAAATATAGAAACAGATAAAATACAGATGAATCACTGAAACAGTAATAATTTCAAAGGCTTGATGCAAAACCTCAATGAGGACAAAAGCACCAAGCTAAAAGATTCCTTAACTTTCAAATAAGTGTTACAAAGTGTACTTCTCACACAACTACACCCTTCATACACTAAGTAATCATCTTACTTCTCACACAAGTGATGCAGATCAAGTAACCTTAACAAAGGAAACTGAACTGCTAAATTGAGATCTCACACACTCATCTATGCTAGTTCTCTCGCAACTAGATTCTGCTACAGCTGATTCTTACACACAATCAGTTTATGCAGCAACACTGAAACTTAGACACTTTCAGTTCTTGAATCATTGAAACAATACACACTCAGTTTCTCTTTGAATCTGCAACACCTCCAGTTTATGACTTCTTCCAAAAACAGCTTCAGCAATCTCAAATGCAATTGGTCTGCAAGTAAGAAGAGAAACTTAGTTTATAAAAACCTCACATTGGTCAGTTTGAATGAAGGATATGAACATGTAATGAACTTCTAGTCAATGTTAACAAAGTCTATCTCAATTCATAAAAAAGCCCCCTCTTTCTTTCTAGTCACAACAGAAGCAATTTATAGTGTAAACACTCCCCCTTAACTGAAGCCTTTTTTTTAATGACAAGATCAAATTTCGTTTAAGAAATAAAGCATTTAGAACTTCTGTCATCTTGCACCCTTTTAGGACTCACACACCAGATAAGTTTCATGTTATAATATGTCAATCAAATCACAACAGTTTTAGTCTCAGTCTGTAAAGAACAATGATTTAGTTCATGCATTTAAAAGATCAAATACGATTTTAACAACCCAAGATTGATGCAGATAAAAATTCTAATGTACCTGATTTGGAAAAGAACCAAATCAGATATTCTAGAATAATTTAAAGATCCTGCAAATAAGCACTGATGAAACTGATATGGAAAATCCTAGACAAAAGGCTTTTTACCAGAAATCTCATCAGGACAATTAGGCAATAAAGAGATTAACTTACCATAAACAAATGAAAACTCATTACCTATGATTCATGATTGAATACTCGAATTACTTTAGATCAATCTTTTCTTTTACTTCTTCCTTTCCTAGCTGCAGTAGGAGATCCTAGTGATTGAATATGAATAACCAATATACCAACAAACTCTAATCATCTGGACCTAAGATACGACCCGACCCAATTTAGGCCAACCAAATGGAGGCTCAAACAACCCAAGCTGCAGTAAGAGATCCTAGTGATTGAATATGAATAGCCAATATACCAACAAACTCTAATCATCTGGACCTAAGATACGACCAGACCCAATTTAGGCTAGCCAAATGGAGGCACAAACAACCCAGCATCCACCATCCGACCCAGACCAACTACCTCGTCATCGCTCTCACGATTGTCCACGTCACATGCACCATCGCTAGCATAAGCCATGGTACCTACCTGCGTATGCACCAACCGTTGCTCCCACCACCTCCGCCTGCGTAGAAAGCACCACCAACAACCGCCGTCGCTTGCCACGAGCTTTCACACAGCCATAAAAACAACGACACCCAAGACCAGAAAATCTCCCCCAACATGCCAATGCATTCCTAGCTGCTAGCTAGGACTAACCTGCACCACCAACTGCGAATCAGATCGAGGAACAACAATCGATCCAAGGTAACGCGACGTTGAGATCATGGAGTCCCATTCGACAACGACGTCAGGCAACGCGCTACCAGATGAAGCAAAGAAGAGATAATAGTTGTCTTCTAGAGAGAGAAGCGGCTCATATCAATGATATCACACAATAGTTAACAAAAAGGTGAGAGTTGAACGGGTTGAAACTTGTACAACTTGAATAAAATATTTCAATCCTTTCATCCAATGTACTGAATTCTCCATTTTCGTATGTCTTGACTCTTGATAAGGTTGCCCTTTAAGATATATATTTGATATATACATAAAGGGTTATAAGGTAACAATAGTTGACCACACGGATCAAGACCTAGTAATGACGAATATAGGTAAGTTTTTTAACATAGTTGTATATACTCATTCTTGGTAATAGCCAATGGTAAAACCAACCAAATTATTCTTTATCCACATTGTTGTTTTAGCATGTATACCACATTAGTAGACAAACAAAACGTCATGTATGAACTAAAAAAAAAGAATTGATAAATTTGATTCTACCCTTGTATTTACTGCGTATAAAAATGTAATTTGTAAAAAGTAATGATCCCTGGTCAAAACGGTTAGTACTGTAATTACGCTGTGTCAATGCATTATATTGAATTATTGATATGTACCTCCATAGAACTAATCCACGTAACAGTGTGGGTTGTTTAAAGTCTCCATCTTTTGGTTTCTCCTACTTTCAATTTTGATTCTTTTAATGCATGTCGTATTAGGGGTTTCTCTTTGTAGCATTTTTGTTTCTTTTTATTCCACCATCAGAAAAACCAGAGCAGATTCTACGCACTAAAGTGTACTTGTACCATTAATGTACAAGTTCTCATTTCCCGTATGATGAGATCTAATGAAGACTAGAGACCTTAAATTCCTTAATTTCATTTTCACTTTTGACCCGATCAAATTAAACGCTCATAATAAGAGTACCTCATATTCGATCTCAGGTCCTCACCTCCTGTATTGGAAACACTTAGGATTATTTTTCTGGGTTTCAATTTTGTTAACGATATTAGAATACATGCATGATAATGCAACGTAGATGATCAGATCAAAATATTGTATATTAGTTGATCGGTTCACTTGCACCTTGACGCGTAGAAGAATTTTCAAAGAAAAACAGTGTTGGATGTTTGAATGATGTCGAGCCTAAATTTATACTATACACTAAAACAGAGTTTCAATTTGAACAGTGTTTTCGGCGGGCGCAAAATTACATATTTACCTTTCCTGTCATGGAAAATCTCAGCTTTGCCACAACCTAGTAAAACACCGTTTAACTCTTTCTTATAAAATTACATATTTACCCTTCCTGTTATGGAAAATCTCAGCTTTGTCATAGCTTAGTAGACCAAGGTGGGTTCGTACGAATAGTTCGATAATTTGGGCCTAGGTTAAATATGTTTTTTAGTGGGCTCGGATGGTTAAGTTTTTGGGAGCTATTTTGCAACTTACGACAAAGCGCCTCGTTCATAATCAAACTGCACAAGATTCCATCCAGCGCAGTCGTTAGCTTTGTAGCTCCAAAAAGGCAAAAACCCCCTCAAAACCCTGATTGGAGCACCCAACCCAAATTTGACTCCGTTTTTCTTGTTTAATTTCATGATCAGGTTCATCAATCTCAACCCCAATCGCTCATATCTAAATTTCAATGCTAGTGTGGTTGTCTGATTAGTTGCTTTGATCGCGGCGATCAGGAAGAAACTAGGATGAGCCAACAACCGTCGGTGATACTTGCGACGGCGAGCTATGATCACACCATTCGCTTCTGGGAAGCCAAAAGTGGCCGCTGCTACCGCACCATCCAATACCCTGATTCAGTTAATATACTTTCCTTGTATTTGCAAACTATGTCTTGTTCTCGAAATGAGTGTGTCGTGTTTTGGGTTGTTTTTGTTTGCTTTATTGGTTTGTTCATGTTTTTGTGGGAGAGTTTACTACATTTCTGATGGGTAAGCTTGCATTGGCCGTTTCTATTGTATAGCAAGTAAACAGGCTCGAGATAACCCCGGATAAACGATTCCTGGCTGCAGCGGGCAATCCTCATATTAGGTTGTTTGATGTTAATTCAAACAGTCCTCAGCCGGTTTGTCTCTGTCATTGAGTTTTGTTGGGTTTTATTTAATTAAAGTACTTCACTCAGTTAAAAGTGTTTGTTTTTTGTATGATTGTATGCC
The DNA here is from genome assembly GCA_034370585.1 of Fragaria x ananassa. Taxonomy (NCBI): domain Eukaryota; kingdom Viridiplantae; phylum Streptophyta; class Magnoliopsida; order Rosales; family Rosaceae; genus Fragaria; species Fragaria x ananassa. Next base: position 15,191,010 of record CP139752.1, read on the forward strand.
AGGTGATGAGCTATGATTCACATACTAATAACGTTATGGCAGTGGGGTTTCAATGTGACGGGAACTGGATGTATTCAGGTTCCGAGGATGGTACAGTAAAAATATGGGATTTGAGGTAATTTGTACTAGTCTTCTTATCTACCTCTCTATTATCAAGTTATTATATTTTTTTTCCGGTAGTTGGTGTCTGGTGTCAAATATGGACTTATATGTTGAGGTAATTACAGAGCTCCAGGTTGCCAAAGAGAATATGAAAGCCGTGCAGCTGTTAACACTGTTGTGCTGCACCCGAATCAGGTCAACCATTGTATCTGCCTTGATATATCTTAGATTAAAATATAATTGAATCTTGGTGTCTTACGTACCTGCTGATGTTAAGATGGATAAGTAGGAATTGAACTGGCATGGCTTTGGGTCATATAGTTTATACTTTACAGTGTTTCCTTCTTTTGAAAATATCCAAAAGATATTGTGGATTATTCCATCCATGTTTAATTTGGTTTACTAGGAGATTATGGATGTTCTTAAAAACTGGCTAGGTGAAACAATGACATACTAGAATTTTGCAGCTCCTGCTATTTGGGTCGATTATTTCTATAGGACTCTGAATGTCTGGAACATTTATGTGCTTTTCAAAACATCCTGCTAGAATATCCTGGGAACTGGCTTATGAGACTGTCATTGACTATTTTCACCTTCAATTTCAACTGTCATACTATTTTCACCTTCAATTTCAACTGTCATTCTGATATATCTTGAGAGAGGATTAAGCATTAACTAATCATCTGAAATTGTTGCTGTGGGATAGTGGCTATCTCTATTCTGTTATCATTGTGTGTGTGTGTGTGTGTTTTTTTTACCAAATTGTTGTCATTATGCTTCCTCAGACCTGCTGCAATATGTTGTTATTGCAACATATTAATTTTCCAGTGAACTCTAGTCGACACTTTATTTATTTAGCTTGCTTATCACATGGTTTTGTTTGCTTGTCTCTATGTTAAAGATAATATATCTATATGAGTGGTTTTGCAGACTGAACTAATATCTGGGGACCAAAATGGCAACATCCGTGTTTGGGATTTGACAGCGAACTCTTGCAGTTGTGAATTGGTATGCTACACTATTGTGGACTTTTTTATTCCCTTACAACTGTAAATATACTTTCTATGATGATTTATTGAAAATGTTGATGGGTTTTTTTGTTCAGCACATGCCTGCATTTGTTTGGTCACCAATATTTTTAACGTTGGTAGGCTAAGGAAGTGAGCGAGGAAAAATAGAAAATTGTACAATCATTTTCTTTTACATCATTACATGTGTTGCACCATTTTATGTACTGATACTAAATATACATATTAAACCACAAAAGAAATATGTAAATAAGAACGGGAAACAAATTGGCTTTCGGTATTCTGTAGGTATGGATGGCAAGTGGGAAAGAGAATGTGGGCATAATAGTTACTTTGGATAAAAATGTGAAGCTGCAGTCTAAGCATGTTTACTACTCTAACCTTCTCTGTATTTTTCATTGAAACCTGATGAAATTGATATGCAAGTACTTTAAAGGTTGGTTTGTGGCAAGAAAAGATTGGCATGTGAAGATCCCGCCAAAACAATTATTTGCTTAATTGATAGGTATAGGTTCAAGGATTATCTCAAGATGTATAGACTCGCTGATCAAATCCTTAAAGCACATGAACAAGTGCCAGAATCCGGTCCTTTTACTTGCGTGTGCAGTGCACACTCTTTCTCCTTCTATATGACGAGGTTATATTTGACAGTGATCTTTCGATTGAACCTAGGTACCAGAGGTGGATACTGCTGTAAGATCACTAACAGTCATGTGGGATGGGAGCTTAGTTGTTGCAGCAAATAATCATGGGACATGCTATGTTTGGCGCTTGTTGCGAGGGACACAGGTAGTACCTACAGCAAATAGTCATTCGTTCTATTCAATATTACCTTAATTCATTTTGATGTCAAGTGCATTGCCTTCCAGACTATGACAAATTTTGAGCCACTTCATAAGCTTCAAGCACACAAGGGATATATCCTCAAATGTCTACTTTCACCTGAGTTTTGTGAGCCCCACAGGTTTGATTCCTTAAGTAAAGAAACGATATATATAGTTTGCCTTTTTATACCTTCGTCCATCAGTTCAAACTTCTGATAATACCTACTGGTCTATTTGTGTTTTCCTTTCCATCTCTCTCAAGGTCAATTAACCTAATATCTTTATCTAACCTGTATTTCTCGGCCAAATAGTTTTATATTTGAATGTGCCATATGCTTGTGCTGTCATTGCGATAATCTATTAATGATTTATACTTTTAGATATCTGGCCACTGCCTCTTCTGACAACACCGTCAAGATATGGAATGTTGATGGTTTCACATTAGAAAAGACTCTTAAAGGTATCTGTCTTATAAAATTCTCCAAAGGTTCTAATTTATACTTCACAGATAACTCTGCAAACCTGATGGTTACTAAATCTTGAGCTATATAAGAAATTGTTTTTTAATATTGTTTTTTCATCCTAGGGCATCAACGGTGGGTCTGGGACTGTGTTTTCTCCGTAGATGGTGCCTATCTTATAACAGGTATATTTATTATTATTATTATTATTATTATTATTATTATTATTATTATTATTATCATTATCATTATCATCAAGAAGTACAAAAAGGTATAGATGAACTCTTATTCGCCTGTTGCAGCTTCAGAATTAATTCCTAAATATTTGTATGAAGACTTCGATTTTGTCATGTTGCAATGTCAGCTAAATCTGATATGTGTGATAAATGTGTATTTCTCGTTTCTGAAATGGTAATGATAATACAATGCTTATCCTTGCAGCTTCCTCTGATACGACAGCAAGGCTTTGGAACCTGTCCACCGGAGAAGATATCAGAGTGTATCAGGGACATCACAAAGCAACCATTTGTTGTGCACTGCATGATGGAGCTGAACCTGGTCCATCTTGAACCTGGATATGCCACCTGATGCATTTACTTATGTTTTAGAAATTGCAGAATTGTTTATAATGAAATCATATGAAATGTTACGGTTTAAAAATCATGAATCTTCTATCAGAACTACCTCATAATGTATGTTATGTCTACTTCCTATAGGCAGAAACCAAATGATGTGTGTGCTTTGTTCAGAATACCATCTCCTAGTGTGTTATGCCTACTTCAGAAACCAAATGATGTGATTGCTTTCTATGAATACCGTGTATATATATATATATATATATATATATATATATATATATATATATATATATATATATATATTATATATATATTATCAGATCCAAATATCCGTATTTATTCAAAAGGTACAGATTTTCTTAATTGACCCACTTTTAGATCATATTTTCTCATCTTAACCATTCACATTGTAGGTATATATGAGTAGATCATTTTTACAAATTTTCAGCCAATTTAATAATTGTTAAGGTATCGAAACTGTGAATTATTATGAATGAACCAAATCTTTCAATAGGAACCGTTCGTGTAATTCATAGTTTTGAATACCTTAATGAATATCAATTTGGTTAAAATTTTGTAGAGATGATCTACTCATATATACCTAAAAGATGAATGGTTGAGATAAGAAAATATAATCGAAAAGTATGTTAATTAAGGAAATCCGTTTCTTTTGAATAAATACGAATGTCCGTATCTGAAAAGGCTTGTATATATATATCTAAAAAATGAATTGTTGAAATGAGAAAATATGATCGAAAAGTATGTCAATTAAGGAAATCTGTACCTTTCGAATAAATACAGACGTTCGTATCTGAAAAGGCTTGTGTGTGTGTATATATATATACACAAAAACGATAGAACGCGCACGTGCACACAGTCCTTAAAGTGCGAACGGAGCTCTGTCTGTCGCCGACGACGGCGCGCCTTCCCCCCCAGAAGATTTCAGCAGCGTCCCCGACCACTTTCCCTTCTCGGCGAGATCACACAAAACTTCAAATAAAGTCGATCTCGCCCGAAACTGAAATTCGGCGGACTCACCAGGGAGGGAAAGTGATCGGAGACGCTGCTGGAGTCCGCTGGGCTGGAGGCGCGCTGTCATTGGCACCGGACAGTGGGAAGGATGTGCGCACTTTAAACCAGTGCGGACGTGAGCTCCATATCCGGCCTGTATATATATATATATATATATATATATATATATATATATATATATATATATATCTGGATCAGAGGTGCACGTCCGCACCGGCCTTAAAGTGTGGAAGTCCCTTCGTTCGCCACCATACGACGGCGGCGAGGGCTTGCCTCCACCCTAGCAGACTCTAGCAGTGTCCTCAACCACTTACCCTCACTGGCGAGTCCGTTGAATTTCAGTTTTCTAGCCAGATCACCCAAAACTTCAAACAAAGTCGATCTGACCAGAAAACTGGAATTCGGCGGACTCGCTGGGGATGGAAAGTGGTCAGGGACGCTGCAGGAGTCCGCTGGGGTGGAGGCACGCCCTCGCAGGCATCGTACGGTGGCGAACGGAGGGACGTCTGCACTTTAAGAGCCGTGCGGACGTCCGCTCTTAAACGGCTCCGTGTATATATATATATATAAACATTATTTATTAAAAAGGTATGGATTTTCATAATTTGACCAACTTTTCGTTCATATTTTCTCAACTTAACCCTTCACATTGTAGGTATATATGAGTAGAGCATCTCTACAAATTTTCAGCTAATTTGGAGATCGTTAAGGTATCGAAAATGAATTAAATCAATGAACGAATTGAAACTGTTTAACCTAAACCGTTCTAATTTTTAGTTCTAAATCTCATCTTTGAATGCTTTAATGATTATCTGTCACGCCCCGACTCTTAAATTTTACCTTATTTACTAGCATGGTATTAATAAGAGTTTTATCGTCTTCATCATTAAGTTTATATTTTAATTGGTCCCCAGAGAGGTTGTGGGAACGATTAATTCGAAGGAATTTTTTGTAAGAGAAAAATGTGACGACGGTAAAAATGGTAAATTTTTTAGCTAGTAAAAAGTTATTGGGGTGTTAAATTTTGGAGTGGGTTTATATTTGGGGTAGTGGACTGGCTGGGCCGAGCCCAACTCTTTTCTCTCTCTCTCTTCTCTCTCCTTCCGCCCGCTTCTCTCTCCTTCCCCGATTCCCTCTCCCTTCGCCCGGAAAAGTTTCCCAAGCCCAACCGCCGTCGTCCAACCACCGTAGGTCGCCGCACCGGTTCCAATCAGTCGGCATCCGACCCAGCTCCCATCCTAGACCGGTGTGAGGCTCCTTAGCGCCGCCACGAGAAAGATATCAGACCCGAAAGGTCCGACTGTTCAAATCTCCCCATCGCCGGAACTCCCTCCTCCGGCAGCCAGAGCTAGCGATCCTTGGCCCGTTGGAAAACTCTCCTCCCGTGCTTCAATCCCTCAGAAGGTTTCGTCCTTATTCGGCTTGGGTAAGAAGAAATCGGTGTTTGATTTTCTAGGGATTTTATATATGTTTTCGTTCGATTAGCATAGTTAGGCTTGGATTTGGTGTTTGTGCTAGTTAGAAAAGTTGTAGAGGAGGTCGAGGGGAAGGTGCTGTCAAATTTTGGTAGGCATTGTTGGCCGCCGGAGTTGGCCGCTGCTGAAAAAATGTTTTTAATGGGAAATTTTAAGAGGAGTTTAATGGTATGAATTTTAGAATTTTTGGAGGAGTTTTGAATAGGTTTGAGAATTTTTAAAGTTTGGTATTTTTTACAGATTAATAAGTTGGAATCCAATCATTGGATTATTTATGGTGGAAGGTGATTTTCAGGATGTCGGTATTTGTAGTGAAATTTAGTTTGTGGCGAAATTAAGATTTAGGGCGATAAACATGGTTGAGCGCGCGAAGCTCATATTTATTTCTGTCTTTTTTTTATAAGCGTCGGTATTTAGTTGAGGATTTAAATTATATTTTTGGAACATGATGTGAGAAGGCTCGAGCGGAGGAAGCCTCTGACCGACATCATCCGGTCATTGGATTATTTATGGTGGAAGGTGATTTTCAGGATGTCAGTATTTGTAGTGAATTTTAGTTTGTGGCGAAATTAAGATTTAGGGCAATAAGCATGGTTGAGCGCGCGAAGCTCATATTTATTTCTGCCTCTTTTTTTTATAAGCGTCGGTATTTAGTTGAGGATTTAAATTATATTTTTGGAACATGATGTGAGAAGGCTCGAGAGGAGGAGGCCTCTGACCAATATCAGGCTTAGATCTAATTTGTGAGTGGACTTTTGTTTTAAATAATATGTATGCAATTGTTTTTGGTTGAGCAAATTATTTTGTTAGAGCATTTAACGTCATTTTTATTTGACGATTTTATGTATTTTGGAGAATTACCGAAAATGAAATTTTCGATAAATTATAAATATTTCTATGAGGAGAGTATGTATAAATGCTAGCTAAGCATATGTGTCTGTCCAGCTTAATGATATAATATATAACTGCATTCTGGTGTGACGTGAGCGTTGGACATAAGCGTAGTAGTCATATATGAGTGTTTAATTCATATAGGGAGTATGTGCACATATTTATACACATGTTTGTCCACCTTAATGACGTAGTGTAGCACCGCATTAAGGTGTGACGTGAGCGTTGGACGCAAGCGTAGTAGCCCAATATTGATTATTTTAAATTTATTGATTTATATTGGGAGTATGGGCATGTGTAGATACATACGTATATTGATATATATTTTTGAGCTGAAGATGCTCGATATTTATGAGATAAAGGATTTCTCACTCGAAGCATGCATTCGATTTTCTTTGAAAATTAATTTGGGAAAGCATAAGTGTTGATACTTATTTTTTTCTTTATTTATTTTTGTCCACTCACTATAACATTTCCGGATGTTTTCCCCTGGGCCCTTCGTTTTAAAAATCGCCAGTCTGCAGAGTTCAGGTGGGGTCTAGAAGGAGGCGACGAGGTATAGTCACTCATCTTTCCGCTACTTTTCGCCAGTAAGTTATATGTTTAATCTACTAGGATTTTGTCAGCTTCCATTGATTTTCTTTTAGTAGCTCTGAATACTTTAGGAAAAATAGTTGTGTATTATTTTATTCGGTTATTTAGGTTGAGTTGAAGATTGATATATTGGTTAAGAGGGTGGTTTTGTAATTTTTCCGAGTTAGGGTTGTCCATTTACAAGGGAGGTTTGCCGAGTTTTTCGGTAAATTTTCCTTGGAGGTGGTCCTCGTATGACTTACTTCGGGTTTTAGGGTGAAATTCAGGGTGGGTCCTGACATTATCGATTTGGCTGAAAATTTGTAGAGATAATCTACTCATATATACCTACAATGTGAACGGTTAATATGAGAACATATGATCTAAAAGTGGGTTAATTAAGAAAATCCGTACATTTTGAATAAATAAGGATATTTGGATCTGATAATATATATATATATATATATATGTATATATATATATATATAGTCCGGATCTAGAGAGAATCTCCTTAAACTTTTAAAGTAAGGATGTTTTTAGTTCTAACATGTATTTTGACAATCAAAGCCACTCATTCCCTAGTTACTTACCCACGTATGAATCTTACAAAAAATTAGGCAAAATGAAAAACGTTTAACCATTTGATTAGCACAATATTCGTTTTAATTTTATCTAACGGCCTACAATTGTTTACATTAATTTATATGACTAATGATTATGGAATTAGTTGAAATTTCGTAAACATGTTTATTTCATATGAATCTAGAGGATCAACTATTGAGATCGTTAAAAGAAGTCATCTACTAATGTAAAATAGTAGAAATCCTTAAATTCTTAAAGTAAGGAGGTCATTTTTAGATCCTCCATATATATATATATATATATATATATATATATATATATATATATATATATATATATATATATATATATATATATAACGATATGAAGCGGACGTCCGCATTGGGTTTAAAGTGCAAACATCCCTCCGATCTCCTCTATCTGGCGTCGACAACGGCGCGACTTCATCCAAGCGAACAACAGAGGCATCCCCGACCACTTTTCTTTCCCGACGAGTCCGCCGAATTCCAGCTTTCGGGCGAGATCGATCTTGTTTGAAGTTTTGGGTGGAGGTTGCTACCCATACCTTCAAATCGATCTCGCTGGGAATGGGAAGTGGTCGGGGACGCCTCTAGTATCCGCTAGGGTGGAGGCACGCCATCTTCGGTGCCGGACGAATGAGAACGGAGGGACGTCCGCACTTTAAGCTCAATGTTGACGTCCGCTTCATAGCGGGCTTGTGTGTGTGTGTTATATATATATATATATATATATATATATATATATATATATATATATATATATATATATATATATTATCAGGTCCAAATATCCTTATTTATTCAAAATGTACGGATTTTCTTAATTGACCCACTTTTAGATCATATTTTCTCATTTTAACCATTCACATTGTAGGTATATATGAGTAGATCATCTCTAAAATTTTTCAGCCAAATTGATAATCGTTAAGGTATCAAAACTATATGTGTCAAGACCCACCCCGAATTTCATCCTGAGATCCTAAGTGAGTCTTGCGCGGACCACCTCCAAGAAAAATTTACCGAAGAATTCAGTAAACCTCCTTTAAAAATGGACAACCCTAACTCAGAAAAAAAATAAAGAACTACCCTCTTAACAATTAAATCATTCTCCCATTCAACCCATAATTATCCAAATAATAAAATATCGGTCTTAGCACACCACCGAAAATATTATACAAAATTCCCAAGAGTATTCAAAGCTACTAAAAACAACAGAAGCAGAAAAAAATACCCTAATAGGTTAAGCAGGTAACCTACTGGTGAAAAGTGATTGAGAGATGAGTAACTATGCCTCGTCGCCTCCTACTAGTTCCAACTCGAACTCTGCAGACTGGCATTTATAAAACGAAGGGCCAGGGGAAAACATACGGAAATGTTAGAGTGAGTGGACAAAAAAAAAATATAAGTATCAACACTTATGCTTTCCCAAATTAATTTCCAAAGAAAATCGAATGCATGCTTCAAATGAGAAATTTTTTATCTCATAAATATCGAGCCTCTTCAGCTCAAAAATATATATCAATATACGTATTTATGTACACATGCCCATACTCCCAATATAAATTAATAGATTTAAAATAATCTATATAAGGCTACTACGCTTGTGTACAACGCTCACGTCACGCCTTAATGCGGTGCTACACCATGTCATTAAGGTGGACAAACATGTGTATAAATATGTGCCCATACCCCCTGTATGAATTAAGCACTCAAATAAGACTACTACGCTTACGTCCAACGCTCACTTCACACCATAATGCAGTTATATACTATGTCATTAAGGTGGACAGACATATATGGCTAGCTAGCATTTACATACATACTCTCCTCATGAAAAATATTTATAATCTACCGAAAATCCCATTTTCGGTAACTTTCCACGATAAATAAAAATCGTCAATTAAAAATGACGTTAAAGGCTTCAACAAAATAAATTACTCAATAGTAAACAATTACATGCATTTCAATTTAAATCAAACGTCTACTCACAAATTAGGTCTAAGTCTGATGTCGGTCAGAGGCCTCTTCCGCTCGAGCCTCCTCACGTCTTGTTCTAAAAAATATAATTAAATCTTCAACTAAATATCGACGCTTATATAAAAATAGGCAGAATTAAATGTGAGCTTCGCACACTCATCCATGTCTAACGTCCTGATTCTTAAATTCGCTTAAAACCTTACTTCAACACAATTACCGACATCCTTATAATCACCCTCCACAGTTCTAACAATATTTAACCAACGATTGCCTTTTAACTCATTAACCGCCATAATTTACAAATCCTAGAAAAATCCAAAACCTATCCAAAACTCCTCCAAAATTCCAAACTACACTTCATTAAACTCCCCTCAAAAAAACACATCTAAAACTATAAAAATCCCCTTGACAGCGGCGCCGCCAGCGGCCGACTCCGGCGAATTCCAATGCCTACCAAAATTTGACAGCAACTTCCTCTCAACCTCCTACAACTTTCCTAACTAGCACAAAGTCCAATTTAAAGCTTAACTAAGGCAATCGACTTGAAACATAAATTATAGCCCTATAATTTCAATCACCGATTTCTCCTTACTTAGGCCGAGTCGAACTGAAACCTTCTGAGGGATTGAAGCATGGGAGGAGAGCTTCCAAACGAGCCAAGGATTGCTAGCTATGGTGGCCGGAGGAGGAGTTTTGGTGAAGGAGCACTCCGAACAGTCGGACCTTCCGGGTTCGATTTCTCCTTCAAGGCGGCGCTAAGGAGGCTGCCACCAGCTCAGGAAGGAAGAGGAGGAGATGGTTGATCGTTTGGGACCGGTGCGGGGACTTACGATGGCTGGACAGCGGTAGATGGGCTCGAGAAGCTTTCCGGGCAGAGGGAGAGGGAGAGAGAATTGGGAGGGAGGAGAGAGAAAAGAGAGAAAAAAACTGGGCTTGGCCCAACCGGTCCAATACCCCTCTTATAATCCAACTCCAAATTTTTAACACCCCAAAAACAATGCCCTAATAAAACTTAGCTTTTACTGGCTAAAATTTACCTTTTTTTACCGTCGTTACATTTTTCTCCTACGAATAATTCCTTCGAAATAACCATCCCCCAAAACCCCTCTAGGGATCAATTAAACTATAAACTCATTGACGAAGATGGTAAATCTCTTATTAACACCATGCTAATAAATAAGATAAAAGTTTATGAGTCTGGACGTGACAATATGATTACAATGAACAAACCAAATCTATTCAACATGAACCATTCGTGTAATTCACAATTTTGAATACCTTAATGATTATCAATTTGGTTAAAATTTTATAGAGATGATCTACCCATATATACCTAAAAGATGAATAGTTGAGATGAGAAAATATGATCGAAAAGTATGTCAATTAACGAGATCAATGATGACTTGGCGGCTTCCTTCTGCGAGTCCGCAACTATGGAGGTTCTGATGATGTGAGATCGCTAGCCTCCTCTAATTTTCACGTCCCTTCTTTTCGTGCTCCTCTTTTTTTCTGCTGTGATTAGGGTTATGAAACCCTCAAAACTTGTCCATGGGCTTGCCAATGTGGTCTGGGCCTCAAACTAGAAGTTTTGGTCCAAATTACAAATTCGGGCAGACTGACTTCGACTACTAAAATGGTCAGAACTTCTTCTCCAAAATAGGTATTGATGATCCATAAAAAGTTCTGGAAAGTAGACTCTTGTAGATTTCTATTGATATATGGTACATCTCCTGGATCGTTATGAGCGGATTACAATCTTCTGTCGAAATTGATTGACGATTTCTGACAAATTTTCTGATTTCTTTCCTTGCACAACATGGATTCTTTTTCCTTCAAGATTTCTCCTCTTTTGTCTCTTTTGAGCTCATCGGCTTTATTTATGACCTTAAAACATAAACTTAGTTAATATGAATATTGTTAAAGAAATTACATAGCTAAATAAGGTCAGAAATACATTATAAATGTAGCATTTTGTGCTCCTATCAAATTTCCCCACACTTAGCTTTTACTAGTACCTTAGCAAAATCTAAACCAAATAAAAGAAAACAAAGACTCAAAACAAACTATGCCTTCAACATTATTGTCTCAAAAATCTCTTACTTTTATAGCATCAAGATTAGCACTTAATCAAGAATCAATTATGAATAATTCGAGAGTTAATTAAAACATATACTCCGCATATAAGCATGTAAGACACAAGGGTGACAATGGTGATGGGTGGAGCTCAGCATGTATCTAACAAGTATGATTCAACCTCACATGATTACCACTCTTTCTTCTCTCAGAATCAATGTTAATGCTTAAAAGTTTTTTCACTCAATGTATATATGTGAGAGAATAAGAAAACAAGTAGGCTCATATATAAAGAAATAAACGCACTTTGTGAAATTAAAAAGATCTCATGAAAGATATCAACTACTTGCCAAACGGACCAACCCATATGCTCAACTTTTGTAACCATTCTCCATAGATTGATAGCTGCCTATCTTTTGGGTCATAAAAGAACTTTATCAAGGTTAAAATTTGGCCAAGGCTAGGGTTTAATGAAACAAATGATAAGGAATTGCAAATCGTCCTTAAAAACCTAGTAGAGCCATAATATCACCTTTAAACATTCATGAATGAGGACAAAGACCATATATCACATCATTAGGTCTTCAATTTAAAACAAATTCCTCCATCACAAAGGGAGACTTAATCCATATTTTCATCATTATTCTTTTTTTCAGTGCCGACACATTCATTTCTTTTTCTTTTTTTTGGCAACACATTTGTTTTTTTTTCCAATGGACAACTCTAACTCCCCCACACTTGTTTCTCATCATCCCTCCATACGATACATCACAAAATAAGCTCTACAAGGCCCTAAGGAAAAAGGTAGAGATATTACTATACTAAGCTCAAGGTGAGGATTACGTGAGTGATGACAGAAAGGCTTAGTGTAACTCAAAGGAGTTCAGCTACGGGGTGTGCCGTGCACACAAATAGGGACATATGGCAATTTGGCAATGGTGGCAATCCTAAGTCCTTTTAATCCTTTCCAAAATCAGAATATGTATCGATAAAAGTCTCTACTAGTACAAAAGTGAGTTCTAACACTAGAGTCTGTTTAACTTAATCTACGGCAAGCAGTTAATCAAGGAGAGAGATAATGAGATCGCTAAACATTGTCAAGAAAATAGATAATGATTTATTCAATAAGCACTCAGAAAAAATAGCACAATATAGCTTAAATTCTCACCAGGGTAATTATGAATCAAAACTCATGATCAACATGCTCAAAATTCTGTACCAATGTCAACAAAAAACCACATCTACTACACACTCGTATGCTTACTTAATTAGTATACATCATAATTAACCAAAGAATTAATTTAACATCATCTCAATCGTGTGATCCTCTTTTAGCCATAATTTCATAGATTACTTACTCATTTTAGACGGTTGAAAGACATGATGACTCACAGAAAAAAAAATACAATTTTTTTTTCTTCAAATTTTTGACTCTAACAAAACCAAAACAAAACACAAAATGTGTGCATTCCCTTCCCCCACACTTCAAATATGCATTGTCCACAACGTGAGAACAATATAGATCAAGTAATGCATAATAGATGTATAGAGGAAAGTGAACAAAACAAAAGGTAGAAGGTGAGAAAAGCTCCCCCATTGTGTGCTCTGCAGCCAAATTCCAGTTGATATAAGTCCCTGTTGCCGCTTCCAATGTCTGAGATTCAAATTGTAGATGAAAGATGGCGTTGCTAGCTTTATGTGCATGTGGCACGTTTCCTAAATCCAAGCGGATCGAAAATGGCAGCCCTGCAAAGTTAGAAGAAAAACATAGTTTACACAAAAAATCTGAGAAAATGACCATTACTGTTTCAAACCAAATTTCCGGTGAGTTCCAGTGCCGGAGTGTTAAATTGCCTCATAGAAAAGTTGAAGCTAATTCAATAAGCTTTTCAGGCATATTTTTTTATTTTTTTATTTTTATTTTATTTTATTTTTTTTATTTATTTTTTTTATTTTACAAAAGTGTATTTAGAGACCCGAGTCATTCTCAGTTTGATGTTAAAGGCAGAAAGGTCACTGCCAGGAAACCGGAAGTTCTGTAGTACAGCCGGGAAATGATCAAAACAGGGGATACTTCCAACCAGAAACTAGACTCATAGACCTTTCTGTTCATATAAAGCACACATTCCCAGGTTCTAGGAGCTGCAAACCGTAGCCCTCCAAAGTCGGAAGAACTGTTTTGCCGAGAGCACTGTTTTGGTTGAATTTGGAGTTTTTAACTTTTCTCAACTCTCATCTGCACACACACAAAACACATCAAAACAAACAAAATAAAGAAAGCATAGACAGTTGGGTTGCCTCCCAACGACTTTTCAATAAGAATAATCAGGAGGCTTAGGCCGTGGTTCAATCAAATGTTTGACCCTCTTCAAAGATATTTCATGGTCCTTTTGTAGCAATTTGAGTAACTTGGGAGCAATGGATATATAAGATATGAAGCTTCTCTTTTTCTTTCTCTTCTTCCATTGTCTCCAACTTTTCTCAATCACAACAAGAATCTCCTTATCCGATTTGAGACATTCAGGTACCACCATATCCACATGCTCAACAAACTCAAATGATTCTTGGATGCGAAGAACATGTGTAGAGCTTGAGTGAGGGAGTGAAGAATCATGTTGTCTTCTAGATCCATGTACCAGCAATATAGCTTCAAATGTAGGAGGTTTGATGGACTCCTTTTTTAAGCAATCCTCAGGAGTCTCAACATTACGTGGCTCTTCATTGGACTCTTCCAAATCCATTTCTTCATCCTCAAAAAATATTGAATCATGGAATATTGCATCATGAGGTTGATACGGAGTTGAAGTTGCAGGAAGTTCATGTGGAGTTGTCATCAACGAAGATGGCTGCTCTTGAGATATGAAGGTCAACAAGGTGTCCAAACTCCTTTTAATTTCTGCCCAACTATCATTGAAAGCTTCTTACTCCTCACTCCGAGCTTTATTTGAAGAAGCTAGAGCCTCATTCATCTCATTTAGAGACTTGATCATCTTATCGTAATGATTTAACTTAGCTGAGATTTGATGAGATGGTGCTTGTGTCCAGTAGTCATGGAATGAATATGGAGAATCTTGAAACTCATTGGAAAATCCTTATTGCATATCTGTATTGGTGTTCCATGAAGAATAAGGAGGATCATCCCAAACTGTATTGTGTAGAGGTGAATAATAATCATTCCAATGCCCTTGGTTGTCTTGAAATCCTCCAAGCATATTTTGATCATAGTGTCCTTGATATTGGATGTTTGGGCATGTCTCCGTTAAATGATCTACCATGGAGCATTTAGAACACACCTCGTAAGGTTGATACCACATTGAAAACCAAAACAGAAACTATAGTTAGTAATATATACAAAAATTAATCTCAAGTACTAAAATTAAATAAAATCTAATGAGTGAAATTATAAAAAGTTAAAAACAAAAATATATAAACAAGAACTAAAGCAAATTGCTAGGGATTTTTCAATCCCCGACAACGGCGCCAAAATTGATAGCAACTGAAACCGGGCGTTTCAATTAAAAACTCTTTTGTGTCGATTGTAGTATATAGCAAATACGGGTATCGTTATAAAATTCGGGGATTGAGAGTGCCTTTACAATTTACGTTATTTACAAAACAAGATAAAATAAAAGATGATAGTACTAGAGATATGGAGTTTTGTGATTATAAACAAGAGAAAATAAAGAAACAAAATAAATCAGAAAAGATCAGATGGATGAGACGTTAGAGACTTGGAAATTCACCATCAAGTATGTTCCAAGACATGTTAACAACCAAAGCTTCAATCATGCAAGTCTCTCTATTTGGTTTCACCTATTGTCCTATAGGTTTTACTACTTTGAAATAAGCCTTTTAACCGTTTAGGAGATTAATCAACGTAGCCCCACTCACAAGTTCATAATGCTCTACGTTGCGCATACATGAACATAAACAAGCAAGAATTCTCCATAAAACAAAACCAAATAAACAATTTGTAAGACTTAATAATTCGAAACCAAGATTCAAAACAATAACTCAAATATTCTTGGGGCTTCATGTCAGGACCCACCCCGAATTTCACCTTGAAACCCGAAGTAAGTCATGCGGGGACCACCTCCAAGAAAAATTTACCGAAGAATTCAGCAAACAGCTTAAAAATACTTTCATCGAAAACGCTTTACCAGCGACAGCTTAAAAACTTATCTAAAAAATTCTTAACTGGTGTCTAGCCTCGCTACACTCTCAAACTTTAATAAATTGCCTCTCAGGTTAGAATTATATATATATCAGTATGTATTTACACTCGTCTATTCCTTGTACGATATCTATGAATAAGCTCGAAAAATAGATAGTCATACAAGGTTACGATGCTGGCGTCTAATGCTCACGTCACCTCATACTGGAATTGTACCTCATTATGGGGGAATCGCACGAATGAATATATATATATATATATATATACGTGCATATTCCTTGTACGAATTCTATGAACAAACACGAAAAATAGAAAGTCATACAAGGCTACGACGCTGGCGTCTAACGCTCACGTCACCTCATAATGACATTTTACCTCATTATAGGGGAAAAGCACGTATAGCTAGCGAGCATTTATTTATATACATATTATTCTCATAAACATATATATATATATATATGAGTATAATCACCGAAATTCTCAATTTCGGTTATTTTCCAACAAAAGGAAATTATTCAACAATAAAACATTTCAAACACATTATTTAAAACAAAGGTCCACTCACTAATTAGGCCTAAGCCTGATGTCGGTCGAAGGCTTCTTTAGCTCGAGCCTCCTCGCGTCCTGTTCTAAAAACATAAATAAATCCTTAAATAAAACACCGACGCTTAAAGAAAATAGGCATAATTAATTATGAGCTTCGTGTGCTCAACCATGTCTATCGTCCTAAATCTTAATTCCACTACTAACCATAAATCTCCACAATTTTTACTAACATTCTCAAAAACACCTTCCACCATCCTAATCATAAATAATCATGTGGCCGGATTTTAACTTATTAATCCGCCAAAAATACCAAACTTCAAAAATTCCCAAACCTATCCAAAACTGCTCCAAAAATTCTAAAACTCATTCCAATAAACTCCTCATAAAATTCCCCATTAAAAACACTTTTTCAGCGGCGGCCAGCTCCGACGACCTCCAATGCCTACCAAATTTTGACAGCACCTTCCTCTCAACCTCTTCTACAACTTTCCTAACTAGCACAAACAACAATTCAAAGCCTAACTATGCCAATCGAACGAAAACACCACAAAAAACCCTAGAATGTCCAACACCGATTTCTCCTTACCTAGCTCGAGAGGGAGGGAGCCCTTTGGAGGGGTTGCTGCACGGGAGGAGGGCTTCCTTTTGAGCCAAGGATCGCCGGCTATGGCAGCCGCAGGAGGGAGTTCCAGCGACGGGATGTTTTGGGCAGTCGGGACTTCCGGCAAGTTTTCCTCTCGATCGGCGGCTCTAGGGAGCCTCTCACCGGTCTAGAATGGGAGCTGGGTCAGAGGCCGACCGTTTGGGACTGGTGCGGCGGATAACGGAGGCTGGACGACGGCGGTCGGGGTCGGGAAACTATTTCTGGCGTAGGGAGAAGGAGAGAGAATCGGGAGGGAAGAGAGAGAGCAGAAAGAATTTGGGCTTGGCCCAACCGGTTCCAACACCACCAAATATAAACCCACTCCAAAATTTAACACCACAAAATAATACCCTAATAAAAATTACCTTTTACTAGCTAAAATTTACCATTTTTACCGTCGTCACATTTTCTCCTACGAATAATTCCTTCAAATCCCCCACAACCTTTCTGGGGACCAATTAAATTATAAATTTAATGACAAATACGGTAAAACTCTTATTAACACCATGCTAGTAAATAAGGTAAAATTTAAGAGCCGGGGCGTGACACTTCAAATCTTTCCCCTAACTAAGAGAATTCAGCCACACATGGCTGCAAACTCACACAAGAAGAATAAAAGATGACAAAGGAAAGGTAAACCGTGGATGATGGAGAGATCAATGATAGCTTGGCGGCTTCTTTATGCGAGTCCGCAACTATGGAGGTTCTGATGATGTGAGACGCTGGCCTCCTCTAATCTTCATGTCCCTTCTTTTTGTCCTCCTCTTCTTTTCTGCAGTGATTAGGGTTATGAAACTCTTAAAACTCGTCTATGGGCTTGCCAATGTGGTCTGGGCCTCAAACTAGAAGTTTTGGTCCAAATTAGAAATTCGGGCAAACTGACCTTCGGCTACTAAAATGGTCATAACTTTTTCTCCAAAATAGGTATTGATAATCCGTAAAAAGTTCTGGAAAGTAGACTCTTGTAGCTTTCTATTGATATATGGTACATCTCCTGGATCGTTGTGAGCTGATTACAATATTCTGTCGAAATTGATTGACTATTTCTAACAGATTTTTTTTATTTCTTTCCTTGCACAACATGGATTGATTTTCCTTCAAGATTTCTCATCTTTTGTATCTTTTAAGCTTCTCGGCTTTATTATTATGACCTAAAAACATAAACTTAGTTAATATGAATATTTTTAAAGGAATTACATAGCTAAATAGGGTCAGAAATACATTATAAATGTAGCATTTTGTGCTCCTATCAAAAATAGAAAATCGAAATTCCGGGATATTACAGATGATATGAAGGAAACTTAAGATTTTCGTTATTCAAACAGTTGCAAGAAGTAGAAAGCCCTTTGTTTGTTTTAGTGTGTGGCTTTCGTCTGCTTCAGTGTGTGATTTTATGCTATGATTATGATATTATGTATGCAAATAAGGGAATTTCTGAAATCAAATTTTGTGGTTTGAAATTTTTATGAAAGTCATCAATGTTTTATTTCCTGATGTTGAGCTCAAACTGATTACAAACATTTTCCTTGTTGCTCAAACTGCTTATTCTATATTCAATCAATTGTTCAAACTGATTACTTATTTCTTATAGTTATGAAATAGATTGAATTTAGAATTTTATTTGGTAATGTAATGAACTTATTTCATATTTTAGTATATTTTTTTATTTATTAAAAATACATAAATATATAATTCTGGTTGCTGTTTTTAAGCCGTGTCGGAAACTCAGATTTTGAGTTTTGCCGTGTCATTATGTCGTGTCGTGTCGCCGTGTCCGTGTCCGTGTCCGTGCAACATATGTTCATTGTAATCATATAGTTTCGATACCTTAACGATTATCAATTTGGCTAAAATTTTTTAGAGATGATCTACTCATATATACTTACAATGCGAATGGTTAAGATGAGAAAATATGATCTAAAAATGTGTCAATTAAGAAAATTCGTACATTTTGAATAAATAAGGATATTTGGACCTGATAATATCTATATATATATATATATAATAAATAAGGATATTTGAACCTGATAATATATATATATATATATATATATTTTTTTTTTTTGAACTTTGGAATATAAAATTTAGGCAATTCACTTTCGTTCTTGGAACTAGAATTTGACCATTTCAATTTTACCATGGTATAAATGGAAACTTTTCAAGACAACAAAAAGAAAAGTACATCATGTCAAAAATGTGTTTTCTGATGACTTCCAAGTAGTTGTTCTTGATCCCTATCAAAAACAAAAACAAAAAAGGAAAAAAAAAAAAAAAAAGTAGTTCTTGATCGGTGAATGATTTGTGAGGCTGTTAGTAAAATTTTCTTTGACCATTTCAATTTTTGCCAAGTAATTTGACCCCTCCAAATATATCATTATCAATTTGGCCAATGAAAATAGGGAATGACCGACTGTCAATTGTAGGGCGGTCCCAAAAATAAGGCATATAGATTTTGAGCAAAATACTTGATACTTTTACTTCAAAGATCCATTTGAGATTGCTCTAAGATTACATAAATTTTAACGGGTATTGACAAATTAATTACCAAATACAAACAAGAGCGTTGGCCCGTCTTTTGCATACATTAAACTACCTCTAAAATCTCCATCATTTGCACACAAAACTACATCTAAATTTCTTGTCAAAAATAAAAAACTACATCTAAATTTCCATCTTTTGCATCAAATCAAAAGAACCCGTACCAACTTTCACAGGCAGCCCAAGACAGATCCTAGCAGATGGGGTTTCCAGGTCATCAGTCTCCCCATGATATGCTGCTTCACGAATGAACTTGGAAGCCGTCTCAAATGACATTTTATTGATTGGCGATATAGACTCTGCTATACCTCCAAATCTGTTCATTGGACGATACCCACCACTATGAGTCATGTAATCAGCTATGAGTGAAAGGTGTCTGATATTGACAGATATCCCATAAACCTTGAAAACGTTGCTTATTTCTTTGATGATAGTTTCTCTGGCGGCTTCCACTCCGTAAGTGTTCAGCATACCATGAATGTTGTTGGAATATATATAGTTGACATCAAGATCATCTTGCAGTTTCCATAGTGTAGCAAAATCCACGCCTGCTGTCTGCAAGGCTCGCATCTTCTTTTCTTCTTCTGTGGGATTCTTTTCACCCGGTAATTTTTTTCTGGGATCATTCCAGGAGCAGAAAACTTGATCTTCATTACCATAAATATCAATATCTTTACAATCCAAAATACTGCCAGAGCTTTTGACATATACATTTCGGGCTGTCTTCCGAGCAATCTGCAGACAATATTGCAAACAGGATAAATATCAACAAGAGGATAGGTTACAAAAGGACAGACGAGGCAGAACTACACATGAATTGACAACAATTTTGAAGTTCCTTTACGTGGTGTTATCATTTTGATAGATGCTGGAGACTGGCACAACATTTTTAAGCTGTGGATATGTTTTCATGCTGATTAAATGCCATTCAGTGGGCCTGGGTGGTATTTTTCTTCTTTTGAATAAAGGCCTGGGTGGTGTTAATGTGCGCAAGCTGTTAGAAAACAACTGAGAGGAAGTTATTATGAGAAAGGGTAGATACCTGATCCAAAAGAATATGAGGTTCATTGGTAAATTTAAAATGGATCTCAAAGTGAAACCCCTTGGCTGACACAAAAGTTGCCCTGTCATACTCCTTTCTTACTAGCTTTACTCGGGTCTTCTTTTTTATTTTCTCCCTTGATTTGGTCTTTTTTCCCTTCAATTGTGGCTTAGATGTATCTCCAGTTGAGGGACTTCCATGCATTTCATCATTTGCATCTGAGATCCCCATCACACCATCCTTATCGATTTCCACATCACTTTCCCCCTTATCAGTTTCGCTTTCAAATGTATCAGAATAATGACCTTCACTGACTTCATCCTCAGAGTCATCTTCATACTCCATCTCATCTGTACCCTGCCGCTTTCGTTTTTGTGCATCCAACCCAAAATCCTCAGCACCTTCACCACTGTCATCTACATCGCCATCATCATCATCTTCTCCCCCACGCTGCGAAATTTTACAAGAGACATCTTCATCTGTCTCCATTGATACCTTCGGCAGTGAATCAGCCTTTATATCTTTTATACCACTAATTTTAGAAAGCAAAACCAGATGATTCTGTATGGCATCCTCCAAAGCCCTGACAAATTTAACCTCTAGGAGTTCCTCCCAATCTTCTGAAAATTTTGAAAGATGTTCTGGTACAAAAAGTGTCATCTCAAGCTCATAAATACGGCAAGTCTGACGGTCCTGATGTGTCAATGGTGTAATGTTTACTTTCATGCTCTCTATTATGTCTGCCACAGTGATCCTCTTCAATCTATCAGCTAAACTTTTAGCATAGTCCCTGCACATAGCAAATAGATTGCAAATGTCAATTTGATATATAGAACAGTACAATATCTAACAGTTGGATATAAAACTTTCAATGGCTTGTAAAAAGAAAAACTGGATGTAGTGCACAACAACAAATTAAAAGGACACTCACGTTCTCTCGTTTATCAACGGACATGTCATGACTGGAGTCTTGATATCATTTGAAGCAGTCATCAAGATCTCTTGGAGCCGTGGAATTCCGAGAGTCACATTCATTTCACTTCGTCCAGCATTATGGAAGGTATTCAGACTGAAAAATGAGATAAATAAACATATACAATTATCACCCAAACAAAATGACCAGTTTCATTTTGCAGCACACACAAAAAGATTAATGAAATCGATGTGTAGCTCTCGATGTGCAGAATATACCAAATCAATAATAGTTACTTTCATAAACTATCACATGTCATATACAGATATAATTATTTTTCCTTGCATAGTATTAAACGTGTACATCCAGGGGTTGAGAAATCCACATCCAAAAGGACAAACAAAAAGGTGATGCATAGACATAAGACCAAAAGCTGACACAGCAATCAACCACCACCAGCAATTTAAAGAAAAAAGTGGAAGCAAGCGACCCCCCTAAACATGTAGAAACTAAGTTGCACAAAAGAGAGAATGATTTAACTTGATTGAAAAGTTAATGTATCTTGTATTTTTCCCCCAAAAAAATATTCAAAATCAAATTCAACTCAAAACACCCCTTTCGGTTAGCCAGCTTGTTTTAACTTCTGTACACAGCTCCCACCACAACTAGTGTAAGGACAATGCAGCAAAACAGAATACACACTTCTCCGCTATTTTCAAAGAATGACCAATTTGGAGAACAATAGACACTACTATTTCTCATGGGTACCTTTGAATAGGAGAGAAAAGGAACAGAAATAGAAAGAAACATTACGTCATTTGTGTTGATGGTTCTCCTACGGACTGAGCAGCAAGAATACCAACTGGTTCACCAGGTTGCGCAAGACTGCTGAGATATTTGTGCTCCATTAACTTCAAGGTGGTATTTTTCTCCTTCAAAGACAAATTAGGAACTGACATCTCTGCTTTTCTTTTGAGAGCGGGAGGCAACTCATCAATATAGGGATTGAGTTTATCAATTTGACGACCAAATCTCTTGTCAAACATTTCTTTATTCTGACAGAAAGAAAAAAAAAACATAAACAAAAGAATAACTTGAAAATGACTGCAAGGATTTGGATTCAGATTCAGAAAACCAGGAACAAGTACTTACATTTGCCAGTTTTTCAAACTTCTTAATAAAGCTTGTCAAATGGACATCAATACCATCCTCCCCATAACGGAATTGAATAATTGAACCATCAGCATCACGGACTGTATGATCATAAGAAATCTTAAGGCATTCGAGATTTTTTATCAGGCATCTTTGCAAGTATCCACTTCGAGAAGTTTTGACAGCTGTATCAACCAGCCTATGTAGAATAAGATAGTAATTAGATAAGAAAAACCAATCAAACAATAACGCCCAATAAATCACTAGCTAAAGAAAAGAATAAGATCATCAACTTACGTACTTCTGGTCATTTACCAAAAACAAAACAAAATAAAGGCACCGACATTTCTTGTTTACAAAGCAATCTCATCCTATATTAGTAAAAGATGCACACCACTATAGTGTGGAAACACAGGCTCATGTAAAATATAAGCCATAGTGATCCTATGATGAAACCATGTTTAAAAGTATAGTCTGGATGACATAGTTAACCCTTTGTGCTGTAAATAGTGAAGAGAAACATGATAAAGAAATCATGCTTTAAACTCTCAATAGCATAACCCCACTTGAACTTTATTTTCTTTTTCTTTTTCCTAGAACTTTGACATCACCAAAAGTTTGCATCTTTTATGAGAAATGCAATTATATTTGCAAAATAAAAACAACTACAACTTAGAAAAGGCTGAGAAAGAAAATTACCCTTCACGGCCAGCCATGCAGTGAAAATAATACTCCTGCGGATGAAGACCGGTAAGAAAGCGATCAATAATAAAACCTCCAGCTCGAGGTGACCAATCCCATGGAGGGAAGCATGGTAAGGTCTTTCCAGAAACCATTTGGGGGACTCGTTTACCTTCTAGCTCTTGCTGACCCAAGTATGAAGCAATTTGTTGGAGATTTGCCTATTAAAAGGAAGAGATCCTCGCTTCAAAACTACTTAAAGAGTTAAAGAAGATAAATAACTCTTAACATCGTATCAACACTAAGGGATAAATAGGACTTTTAACGTGAAATGAACATGGCTCCAAGACAGAAAGAGTTATTACAAAAAAAGTTAACAGTCTAATGGCATTGTATATGATTAGGCCTCATACATAATCTATTATAGGAATCTTGTGTTTCTTTTTTTTTTCTTGTGAAAACATCTGTGTATAATGTTTTCGTATTTGTGAATTACTATATATACATTTGGGGGGAAACACATATTTTATAGCTCCTGGGCAATATAAAAAGTCATGTTGCACAAAACTGGTAAGAAAAAACTAGGATGCAAACGCCGAAAACTTACCACACCACCTTTAGCCCCAGAGCTTGTCATAAGATACATATAATTCTTAACAGATGGTTTTGATAATCCTTTCTGAAACAATTGTTTGAAGACGTCAGACTTGGAGATTTTTTTATTAAGTTCACTCGTCATTTTCCTGTCCAACATTTCCAACACAGATTCTCCATTATTGCGTAAAAATTCTTCAATATCCGATTGCAATATCACTGGATCTGCAATTATAATCAAGATGTGATGCACCATTCTAAGTAAAAACAGCTTCCCAAAGTAAAACAAAAACATAAGAATTTTAGGCATCTTTTTCAAAATATCAAAACTTTCTGCAACTATGTTTATGAGGAACAAACTTTTTAACAAAAAGAAAAAATAGCTTCATAGACCAATACCTTTTCTTTCATTTTGTCTGACCCCAATAAACTCACGGAAAACTATTTCACCAAGCTCTTCACAACTTTCAAGTTGTTCCTTCATTTTTTTGTCTTTGCTTTGTATTAGCAAAAGATCGTCAACTCCACAAGTGAACCCATGCATCTGAAATGGGAGTTTACAAAAAATACTGAAACTTGAGAATAATAGTTTCAACAACTAACCAGTATATAAACGACTAAAAATTCTCCTGCCCTCAACAGGAAATAAACTTCATAATAACAGTTTCAACAACTAACCTGTAAATAAACAGTATATAAACGACTAAAAACAGAAAGCAATTTTCCTGCAGCTTCAGAACCATAGAGTTCCTGCACATTATGGACCAAACCATAATCACCAAATTGGTTTTTGTCGATCACACCACGCACCAAGTTATTTCGATAGATTAACAACTTGCTCTCATCTGGCTCCT
This sequence comes from Fragaria x ananassa, assembly GCA_034370585.1. NCBI lineage: Eukaryota > Viridiplantae > Streptophyta > Magnoliopsida > Rosales > Rosaceae > Fragaria > Fragaria x ananassa. The sequence continues at coordinate 15,215,763 of CP139752.1, forward strand.
CCTTTCCTTTTGAATCATCTTTAAAAGCTACTTTTCTTGACTTCTTTTCTTTTGCTCGTTGAGCTTTATCAAATTCCTCTTCTTCTTCAAGAGTCTTGCAGTTGAAAAACCCAGATGGGAGTTTTGCTTCCTTTTCAACAGTAAGTGGTGGAGAACCACTTGTAATATGATTTAGCAAGGTAGTGATGACCTAGAGAGATGAAAGAACTTGTGTTTTAGATATAAAAAATTAGGAACATCATTTTACTATGCATTAACCATTCAATTGGGAAAAAAAATACATTAATAACAAACAATGAAGTAAAATGAAAAGATCAGCAATTCCCCCACATCAGTAATTCCTTTCTTAGTTTGTTCAACTGAGATTGGATTTAAAGTTAATGGTGAAGAACTACAAGAAAAGTGGAATTATTTTAGTTACTTCACCATTATAAACCGTTAAATTTCAATACAATTGCAGTCACAACTGTGTAAGAAATTAACTGAGTAGGTGAACAGGACTAAAGTATAGGTATAAAAGCCCACAAACTTTTTTTTTTCCGGACACGTCTATTGTTTCAAACAATCAAAAAGCTATGTGGATTTTCAGTAGCAAAGAACAGTTATAATCCCAAGTGTGCACTGCAAATAAAATTTTGCTGAGCCAGCTCATACTAACCTGCTTTCCAGTCCACAGACGCACTGGTTTCCAAATTGCAGGAAGAAGGGGCTGCATTTCATCTTCAGAGTTGGATGTTAAAACCTTTTGACCTGGCTTGCCAGAGAAAGTGTCTGAACCACATGCTGAAACAGATGAACTATAAAGAAGCTGATTAAATTCATCCGAGGGGAGAAAGGTGTCCTTTTTTGTAAGGAGGACAGCACTTACAACATGGTCCTGAAATTTTCCAAATTCGATGTAGTTAGAAGCTGCAATTGTAGAATATCCTAAGAACTTAAAATATCCTCAGTTTGACATAGAAATTAGTCCAATAATAGCCTGTAACCTGAATTAAGGCTCGAATGGGATCACCACTAGTGGGCTTTACGTATTGATTATTTGCGTTCACCAAATTGTAAGCTTCAGCGCGAGAAATTTCATCTTGTGGCAAATGAACATTCATTTCATCACCATCAAAATCAGCATTGTATGTACTGAAATCACAAGAGTTAATGAAATCACCAAGTGCCATGTGCTTTTGACATGTAGTTCAACATCTAAATCTGAATCAATCATTAATTAAACATGTATTCGATTTTATATGTAGGAGTGTGAAAATAAACCTGCAATTTGCATAGTGCATGCGTAATGTTTTCTCCCCCTTCAATACACGAACTATGTGAGCCATTATACTCGGTTTGTGAAGTGTCGGCTGTGAAATGAAAACATCAAACAAATTAGCACTCCAGCAGAGGCGTAATAATCCAAAATTCACATTATATCACATATTTGAAAACAAAAAAAATTAACGTAACAAATTCTTAGAAGCAGCACACTGAAGCTATTTAGACTATGTGCCGTTGGATTTTGTGAAGTGTATACTGTGGAATAACACCCAGCAGATTAACCATTCAAAAGATCTTAATCAACTACTAGTCCAACTACAATCCAGAATTGACATTAAACAATTTTGAAAATAAAAAAACTATAAATAAGCTTTTCAAAGTAAAAAGACCAGTTATACTAGTATGGTTAAACAGAACACTAACTTTGCAAACTATGAATTAAAAATTATACACTTAAAGTCAAGCGTGTCATACCTGGCGATTAACAAGAACAATGTCTCCATCTTGCAAGTGACGGAGTACCATTTTGTTTTCATAGTCAGATCCCTTCCCATGTTGTGTCCCTGCCCCTTTTGAAGAAGGTAACTTTCTTGACAATAAAATGCGCTCTCTCCGCTTTTGTGGCAACTTGATAGATTTTTTATCAATATAGTGTGTAGCTCCAGGATGGATTTCAGAACCATTGATAATAGCATTCCTTAACTTGAAAACATTCCACGGAGTAACTCTCTGCATTATGGGTTACAAAGAATAAAATAAAAGCATATAAAAGAGGGAAGATTTATTCACAAAAAAAGAGGGACGATATGATTACTAGACCCAAACACACAGCTCACCATTCATATGGATAAAAAATAACTGATTATTCAAGATATGTTTGTTTCACCATGCATTTTTTGTCAAAGGCAATTATAAACTATGGATGCATATATAAAACATACAACCTTGAGGCACAGAAATATGACTACAGAACTGGAAAGGAAGACCGAAAAATTAAGCATAGAGTTTGTTGTTGGATGATGAAGATAAAAAGTGGGGTATTGGATAAATTCTTTAGTGGTACTGAACATAAATGGACAAAAATATGAGAAGGCCAGAACAAAGGGGCGGGGGGTGAAGACTAAAGAATTTAAACAAAGAAGTAACAACAGACGGAAAAAAATTAAGTATAGGAAAAAATTTACAATTTTCGATATTATTGAAGTTAACAAAATTAAAGTAACTGCCAACATTGATGCTAATTTGAAGCCACCAAGCCCAACAGTCGACCATACCTCAGGATATGTTAATGTCAATGCAAAGACTGGAGGAATTCCAATCTCATTAACAGCTAAATAGGGGTCAGGGGATATAACAGACCGGCATGCATGATTAACCCTCTTTCCCATCATTTTCTGGCGGAACACGCCTTCCTTCTTCTCCAGCAACTGACATATTCCAGAAGCATCTGTTTTACCTTGACCTAAAATTAAGTACACATAAATACAGGTTACTTACTACATATAGGAGATAAAGTTGACTTAAAAAGCTAAGACTGCTGCTCCTAGTCTGTTTCTCAAATTTCAAAAGAACAGTAGCCACTCATGCAAGCATAGTTCTCATGTTTCCCTTTTCTGAAGAAAGTTCTTATTTTTCTCTTAAATGTTGATTACTAAAGGTGGTTGAGTCAATAGCACACTATAACTAAAGGTCCCAAATGCATGAAAATAAGGTGAGCCATGTCAGCAGGTACTATCACCCCATTTATTTTTAATTTTCTCCCATCTTAGTATCACTTAAGTTGTTGGTATTTATTGTCATTATCTGATCTTTATTTTTTCTTATTGACTGAGAATAGCCGCATAAAGTTTCCCTACATTTCTCCCTGTTCTAGTTTTTCTACTCTCTCCCTCTTCTTCTCTTCCTTCCCACTATTTCCCCAGTGCTACATCAACTAGTATCATAATCATCCCATGGGTGTCAATCACTCAGTTGGATGGGTGCAGTTGAAGCTTTATTCTTCTAAAATCTAACCTTAGAAAAAAGAATAACAAAAAAAACTGCAACAGAAGAGAACTGATATGGGGGGTTGGGGGGTTGGGGGGGTAGAAAAAGGAAACTATAAACCATAAGAGAAAAATATTTAAAATACACAATTACTCACGCGAAACAGTTTTGCTATCGAACATTAGATTTATACAATCTTGAAGTTCCCTCCAACGCCAAATTGTCTGTGATTGTTTGTTCTGACTAAGAGCGTCTTTCAAGTAAGTATTTGTCTGAACCACCTTACTCAATGAAACAGTTTGAGGATGCTCCATCACCTAAGAGAATCAACAAATGGAAAACACATGACCCAGGGGATAGAATTAGAGAAGGTGGATAGAAGATAATTCCACACCTATTTAGGTATGAACAAAAGATATAAATTTTCAGAACAATTCAAGCACCCATAAAATATACACGATTAACTTCAAGTAAAAGGCCCTTCATACATTATTTGCATTATTAGCTTACTGGTAGCCTACTTATAATGTGGCAATTTTATAAAAGAAAGGTCATTTAAAGCTCCAAAGAAAAAACATCCAACTAAACAAGCAGCAGACTAACAGTTAACTCAAATATATTAAAAAAAAACATAGAGAACACAAAAAAGTGTAGAAAACTCCCAAAACATTAACAAAAACAGAAGAAAGACTGACAATGATTACCCCCAAAAACAATATCACAGAACCAGTAAACAACTACATCTCACAATAACTCCCTTTTTCATTCCAATGACCAAAATAACCAAGACCCTGTACCTCTCCAAAGAAAGGTGGTTATCTTGCTCCAACCAGAATCCCTAAGAGGCCTAGTACTCAACAGTGCAAAACACCCCTCCAGGAACTCCCAAACCATCCCTGCATCTCTGAGATTGAAGGCTATAACCAAACAATGAACTAAAGAACAATTTACATTCTCTCTGGCCTCATGCACAGAATACACCAGTTTGGGAATAAACATCACTTTGCATAAGCCACAATTGAAGCTAAAACGTCGACCTGGTGGACAGTTGCTATCCAAATCAACTCCCCTCAATCAAACCTCGGACAACTTACCTCAGAAAGAATATGAACCATGAACTACCAGGGAAAAATTATAAGTGCTCATATAGGCTCTCTTTTGTTTGGTTACAAAGATAAAAGTTCTAGCTCTATTGACACCAGCAATGGCATCAAGCAAAGCCTGAATAACATGCACATAAGGCTGGTTCATCGAGCAATTTCCTCTATCCTTAATTTTAATCTAAAATCTACTAAACTCCTGAAATCCTTGAACAGTTAACATAACTCCTCCACCTGAGAGTCCTTCGGACACATTTTAACCCTAACTCCCAGTAAACATGAAGTTCCAAATCTCAGCTGAACCGCAGTTTAGAACTCATGGTTAATTAAGTTTGCAAGGGTTGTTATGTGTTTAAGAAGTCCTCCCAAAATTGAGAACAAGGTCAGCATTTTAGAAAAGTAGCTCCCAGGAGCAAACAAGTATTTTCACATATTTATTCATAGTCTTGTGGGTTAGTGTTCATAAATAGACCTTACAATCACAAGGGTCCACAATCCAATATATATACATAATAGATGTTTGTGTATGGAAGTAGAGAGAGAGAGAGAGAGAGAGTAAAATATACATACAGAATCACCACTATGGGCTGCAGGACGAAATTTGATTGGTGGTACAAGAACAGTCTCTAAGAAAAACATAGAGTAACCTTCCTTTCTTTCAACGCCTTGGCATTGGATGTCACTAAGAAAAGAGCACAGTGGAGCCTCATTTGTCCACAAAAGCCTCATTATTCCTTTAACCTGAAAGAAAAGAAAACATTATAAGGCACCTCCCATATGTAAAAACTAAAAAGGCATATTTTTGAAGGTCCTCCGCATGCATAGACCTAAGACAACAATAATATCACTCACTTAGGAGTAACATGCCCAAACTTGCTAGGAACTTACCTCGGTTGGTTTTAGATCTCCGGATAAGGCTATTTTCAGCTTAGAGAACTCACTGAGTTCTTTGCTCTCTTGTCCTTTACTCTTCTTCATTGCAGTATCTTGAGTCACAAGAGAGGATGCACAAGATATATCAGATACGCCTGCATCAACATCATCACCACAAGATTCACCCTCGTCTTGAACACTTAAAGGTCCTAACAGCTTGCATCCTCTGATAACATTTTCTCTAGCATTGCCCGCACTAGTCTAGAAACATCAAGAAATAAAAAAGAACAGCTAATAATGAATCCAGTACATTACAAGGCTGAACACAGCAATGCAAATGAAAATATAGGATATAGACTGGTTTGAAGTTCAAAAAACCATAAATAACATAAATAGTAGATATCTTCCTATCTAGTGAAGTGCAACTAAATTTTACTTGTTTTTTGGAATAAAAAAACCAGCTTTTATTAAAGAAACTAAGAGCAAACCAAAAATTACTGTCAGACAAAAAACTAAGAACATCAGAATCATGATGTGTCTTTTGCTTGTGCGAAATATATAAAAATAAAAAATAAATAAAAAACCATAGAGAATTTTCGTAGACGCCTAGAAATATGGGGAAAATAGAAAGCTAAGAGGGACTAATAACAAAGTAATCTAAGAGTCATTAAGGACAACACAGTAAAAAAAACTGGAATCTTTTTCTTTTTATCTTTAAATCACTAGTTTCTTCTTTTGCTTCACATGAAGATTCAAACCTATGACCTCTACCCTCATCCCACCCCATCAAGGCCAAATGAGTAAAGGCTAATGATCCAATAAAATAGTTGCATAATAGTAGTTTGACTGTAAGTGGCTGCTAGGTGACCAAAACAACCTTTGATATCATGTCAAAAGGCTCAAAAGCCAAGTCAACAAGATTTGCTAATTTTAAGTGACAAATGATTTACAAAAGTGGAATTGGAAGAACCATTAACCACCGAACATGGTTGTTGCCCAACTAATACTGACACAAAAATGACTCATTTGTACTCTTTTTAAATGGCAAGGATGGAATACCATACCATCTGTAACCAACCAAAAGTCGGTTTAGTGATTTTAGGATTCTTAAATTTGCAGTTCTTGCACTTTTGTTGTGTCTCCAAAGAATCTTCCAAAATAGACATTGCTTCTGTGAACTGAAGAGAAGTCCATCTTTCCGGCTTCGAATGCTTGTCTCTGTCAATATTATTTCCTTCCCCGTCCTTGTCAAGATATGAGTATTCATTAGGCGTGTCAGAGTCTAATCTTTTTGCACCAACAACATCACCTTTCATCACCAGTTCCAATTTGGATACACATTTTTCAACCTTCAATTACCCAAACAAAAAAGAAAAAGAGCACAGAAATTAGAGCGTCAGCAGGAAGGGTCAAGGCTTAAACTTCTTAAAGCAGCAAATGTAGCCCTTAGAGCATTAATTTTACCCCCACCAAATTTCACTAACCAGCTCTTTGCTTGTTCGAAAATGGAAACATCCGAGACAGGTTCTTTGTAGAAGTTTGTAAAGAATGTTGAACAGCAAGGGATTATAGACGGGCAAAACAATGTCAATGTGACCAAAATGACCCCGGCAATTAACTGACCTCTGACCACATGTGGTGCAACTGCATAAATATAAGAACAAACTGAATGAACAATAAGTTGAAACAAAAGTAAAACAGAGGGAAAATACTTGCGTCCGGACTAGTAACAATGCATATTTGATAAACTTAATTCCGTGTCACATCATGAATTCTCCCGATGGAACAACGTAACTCAATTAATCCCCAAAACGTAAATATCATCCAATGTTATAACCATATTAACAAAACATGACATCAATACTTCCTCCACAGCTCAGACAGTCCCACCGCTCATTTTTAACCACCATAATTCCGAAAAGCCTTACAGTTAACTACCATCCTATATCCAAAATGCCGATTGGAACTATGCATTCACAGCAATAATCTAAAACAATCAAAACAATTTTCGGAAAGCTTAGAATGCAAAATTAGCTATAACAGTGAGAAGTGACATTACAGCGTGTCGATTCTGTCGTCGAGAGGGCCCATCGCAGGGTCGTAAAGCCCACCTGGCACCGGCGTCCCTAATTGGTCAACCAAATCCGGTTTTGTAATCTTCACAACGCTCTGCTTCCGCGCCTCTTCGTCGGTGAAGAAGCTGAACGTGACTGCCGTCACCGACTCCGTCGCAACCTGCCAATCAGGAAACAAACACAATTAAAACCTCAGCTCAGCGCAATAACACCATCGCCGATACTTCGCGAAACCTCAAACATGGAGAAAGGGAGAGAGAGAGAGTACCTCTAAGGTTTGAGCTGAGGCCATAGCGGCGGAGGCGAGAGAGGAAGAGATAGGGTGAGAAAGGATGAAGAGAGTGGGGGCGGAGGGGTTTAAGAGAGGGTTTGTTTTTTTGAAAACAAGCCAGCATTGCAGGTTTTACGAAAAAGTCTAGTAGTAAATGCTTATATCTAAAGGTAAAATAGAGATGCAGTAAGAATGAGAGATATAATGAGTAAATTTAGTGGTCTCAATAACCTCACTTTTTGAATTTTGAGGTTCACGAATTTCTTTATTTTTCTCACGAATTTCTTTATTTTTATTGGTTGTTTTTTGATATATTAATTTTATAATTTTATTGGGCCGAAACTTAAATTAAGAGTCGGCTGTTCACAAATTTTTATTATTAAAACTGTTGAATAGTCAAATACACGACGGACATAAAACCTAACAGCATTAGTGTCCAAATTTGTTGGCCTGAGTTGAAATTGGACACTTTTGTTCTCTAATGGAAAGGTTAAATTTAAACATTACTTTATTATTTTGGAAAATATTTTTATATAAAAAACTCAGGTCTCCGTCACGTTGTTCTCTCTCAAACCAGTACAATCATCACCACCGCTTCCAGTCAAAGCGGTCTCCTCTCTTCTTCATTTGATCAAGGTTTTCCTCTTCCTCCACATCCCACTATACCCAAAATTTGACCAAAACCTTATATGTTCCTCCTCTTTCTCCATAGTCCAGATCCCATCAACCACTCCACATACACAGATCTACAACCCATCCCGATTTCTCCTCCAAAGCCCCATACCGAGAACACGAACGAAAGAGAAGGGAAGGAGAAGAAACTTTGGGGCTAGAATAGGGATTTGATGGATTGGAAAAATATATTATTTCTGTGTTTCTTGTTGTTCTTGGTAAACCCAAGAAATCAGGAAGTGGGTGTTGTTGAAATCTTCTTTTTTGATGGAAGGTGTTGTTGAAATCCCTATCGTCTTCTCCTTCTTGATTTGATTTGGTCTTTAGATACAGTTAGGAAGAGATGAGAAGAGAAGAGAAGAGATCGGAAAGAGAGAGAGAGATAAAAAATTAAAAGACAGCCCAAGTTGGGACTGTTAAATTTGACAAAGTCCTTCTCAATGTCTAATCCACATTTAAGATGTCATTTTATAGTTGTTGGGTGTATGCGGCAGAAATAACATCTTTATTCTCTAACTCTCTTATTACAATAAATATTTAAAAAAGCTTCTTTAATATCAAGATTTTTTAAAAAGTACATGTATTCTAACAAACATCAACTAGTAAAAAGTAATACAGAATACATACATTAACTAGTAAAAAGTAATACTTTAATGATGATTCTATTTATTTTGTCACTTCAGTGACATAATAGAAAGATATGTATATATGTAACTCGATTACATATTTTAGTGTCTAATAATGGAGTTTTCCTATTATGTTACCAACGGATAATAAACTCGACGACACTTAATTCTAACATGCCACAAGGAGGTTACAACCATTTAAGCAAGCAAAAGACTCGCCGCCTACCTCAGGCAGATAAAACATACATAGTGCATAGACTAACACAAGACCATTTTTGCCCTACCATATGAAATAAAACAAAATGAAATTATTTAAAATAAAAAGAATTTGGGACCAAGACAGAAGCATAGACCCAAGCTCTATCAAACCCAAGCCCAAGTTGTAGCCTCCAATGGCCATGGCGCCTCCATACCGCCCTTCCACCACCGGTAGTTCCTCCGTCGGCCTCAGTCTTCCATCGGGCTAGCACCGACCAAACCTTCAGCCCTGCATCAACCCCTGCTAGCCTACCAAACGCACCATCCCTCCAACCCACCCACTTTTCCAAATCTGATCTCCATGAGCCAAACCAGATCCGGCCATGACAGACCCTTGACTCGTCCATGCTCAACAAGGCCGTCCGCGTGCCACCAGTCCCACCTCAGACCACCCTTCCCTTTCCCTAATGCAACCTCCAAAACAACAAGATGGCAACACCATCAGCACGAAGCATTCACTGACCGGGTATTTGATAAGATGAAACCCTGACCAAAAAAGAAATCTACATCTACGAAAATAAAAGAAGGAAAATACTGGATATATTTCAGATGATAGATCAAGAGTACATAGATGGCTATATATATAAATATATATATATATATATAAATACAGGCCGGATTAGGTCTTTGGCCGCGTATATTATTAGCCTGAGTTGAACGTGCCGGGTGATCCTGGGATGGCCCACCTAATGGTTTTCTGTTGTGGTCAGATCCTGTCCTAGTAATTGCTACCTATGTTGGTCAAGTTAACTCGGACGACTATCCAATTCGGTTTTTATTAAATTCATTGACATGTCAGTCTCTCCTCTTTGGAGTGAGGACAAGTAGATTGAGGTTAGAGTTATTTGCTCGTAGTTGTAATCTCTTGTTGGGTGTAGTGATTGCTTTGTAGTTACAGTTTATTGAATGAAAGTTCATTTAATAAAAAAATACAGGCCAGATTAGAGGCGCACGTCCGCACCGGCCTTAAAGTGCGGACGTCTCTCCGTTCGCCACCATACAGCGCTGGCGAGGGCGCGCCTCCACCCTAGCAAACTACAGCAACGTCCCCGACCATTTTCCCTCACCAGCGAGTCTGCTGAATTTCAGTTTTCTGACCAAATCACCCAAAACTTCAAACAAAGTCAATCTGGCCGGAAAACTAGAATTCGGCGGGCTCACCGGGGATGGAAAGTGGTCGGGGACGCTGCTAGAGCCCGCTGGGGTGGAGGCGCGCCCTCGCCGGCATCGTACGGTGAGGAACGAAGGGATGTCCGCACTTTAAGAGCCGTGCGGACGTCCGCTCTCAAACGGCTCCGATATATATACACACACATAGTGACACGCGTCGCACATATAGTAATCACTCTTAAGCAAACCCTAATTCACTTAATTAAACTAACAACGTCATTAACAGATTAATGAGCACGTGAGCTGCACAGGACCACAGCTTACCTAGTACAAACAGGAATTATCATAACAATCCAGCCTCCTTGAAATCAAGCTTGTCCTCAAACTTGAAAATTAAAATCTGGAAATCTCTCCTTCATGTCCTCTGCCTCCTCCCATGTAGCATCTTCCATTGTAGCTCCCAGCCATTGGATCAGCCATTTGGTGACAGGTGCTTTTTCCTTTTTGAAAATTCCTCTATCTAACACTTTGGCAGGATACCACCTGGGGTTATGAGGATCGACATTTGGGGGTAAATGTGTAGAAACTACCACAGCATCACCAATCTTCTTCTTCAGCAGGGACACATGATATACTGGGTGTATTTTTGCAGCTGGAGGCAATCTCAACCTGTATGCTACTGAACCAATTCTCTCATCCACCATGTAAGGGTCATAGTACACGACGTCATACTCTAACGACGTATGACGTTAGAGTCCCTTCAATCCCTTCCAACACTTGGTTGTACCTCTCCAGTCCCTTCCAACACTTGGGTAATCTCAGCTAGGCTTCCTGAGCTCCCGGTACGCTTTTCCTTACGGGACATCTTTGGTTGACCTTATCGCGATGACTCAACCCTATCTTTCCTCTTCTGAGTCCTCATCACAACAACCTCTTTCGACTCTTGCACAACATGATCCACCTCCTGAATGATTAAGTCCTCACCATCGAAATGCTGAGCGCCAGTCTGATGATCACCCGCGTCCTCCAAAGACATATCCTCTACTCCAATTGGCTCCGAGACTAGCTCCTCCCTCCCTATGGGACCCTGATCCTACGGGTCCCCATGATCACCGCCTTTAGTTTTAGTCACCTCATCATCCACCTTCTGGTCTCCAAGACCCATAGCTTCCGCCATGGGAGGCAAGTAAGCATAGTCTCTGCCAGCTTCAACCTCAAGAAATCGTCCTCACCTTCCTCGATCTCCACTTCTTTTCCTTCCCTAGTCTCCAAGTCGATATCGTATTGCTTGGCATGGTTAGCCTCGGCACACAACCCTTCTAACACATCCTTATCCGAAACCCTGTCATAGGGACCTTCTTTCTTTCGCGACCCACCATCTCGAGGCATCGTCACTACATCAAACAAAAAAAACAGGGAGTTATATACAGACAAGATAACAAAAAAGGTGAAAGCATTCAAGACAAAATACGGACCCGAGAACCGGGCATAACCAAACTGACTATAAATGCCAAGCTGGCATATCCGGTACGAGCTTGTAGATTCGAATACCCATATCACCCAGCGTATACGACGCTCCATCAGCTCAGTTAGCTTATACTCTTGAGGCACTACACAAAGTCAGAAGTTAGCAGGGACATCACAGTACAAACAATAAGAAAACATGAGACGCAATACACGGTACCTATTTTTTGAAAGGCTCCAGGTACTTAGAACGGATGCCCATGCCACTCCTGCCACTATCCCCCAACAAGGAAGCACTTTCGACACCAGCTCTCGTTAGTAGAAGTGGGCAAAACTTCTAAAAGAATTTTAAACTTTCCCCTAGACTTCAAGGTCACGCAACCTCTGCTACCTTTCTTAGCACTATACAGCATATGCCAGCATGTGTTGAACTCCTCAAAACAAGGAAACCCTTACCCCGAGGCGATATGCAAACACGCCAAAGTGTATTGCACGAAGGGGAGTAGTGGGAACATCAGCCCACACCTCAACTGGTACTCGTAAACTAAAGTAAAATCATCTGGGGGGGGGGGCAAAACTTAACATTCTTGGAAAAGGGTCACAATAACACCTCATCGGGGATACCCCAATTTTGCCTAAGTGCTACCAACTCTAACGACGTCATACTCTCGCTAGGAAGATCCCAGAACGAATCGTCAGCATCCCAAAAACCAGCCATACTAAACTTTTGTACCTCTTGCAATAGAGGGTCAGACGAGGACACGTGAGACCCAACATCCATAACAAGAATGCCCTCTCCTAAGTTAAGTGCAACTTCCGCCATTAGATTATCCAATTCTTCCTCCCATCGGTGCAAGGTGTCCGAATTAGGATCAGGCGAGCTAGAGACAACAACAATTTCCTCGCTGGACACCCACATCGGGTCTGTCATACCCTACATCCTCACAAGTTAGACTCTTGCTACCTTAACCCTAACCAACCCGACAGCACACCACCTAGTCCCTTACTCTAGAATCGACCAACAAAAATCGCTAGTAATGAAAAGCCATAACAAAACCCCCTACCAATTCGAAACAAAAACAGAACCCAGAATGAGAATTGATAACTTCATACCTCTTTGAAAACGTGGATATGCATATTGGTAGTGAAGCTGGGTGCAAACAGCTGAGCGCTAGCACCCAACTAATTGAGGATGGAATTGAACGTTCCCCAAGTTCGATTAAACAATTCTTCGAAGCACCCTTCCAAAAATTTGAAAACCGCTCCTTCAGCCCTACGTCTTCTATTTTCAAAACTCAGAATCCCTCCTCTGCTCCCTCCAGGCCTATTTTTAGACACCCAAACCAACCACGACCATTCAGATCCTCTCCATTTCGACTATCAGGGAGAGGCCACGTCAGCCACGAACAGAAGCGATGTTACAACGCGCCCACGATCCCATGTACACGGGTCGGTTACGCACCAACAAGCATTAACTGCAAAGCAAAAAAAAACAAACTCCCCAATCGATGAAGCCGTACCAACCTTAATGATGTCATAAATGAACACGTGTCCCTCATAAATTAGCCACTTATGATACATGTGAGATATAGCAAAAGGTTCGTCTTGAACACTCGGAACATACCCCCAGCCACCTCGCAACCCTCGTGTGGGGACTTGGGGACTCGACACCATACCTCCAACTCCCGAGTAAAGTACATTCTCGGCACAACTTGAGAATAACTCCCCACCCAAGAGCTCTCTCGGGGGACTTGTTAATACATAGCCAAGAACACTTGGCCACTCCGAGAATATGACATGATCACTAGGTCGCCAGAGGCCATTCCGCGCAAGACAACACCAGCGAGATCTCCATGAACACCTAAAGAGTAAAGGTCCAGCAACAATGTACTTACTGGAAACACTTCACAACAGCTAAATACCCCCGAAAGGGGAGATGTTGAATAGGACCACCGAAATGGTCTCATATCGAAGACAGACGACATAACTCCCAATACTAGACTATAAGACAGACACAAATTCCCAAAAGAGATAAGTTCATCATTCCTCCCTTACTCCCGTACTATACAAGTAGCCATCGTGCGCTGACCTAAGCATCGGAGAGTTGAAGACTGGGTCATCCCAGTCTCGACTCCTGACTCGGTGTTACTTATGCAGCTACAGGAACTGAAATCAAGAATTCGACCTCCCGTCTCATGAACTCGGAAAGAGGTAGAAACACTTTAGGTTCGTTCTTTAAGTAGGTTGGGTGACAAATCGGCTGACATCGTAGAATCTCACTAACATATGTAACAATGGGTGAGCTGAGGTAAGAGATTTTAATATTAAATTATAAAAAATATCAATCAGGTAATTCATGTTTAGAAATTATGCATTCCTCATCTTTATTAGAAAATTCTATAATGTGTTAATGTATGTCATGCATCAATTTTTATTTTTTATTTTTTTGTTGTGAGGACAAAGTTGATGCATGACATGCATTAACACACCCTATCCAAATTAAAAACACTGTTATAGAATAAATTAAGGTGTGGTAGACATTTTCTATCAATATCCAATATCATTTAAGTCCTAACACGTCTTTGCTTCTCTCATAAGTCATAACAAGATGAATAATACAAAAATCGGTAGTTTACAAAAGTAATAACATTCGTTGCGTCCTCCAATTAATCTCTGCTCGCAATAACGACACAGTCATTGCCTCCAACTGAGAGAGAACGGATAGAAAACCTTCTGATCTCCTCCTCAATGTCAAGAACTCGACCTAGCAACAAACTACCCGTGCGGCTGTACCAAGCGTGCGCCAGCTAGGCCAGAGACCGTTGCCCACGGCTAGCGCATAGTGTGAGTCACACTTCTCTCTCTCTCTACTTTTTCTCTATGAGATTTTTTCTTTTTGGCTTTTTCCTAATATTTACAAGGTTCTTTTGGATCAAAATATTAAATGTCAAAGAAAATATTTTCAGTGCCAGAAACATACAAAAGCAATCAATAGTGCTTCCATTGATCGAGTGAAGTCCAGTGATGACCGAATACAAATGGGCCCAAATTCAAAAGCGTGGCTCAATGGCTACCCAAATCAAGTAGTTACAAGTTGTCAAAGTCAAAGTTCGACTGGACCTCCATCCAAATCAAAGCATTCATCCAAATGAATGAAATGATCGATCAATAATGGGTTCAAAAATTGCTCGCCTGTGAATCTGGAATGAACTGGTTTGGACGTTCTTTGATCAGAATCATCATATATTTGCATATCTCTCAAAACCTCTCAATCTCGATCTTGTGTGATCGATCATGCAATGACGACGTTATTGCTATGAAACCGTACGTTTCTCTTATTTATATAATTGTTTCCCTTATTGTTTTGGGAAAATTTTTGAATTGAAAATGAATGCAGCTAGACAGCTATATAAGTTGACTTGATCTGCAACACAAAATGATTCAGCAAGCTAGGGTGTGATAAGCATAAGAACACCGTACTGTCTTATCTAACCTAATAATTTGTCTTCTTATGCACCCAGCAAGTTTGACTTCTGCATTCGTATCCATCGGCTTATATATATATTAGCCATCAGTGAGGTCATGTTTGATATAACTTGTTCACCATGCATCCATTTCCAGTTTATATCTATACAATTACTGTCAATACAGACATACAGTAGTTTTTCGTCTTCCAATTTTTAAAACAGAACCAACGGTGAAGATTCATACATGCACATGCGTAAACGATTAAAGTAATTATCGGCCGTTGACCTTAGAGAAAAAAACCCTAATTGTCAACTATCATGATCATCGATACATGAATATATATAATTGTTCAGGAATATCAAAAACATGGGACGACTCATCCGTACTTGGCGTACTTGTGCTTAGAGTTACAATTTCGTTATCAGATGAAGATACCAGATCCCATATCCGTACCGTACCACGTACCGAAATCATACTAGCTTGGATATAAATACATGCATTGACAAACCAATATTATTGATACAGCATATACTTAATTCGAGAGAGAGAGAGAGAGAGAGAGAGAGAGAGAGAGAGAGAGAGATGGCAGACCGGAGGGAAGGTCTTGAAGATACACCAACATGGGCTGTATCGGTATTCGCTTTGTTTATCTTCATCTTGTCCTTCATAATCGACGATGGTATTCATCGTCTAACGAAGGTTTGTATGCACGTCTATATATATATGTGTGTTATTGGTTATACAGTGTATATGGTGGTTGTTTAATTACATAATGTTATGATTTTGGCTGTTTTCATCAACAGTTTCTTAAAGGCAGGAGAAGAAAATCCCTGAATAGGGCTTTGAAGAAGTTCAAAACAGGTATTCTCAATTTACCTGGCCTCATTCTTTATTATTTCCACAATTTTTTGCAATGAATTCGTTACTCTCTTTGTTAATCTATCTGCTCTGTATTCTTAATAAGAAGTGGGGAAATACAGAATGGATTGTGTCATATTCTGCATGCCCTGAAGTCCTGTTTAATTGTGAACGATAAAAATGAGGCCACCGATTGTTGTACTATATATGACAAACGGCGAAAATACATGTTTAAAAAGTATCATCTTCTTCCCTCAAATACACTAGCTTGTACGTGTGTGTACTCAGTCTCGTTGTAAACAGACATGAAAACTTGCAGACTTACAGAGTACAGAACTTCGACTGATGAAGCTATTGTTTAACAATTCAAACGTTGCTGCAGTTTATGCGAAATTGAATCGAAATTCTACAAGCTTGCTTCAGAACCAGTCGATATATACACATCTAAACATTTTCCCGGTTGCTCGGAACCACCATATGTGTATAGACGTACGGGGACAGTTCTGTGCCACTATAAATAAATAAAATCAGAGAATAAAATTTATATAATAGGTTCATATTGGCAGATTTTTATATCATAATTTGTATGTTTATTGTAACAGAAATGATGCAACTGGGTTTCATATCACTGCTTCTTACTCTGTCGGAAGTACCGATATCGAATATCTGTGTCTCTCAAGTTCTGGCCATTTCTTTCCTTCCCTGTAAATATCCCCCGGACTCACCTAATGTCTCATCAGCCACACAACTTCCAGCTTCAAATACCAGCTCTTCTAAGGAAGTCGCAACAAAAGATTACTGTGAGGCAAAGGTACAACAAATTTCATCATACTATATATTTACCCTATTTGTTGGACTATCTCATGTTATGGTCTGAAAAACAAAATTTATAATTATGTGTGAACCTGTGAAGGCAGAACTAACTAAGACTAACTACAATCCCTAATAGCAACAAACACTCGTAGAGACGCAAGATGTTGGCATGCTGATGCATATGCACGACAAACATCACTTTGATTTATAGTACTTTACTTAATGCTACCTAATGCACTAATAAATATTCTTTAATTGCTTATATATATGTTTAGCATTTGAGTTTATATTTTATCTTTAATATATGTCATCATTTTAACTGTCATTTCTCTTTTCTTTTTTAATATTCTTTTTCAGGGGTTGGTTTCTCTAGTGTCAAGGGAAGGAATCCTGCAGCTAAATATCCTTATATCCGTCTTGGCAGTGTTTCATGTTCTCTACTGCATTTTAACTATGTTTCTTGGGTTGGCCAAGGTATCAGAATTAATAAACACTCTTATACTAAATGCAATTATAGATATGAACTTAATTACTATATCAATGGGGAGATAGAATTTGAGTACGTAGCTAGCATACACAGTCACTAATGAACAATTAATAATTTTATGGGTATCTACTGGCATGCATGGAGGAACATCTTCATAGGAAATCGATCAACACTCAAGTATTATGCTTGCAAAACAAAAACCACTATGATTTGATTATAAGAAATCTAATATATATATAACTTCTGCTGATCAACTTTTATGTGATACATACAGATGAGAAAATGGAATAAATGGGAGGAAGAAACTCGGACATTAAGTTATCAGATTCTCAATGGTAAGTCACCCTTTGTACATCTAAATTACGATTCACCAGCATCGATCAATCCATGTACGTATACGTACATATGAGGTATATCCGTATATGCTCGATCGATTTCTCGACACATTAAGGTTCCATCGCACTTATGCATGATAAACTTATGAAAATTGTGTACAGATCCAAGGAGGTTCCAGCACACCAACCAAACTCCTTTTGTGAAACGACATTTAAAGATCTGGAGTAAACACCCTTTGCTGCTATGGCCTGTGAGTCAAATTTGCATATATCTATATATCTCACAGCACGATTTCTTTAGTTCCGCTAGCTGGTTACGATTGAGATTTCGACAATTAGTTTGTTATATTGAAGATAGATAAGAAATTGTACGTTAATTAGTTGTTAAATATTGTTATTGACTTCTATTAATTTTCATTCTTCATGATTTATGTTAGGTTTGTTTCGCTCGGCAGTTTGGTGGATCAATCTCAAAAGTAGATTACATGACTCTGCGAAATGGGTTCATTGTGGTAAGCAAAATACACACAAATTAAAGTTGTTTACTCATTATACATAGATTGTACATTTTCATCAACGTATCTCTACATTAATTTCTCTTTTAGTGATAGCTAGTTCGTTACTTCGTTACATAGGTATATCAACTTAGGGAAAATAAGTTTCGAGAGTGTATTGAAATGGGTGTGTATGAGTGTGTGATCAAGATGCGATCTTTCTTGTTTACTTGGTTGATTTCCCAGGCCAACATCAAAGAAGGTAGCAGTTTCAATTTCCTGAACTTCCTCTCTAGAGCTTTTGATGACGATTTTGAGCAAGTGGTTGGAATCAAGTAAGCTATTGATCTTATGCTCAAAAGAAAATAAGTGGAAGAAGTAAGCTATTGAATATTAATTTTTAAAGGATATTTCCGCCCCGGATGTAAAAAGAAGCAACATTTTTCAACAAGTAGATTAATAATGATATTCATCACTTTCTTGTAGGTTTTGGGTTTGGATTTCTTCAATTCTTTTCATTCTTTTCAATGCGCATGGTAAGTCGCTTGCTCTCTCGGTATTATATTTTTGTGTAATTTTAAGATATATAACGTGTCATTGGTTTTTGCAGTGTTCTACAACTATTATTGGTTACCATTCATTCCCTTACTGGTATAGTCTAATATCCAACACAATTTTATCATATTTATGTTACATTATGTAAACCTTATTTTGATTAACTACGTTTGGTGTCATTTCTTTGAGACAGATTGTTCTCCTCGTGGGAACAAAGCTGCAAGTTGTGATAACTAAAATGTGCGCGGAGAGTTGTAAGGAGAATCCTGTGATTCGAGGAAGCTTTGTGGTAAAACTCAACGATGATTTATTCTGGTTTGGTAAACCTAATTGGCTTCTTCATCTCCTACAATTTGTCCTAATCCAGGTAGCTATGTCCTATATATATAGACAACTGTGAGTTCTTTTCACATGCATGGTTACAAAAGCTAGTGTTTTCCTTCTAGTTCAGAAATCTAACTTTATTAAAACTGGTTTGCAGAACTCGTTTCAGCTGGCATTCTTGACCTGGAGTTGGGTAGGTATCATCTCATATATACAAGTTAATTCGCAATATCAAAGTTATTTGAACTTACATGCATCCTAATGTTTGCTGATCGATCTCATGAATTGACAACTATTGACAGATTGAATATGGCCACAATTCATGCTTCAATCGAAGAACGAAAGATGTTATCATAAAGATCACTATGGGAATTGTTGTGCAGTTGATTTGTGGTTACGTAACCCTTCCTCTTTACGCATTGGTTACCCAGGTAGTGACTTAAGCGTCCTCCTTCAAAAGGATAATAACAACAATACACATTTTTGTTTATGTTTGTTTCCTCATCAAATTAATGGTTTCTCATATATGTATAGATGGGGTCTGGCATGAAGAAAGCGGTATTTACTGAGCTTGTAGTCGATGGCCTAAAAAACTGGCACAAGAATGCAAGACGAAGACTATCGAAGAATGGATCCACTACTTCAAGGAAATCATCAAATTCTGCACAATTATATTCAACTGATGATGCCTCAGTTACAGACAGTGAATGTAGCTACAAAAATCCTAAACCTACCATAGTGAGAAGCTCTTCTTCTACCTCCGAAATAATTCAAGATCAAGTTCCACCTGGTTTAACTTCCTACACTGAATGTAGCTATAAAACTCCTAAGCCCACCACAACAAGAAGTTCTTCTTCTACCTCCGAAATAATTGAAGAGCAAGCTCCAACCGGTTTAACTACGAAGTCGGAAACTACAAGTTTACCAACTCGAGAAATCACCACAGAGGAAGAGAATCCCAATATCAGGAACAAGGTACTCTATGACGGTGAGATCTCATTTGGGAGCAGTTGGAAATTAAAGCTGGAGAGCGTGAGCAAGAGAAGTGGGGAAATCACTTCAATAATTGAAGAAGTTAACTTCGATAAGTGATAAATCGCAGATAACTTCACTTGTTTTAAATTTTAATGCACTACAAGAGACCAAACCCACGCTCAAGTCAACATTTGTCAACAAAGACGGAAGAATGTGTATAGCAATTGCGTAGGGGAAGAGTTGGGAAAGTAGAGGAAAGTAAAGGGGTTATTTGGTAAAAGCATAGTGAAATATCTCGAGTCCAACTTACGGACCAATTGTTGTAAATTGTCAGTACCTAATATTATTGATTTAAGAAAATCGTATGAATGATATACAAAATTTTGCTCTTTATAAATTTTTGTATATCAAGTTTTAAAAATATATCAAATTGATATTTTATATTTTCATCATGACTTAAGATTGGTATAAATCAATGTTTTAAAAAGCACACTTGAGGTGTGTCTTAAGGTGTTGAAAGCGTGAGGCGCTGATAAAACTAAGTCACCTTTTCTGCCAAGGCGACCAGGCATGGAAGACGTTGCTGAAGGCATTGAAGGTGCAAAAGGCGCTCCATAAGGCACCCAAAGCGTAAACCCAACATTTTTTTTCTTTCTAAAAGTTGTAGTTCGCAAGGTGAAATCCATGGTTGTCTGACATCTTTTCTTCCTCTGAGATGATCTTTTGTTGAAGGTAGGATAGAGGCTAAGGAAGATATAGAAGCTGCTTTTTGGAAAAAGAAAGAAAGAAAAGAGAACTTCCTATCAGATGGAGTTCTCTTAGTCTGGATCCAACTCGCCTTTGTAGGAGACCTAATAGCATGAACAAAGGTATACTAGCAGTAGTAGGATCCTAGTAGAAGTAGGATTGCAAAATTCCTCTGCTTTAAACTAGAAAAACAGAAATATGTGTCTTTTAAAATTACTAAAAAATGGGATGGAGATTAAGTTCATAAAAAATTTGTACATATCAAATTTATTTTCTTATATTACTAATGTTTTATAGTTATAATATATATATATATAGCTTCTTGGCTACAAACATCCATACCAATGGTTTTGGTGCGGATTTTCATTTTTGCACCATTTTTCAATCGGATTTTCTCATCTCCACCGTCTAGTATCTAGATAATATTGTGTAGATCATCTCTGCAAAATTTCAGCCAATTTGGTAATCGTTAAGGCCCTCAAACTCGAAAAACAAATGGACAGACTGAATTCTGTCAAACATGAACCGTTCATGTTTATAACAGAAAGACGCAATTTTGAAGGACTTAACGATTACCAAATTGGCTGAAATTTTGCAGAGATGATCTACACAATATTATCTAGATACTATACGGTACTATACTATAGTTAGTGACAATCTCATGTGAAGGATTCACAGTGTTGATGATGAGTGGATCATTTAGTACCTTACTATCACACCTTTTTCTACGCACAGTATTTGTTAAACCAATAGGTCTCCTCCTCTTCCTAGTGGGAGCAGAGGCCGCGGCCACACCTCCACCGTGGGCATCTGGCACATCAATGATGGCATTGCCGAGCCTAGGTGCTGCCGGAAATGTCCCTTTACTTGGGACATTTAACCTTGTAGAAACATTTATAGCAGGTATAATTGATTTCGTCACTTTCGCGATATCAGTAGAAGTGTCAGGCATCGAATCTGTAACTTTTCCAAGATCGATGATACATTGAACTTCTAAATCACTGTCAGAAGTTTGAGGATCATAATGAGACATAATAGGGTCAAACTACGTTAATTCTCGACGTTCAATTGGAACAGAAACGGTCATGTCTCCCCCTAACGGCGGAAAGAATGTCTCATCAAAGCGACAATCTGCAAATCTCACAGTAAAGAGATCTTCTGTCAAATGTTCTAAATAGCAGACAATCGTAAGATATTGATAGCCAACATAAATACCTAATTGTCTTTGAGGACCTATCTTAGTACGCAGTAGAGGCGTAATATGCACATAAATCGCACAACCAAATATGCGTAAGTGTGAAATATCATGCTCATATCCAGGTAAACTGGTACGTAGTAAATGGTTAGGTTGCAGTGGGTCTAAAACTAATAAGTGCAGCTGCATGTAAAATTGTATAACCCCAAGCAGAAACAGGCAAGCTGGTGTGCATTACAAAGGCCCATGCAATCAATTGTAAGAGCTTAATTGTAGCTTCTACAAGACCGTTTTGTGAATGCACGTAGGGTATGGGATGTTCTACTTCAATCCTGATAGACATGTAATAGTCGTCCAAAGGCTTATACATAAACTTTCCAGCATTGTCCAATCGAATAGACTTGATTGGATGATCAGGATGGTGATCCCGCAGCTTAATAAATTGAGCTAGAAGTTTAGTAAAAGTAGCGTTTCTTGTGGATAGCAACACAATGTGTGACCAATGCATTGATGCATCAACCAGAACCAAAATATCAAAATGGTCTGCACTCTGGTTTGATAGGTCCACATATATCACTTTGGATTCTTTATAGGAATGAAATATTTTGTTTAGAATCACTAGTAAAAGATGGTCTTGCATTCAATTTATCTAGTGAACACGCTTTACAAAATGAGCGGTGAGCATTAGAGATAGCCATAAAAGCATTTGGAGTCCCAACAATGGTCTTGGAGGTCGAGTCTATCGCAGGTGCATCATGCATCACCTATTTCGGTGGAAGGAGGACCTCCAACACGCTTCAGTGCTCGGAAAAATGGATGTCCATGTGAATTCTTAAGAATTCGGATCATCATGTCACATCCGGGATGTCCCAAATGATCATGTCAAAGCTTGTATGAGTCAGAGTCACAGAAGTTGCGAGAAACTTCATAGAATTCAATGATCTTGATGGTTGTAAGATACAAACCGCTAGTTTGACTCATGAGCTTTTCTAAGATGCGTTTACGGCCACAGTCATTAGAGGTGATAAACAAAAACTCTTGTCCATTCTCATTGAATGTTTCCAGGTGAAATCCGTTGGCACGAATGTCCCTAAATGATAGCAAGGTTCAATTAGCCTTAGGCGCATAAGAACTACGCATTGCCTCTGCCTTGGATTACAGGCGAGGAACCAATCATGGTTGTCACTGAGAATTTGTGAGGCACAAAATCCGTAAATAATAGCCTATTCCGTAGAATAGTGTGGATAGTCCCACTATCAGCTAGACACTCAATTTTGCCACGAGACATCTACATAAAGGTGTGAAAATAATTAGTCTTGGATCAAGACAATGCGAACACTCTAATGAAACATAGAAGGGTTCATTAGGAATTGAACCAAGTTGGAATCTCGAATGAGTGCAATTACACAACACGAAAATTAATTTCATGAAGTTACAGCAATTTGGCTAGCCAAGAGGCTCAGCAATAGCATCAAAAAAGGTGCTGGAAGTGCGCTTACAATGCTAGCAGAAGGCAGAAGCCCGCTAGGGGCTTGGTCAGGGGCGCGGGAGTGCAAGGCCGCGGGCAGGGGCGCGACAGGGGCTCAGCGAAGCCCAGGGGCGCGGTAGGGACCTGCCACCAGCATGGGCTCGACAAGCTGTGGCAAGGGCCCTCTAAGGGCACAGGTAGCCACCCAGTGTGCACAATGCGCGGCATAGTTGCTCAGGGGCGTCTTAGGGGCGCTGTGAGAATGCTAAAACATGGCAGTTTGCTGCTTTAGTGTTTTTTCGACGTTTTTTTTTTTTTGCAATTTTTGCATATGTTTTGCCATTCTTTATGCCATAACCAATTGTAAGACCACGAAAACATGTGGATTTAGTATATTTGCCATGTAATGAAGCTTATAGCTTTGTGTAATTTGAACCATTCATAAGGGAATAAATTCTCAATCAATTGAACATTGTGAAATATAAAGGAGAGATTTTATTAATGCCAACTCAAAAATATAACAAAGGATGTCTAATTCCATAAAAACTGATTGAAAAGTCGAAAATAATTGTGGCTAAACAAGTGTCAAATAGAAAATAGCAGAGAAAAAACATCTAATCAAAAGAGTTTAATCAAAATCCGCAGCATTCTTATGCGTAAGACCAGCTTACTTCTTAGCTTCGAAATTTTTTATGGTGAGATTGGTGGAAGGCTCAGCACAAATTTCATCTCCCCCAGTAAAGTTAGCTTCTTGAGCCAAGTACTACTTGTGTCTTCTATAGGTATCAATAGGTTCTTAGCTAGCATGGCAATCATGATGCAAGTGAGCGGTAGATCAGCAAATATAGCATGGAGATCGCCTCTTCTAGTTCGAGTTAGAGGGAGGATTTCAGTCTTGGCCGGATTTCCTACCTTGGCGGCCACAGCCGCGGTTATTGTTCCTAGGAGGGGCGGAATTTCCGTTGTCACGCCTCCAAGTGTTGCTGCGGTTGTTTCCACACCAATTATTGCCATTACCATGACCACGTGGCTGATTCTGCTCATGTTCATGTGGTGCAGGTTTTCTGTTTCTGCTTTTCCTTAGAGCTTTACCTCCACTAGTTTGGTTAGACTCATGAATCTTCTTAGTCCCAACCGGTCTTGCATTGTTATTGAGGATAATCTCCTGGTGCCACTCTTTCTTTTCTAGCACGCATATGAGGCCACTGAACAACGTAACGTGGTTTTGCTCATACTCAAGGTGATATTGATGGCTAAGTAAGCTCATCGATGTCGGAAAAGTGTACAAAATCTTCTCAATCATATCTTTATCAGCCTTGTAGACGCCATAAAAGCTTAGTTCTGCTTGGAGGTCTAACATAACTTGGATGTAATCCTCAACTTTAGGAAAGTCCATTAGTCTAATGGATTCCCAACGAGCAATCAACTCTGGAATGAGTACATCATGTACGTTGTTGAAGCATTGCTTCAAGACATCCCATAGATCTTTAGGGTCTTCCCTTTTCAGGTATTGTTTCTTAGAGTTAGATGAATGTGGCGCCTCAGAAACATGAGGGCTTGTACATTGGCCTCGTCACTTGCTAGAGGGCCATTTGGCGGCGGAAAGATGGTGGTTGTCAACCGCTTACCGATGAACATATTCATCACATCGGACACCCATTAGTGATATTCCTTACCTCGGTTATCGAGGATCTTGAACTGGGGCCTGGATGGCTCAATCATCTAAAAAAGACAAAGGCATTGGAATTAGTCAATAAATAAAGGATGTGGTCATAAAATCGATGCAAATAAAAGTAGGTGACGCGTTAGCGCAGTCACAATTGATTCTTCTCTTGTAGGCGATGCTCACAGCTGTCGCAGCAACCCATAATCGTAGTCACAAATATATGGTGATGTGTAAGTCGTAGTCACAAAGTTTAATAGAGGATGTGAGCCCCAACAAAACTCTCAAACCCTATTCAACCCCAAAACCCAATCTCGTTATAGAGAGGTGATAGATGGAAAAGCTACTAAGCCCGAACTATGAATTGAAATTCGGAAAACAGTAACCTTAATTAAAAGTTTACCTCTGATGAATTTGAGTCGATGGCAGGCTTCGATCGAGGATTGGGAACCTTTATGGCTTTCCTTGGAATACGAGCAATCTTGAGATCTTTAATTTCTAGAGGCTACCGAGAGGAGAAAACAACTTTTCATTTACTTCTGCTTTGAGTTTGGAGCTGAAATTTTGATAGGAGGAGGAAGCTGCTATCCAAAAATCAGGTTGATCGGAGCAACGAAAGACGGTGAATTGGTGGTTAGTGGCAGCGGCGGTATGGAAAATTCTGGCGGTCGGTTTAGGTATATTCTGGCCGGTTCTTGGTGTGAGACCGGTGGGGTTGGAACCGGGACGTCGAGGGTTTTCTGTGGATATGTAATTCTGGCCGTGACAGAAGAAAATCTGGCCGGAAATCGGGAAAAACAAAACAGGTAGATTAGGGTTTTGAGAAAAAGTTTGGGTTTTCGAAGGTTTTAGGGTTTTTTCGGGATGGTTGGCCTATTATATCTTGGTTAGGGCACCAAATCTGATAACGTGTTGTAAAGTATGAGAATACGAGAGAAAAATGTCTACTCATTCATTGATAGATTGGCCTTTATATAGGTATTACATAGAGAATCCCTGTAAATCATGGATAAATATCTAAGAGATATTCTAGTCTAATAAAGAGAAGATTCGGTCAAGACATATCATCAATGATAGGAATGTAAATTCCTTCAACACACTGATCAAACTCCTTTTGGGAAACGACATCTAAAGTTCTAGAATAAACACCCTCTCCTGTTATGGCCTGTAAGCCAAAACTTGAGAGCCCATGCATGTCTACTTTTATTAAGCATGTATACATCAAATGCGCTCATCACAGGAAAATAAGCTTAGCACTTCCGATCCTATTAATTTTGGCTCTTCATGTTTTCATATTAGGCATGTTTTGCTCGGCAGTTTAGTGGCTCAATCTCAAAAGTCGATTATATGGGTTCATTGTGGTAAGCAATTGTATGTATAAATTTGGATGTTGGAAAACTAGCGCCGATATATTATATATATATATATAAGAAAAAATAGTCTTTCTTCATTTAAAAGTGAACACCATATTAAATCCATAGAACAAGTTTATGCCCTTAGTAAACAACATGAAACTTGCTAACTTTTTAGTCCTGAGTCAATTAAGAAACATAGAAAAGATGGTCATAATTTCCTCCATATTTGGTTAATCCAAATTGGCGTCAAGCCTTTAACTAGAAGAGGTCTTAATGCCTTCATTCTTTTATGCTTAAGAGATGCAAGGTTTACTGATTTTAATGATAGTACCATTAGATTAATTGAGTCAAGTCTGTTTAATGGTCAAATCCATTTCAATTGTTTCCCAGATTTTACCATTAGCCTTATTGACCCTCATATCCTAAAAGTTTTAACCTTAAATATTAAAACTTTAGGATATCATGTTCTTGAAGGAACGCAACCCTTAGCCTTAATTTATAGAATCTATTATAAAGTCACTGGCACAAATATGAATTTCTAAGCTTGGTTGATTTCCCAGGCCAACATCAAAGAAGGTAGCAGTTTCAATTTCCTGAACTTCCTCTCTAGAGCTTTTGATGACGATTTTGAGCAAGTGGTTGGAATCAAGTAAGCTATTGATCTTATGCTCAAAAGAAAATAAGTGGAAGAAGTAAGCTATTGAATATTAATTTCTAAAGGATATTTCCGCCCCGGATGTAAAAGGAAGCAACATTTTTCAATAAGTAGATTAATAATGATATTCATCACTTTCTTGTAGGTTTTGGGTTTGGATTTCTTCAATTCTTTTCATTCTTTTCAATGCGCATGGTAAGTCGCTTGCTCTCTCGGTATTATATTTTTGTGTAATTTTAAGATATATAACGTGTCATTGGTTTTTGCAGTGTTCTACAACTATTATTGGTTACCATTCATTCCCTTACTGGTATAGTCTAATATCCAACACAATTTTATCATATTTATGTAACATTATGTAAACCTTATTTTGATTAACTACGTTTGGTGTCATTTCTTTGAGACAGATTGTTCTCCTCGTGGGAACAAAGCTGCAAGTTGTGATAACTAAAATGTGCGCGGAGAGTTGTAAGGAGAATCCTGTGATTCGAGGAAGCTTTGTGGTAAAACTCAACGATGATTTATTCTGGTTTGGTAAACCTAATTGGCTTCTTCATCTCCTACAATTTGTCCTAATCCAGGTAGCTATGTCCTATATATATAGACAACTGTGAGTTCTTTTCACGTGCATGGTTACAAAAGCTAGTGTTTTCCTTCTAGTTCAGAAATCTAACTTTATTAAAACTGGTTTGCAGAACTCGTTTCAGCTGGCATTCTTGACCTGGAGTTGGGTAGGTATCATCTCATATATATAAGTTAATTCGCAATATCAAAGTTATTTGAACTTACATGCATCCTAATGTTTGCTGATCGATCTCATGAATTGGCAACTATTGACAGATTGAATATGGCCACAATTCATGCTTCAATCGAAGAACGAAAGATGTTATCATAAAGATCACTATGGGAATTGTTGTGCAGTTGATTTGTGGTTACGTAACCCTTCCTCTTTACGCATTGGTTACCCAGGTAGTGACTTAAGCGTCCTCCTTCAAAAGGATAATAACAACAATACACATTTTTGTTTATGTTTGTTTCCTCATCAAATTAATGGTTTCTCATATATGTATAGATGGGGTCTGGCATGAAGAAAGCGGTATTTACTGAGCTTGTAGTCGATGGCCTAAAAAACTGGCACAAGAATGCAAGACGAAGACTATCGAAGAATGGATCCACTACTTCAAGGAAATCATCAAATTCTGCACAATTATATTCAACTGAGGATGCCTCAGTTACAGACAGTGAAAGTAGCTACAAAAATCCTAAACCTACCATAGTGAGAAGCTCTTCTTCTACCTCCGAAATAATTCAAGATCAAGTTCCACCTGGTTTAACTTCCTACACTGAATGTAGCTATAAAACTCCTAAGCCCACCACAACAAGAAGTTCTTCTTCTACCTCCGAAAAAATTGAAGAGCAAGCTCCAACCGGTTTAACTACGAAGTCGGAAACTACAAGTTTACCAACTCGAGAAATCACCACAGAGGAAGAGAATCCCAATATCAGGAACAAGGTACTCTATGACGGTGAGATCTCATTTGGGAGCAGTTGGAAATTAAAGCTGGAGAGCGTGAGCAAGAGAAGTGTGGAAATCACTTCAATAATTGAAGAAGTTAACTTCGATAAGTGATAAATCGCAGATAACTTCACTTGTTTTAAATTTTAATGCACTACAAGAGACCAAACCCACGCTCAAGTCAACATTTGTCAACAAAGACGGAAGAATGTGTATAGCAATTGCGTAGTGGAAGAGTTGGGAAAGTAGAGGAAAGTAAAGGGGTTATTTGGTAAAAGCATAGTGAAATATCTCGAGTCCAACTTACGGACCAATTGTTGTAAATTGTCAATACCTAATATTATTGATTTAAGAAATTCGTATGAATGATATACAAAATTTTGCTATTTATAAATTTTTGTATATCAAGTTCTAAAAATATATCAAATTGATATTTTATATTTTCATCATGACTTAAGATTGGTATAAATCAATGTTTTAAAAAGCACACTTGAGGTGTGTCTTAAGGTGTTAAAAGCGTGAGGCGCTGATAAAACTGAGTCACCTTTTCTGCCAAGGCGACCAGGCATGGAAGACGTTGCTGAAGGCATTGAAGGTGCAAAAGGCGCTCCATAAGGCACCCAAAGCGTAAACCCAACATTTTTTTTTTCTAAAAGTTGTAGTTCGCAAGGTGAAATCCATGGTTGTCTGACATCTTTTCTTCCTCTGAGATGATCTTTTGTTGAAGGTAGGATAGAGGATAAGGAAGATATAGAAGCTGCTTTTTGGAAAAAAGAAAGAAAGAAAAGAGAACTTCCTATCAGATGGAGTTCTCTTAGTCTGGATCCAACTCGCCTTTGTAGGAGACCTAATAGCATGAGCAAAGGTATACTAGCAGTAGTAGGATCCTAGTAGAAGTAGGATTGCAAAATTCCTCTTCTTTAAACTAGAAAAACAGAAATATGTGTCTTTTAAAATGACTAAAAATTGGATGGAGATTAAGTTCATAAAAAATTTGTACATATCAAATTTATTTTCTTATATTACTAATGTTGTATAGTTATAATATATATATATAGCTTCTTGGCTACAAACATCCGTACCAATGGTTTTGGTGCGGATTTTCATTTTTGCACCATTTTTCAATCGGATTTTCTCATCTCCACCGTCTAGTATCTAGATAATATTGTGTAGATCATCTTTGCAAAATTTCAGCCAATTTGGTAATCGTTAAGGCCCTCAAACTCGAAAAACAAATGGACAGACTGAATTCTGTCAAACATGAACCGTTCATGTTTATAACAGAAAGACGCAATTTTGAAGGACTTAACGATTACCAAATTGGCCGAAATTTTGCAGAGATGATCTACACAATATTATCTAAATACTATACAGTACTAAACTATAGTTAGTGACAATCTCATGTGAAGGATTCATAGATGATGAGTGGATCATTTAGTACCTTACTATCACACCTTTTTCTACGCACAGTATTTGTTAAACCAATAGGTCTCCTCCTCTTCCTAGTGGGAGCAGAGGCCGCGGCCACACCTCCACCGTGGGCATCTGGCACATCAATGATGGCATTGCCGAGCCTAGGTGCTGCCGGAAATGTCCCTTTACTTGGGACATTTAACCTTGTAGAAACATTTATAGCATGTATAATTGATTTCGTCACTTTCGCGATATCAGTAGAAGTGTCAGGCATCGAATCTGTAACTTTTCCAAGATCGATGATACGTTGAACTTCTAAATCACTGTCAGAAGTTTGAGGATCATAATGAGACATAATAGGGTCAAACTACGTTAATTCTCGACGTTCAATTGGAACAAAAACGGTCATGTCTCCCCCTAACGGCGGGAAGAATGTCTCATCAAAGCGACAATCTGGAAATCTCGCAGTAAAGAGATCTTCTGTCAAATGTTCTAAATAGCAAACAATCGTAAGATATTGATAGCCAACATAAATACCTAATCGTCTTTGAGGACCCATCTTAGTACGCAGTAGAGGCGTAATATGCACATAAATCGCACAACCAAATATGCGTAAGTGTGAAATATCATGCTCATATCCAGGTAAACTGGTACGCAGTAAATGGTTAGGTTGTAGTGGGTCTAAAACTAATAAGTGTAGCTGCATGCAAAATTGTATAACCCCAGGCAGAAACAGGCAAGCTGGTGTGCATCACAAAGGCCCATGCAATCAATTGTAAGCGCTTAATTGTAGCTTTTACAAGACCATTTTGTGAATGCACATAGGGTATGGGATGTTCTACTTCAATCCTAATAGACATGTAATAGTCGTCTAAAGGCTTATTCATAAACTTTCCAGCATTGTCCAATCGAATAGACTTGATTGGATGATCAGGATGGTGATCCCGCAGCTTAATAAATTGAGTTAGAAGTTTAGCAAATGTAGCGTTTCTTGTGGATAGCAACGCAATGTGTGACCAATGCATTGATGCATCAACCAGAACCAAAATATCAAAATGGTCTGCACTCTGGTTTGATAGGTCCACATATATCACCTTGGATTCTTTATAGGAATGAAATATTTTGTTTAGAATCACTAGTAAAAGATGGTCTTGCATTCAATTTGTCTAGTGAACACGCTTTACAAAATGAGCGGTGAGCATTAGAGATAGCCATAGAGGCATTTGGAGTCCCGACAATGGTCTTGGAGGTCGAGCCTATGGCAGGTGCATCATGCATCACCTATTTCGGTGGAAGGAGGACCTCCAACACGCTTCAATGCTCGGAAAAATGGATGTCCATGTGAATTCTTAAGAATTCGGATCATCATGTCACATCCGGGATGTCCCAAATGATCATGTCAAAGCTTGTATGAGTCAGAGTCACAGAAGTTGCGAGAAACTTCATAGAATTCAATGATCTTGATGGTTGTAAGATAAAAACCGCTAGTTTGACTCATGAGCTTTTCTAAGATGCGTTTACGGCCACAGTCATTAGAGGTGATAAACAAAAACTCTTGTCCATTCTCATTGAATGTTTCCAGGTGAAATCCGTTGTCACGAATGTCCCTAAATGATAGCAAGGTTCAATTAGCCTTAGGCGCATAAGAACTACGCATTGCCTCTGCCTTGGATTACAGGCGAGGAACCAATCATGGTTGTCACTGAGAATTTGTGAGGCACAAAATCCGTAAATAATAGCCTATTTCGTAGAATAGTGTGGATAGTCCCACTGTCAGCTAGACACTCAATTTTGCCACGAGACATCTACATAAATGTGTGAAAATAATTAGTCTTGGATCAAGACAAGGCGAACATTCTAATGAAACATAGAAGGGTTCATCAGGAATTGAACCAAGTTGGAATCTCGAATGAGTGCAATTACACGACACGAAAATTAATTTCATGAAGTTACAGCAATTTGGATAGCCAAGAGGCTCAGCAGTAGCATCAAAAAAGGCGCTGGAAGTGCGCTTACAATGCTAGCAGAAGGCAGAAGCCCTCTAGGGGCTTGGTCAGGGGCGCGGGAGTGCAAGGCCGTGGGCAGGGGCGCGACAAGGGCTCAGCGAAGCCCAAGGGAGCGGTAGGGGCTTGCCACCAGCATGGGCTCGACAGGCTGTGGCAAGGGCCCTCTAAGGGCACAGGTAGCCACCTAGTGTGCATAATGCGCGGCAGAGTTGCTCAGGGGCGTCTTAGGGGCGCTGTGACAATGCTAAAACATGGCAGTTTGCTGCTTTAGTGTTTTTTCGGCTTTTTTTTTTTTTGCAATTTTTGCATATGTTTTGCCATTTTTTATGCCATAACCAATTGTAAGACCACGAAAACATGTGGATTTAGTATATTTGCCATGTAATGAAGCTTATAGCTTTGTGTAATTTGAACCATTCATAAGGGAATAAATTCTCAATCAATTGAACATTGTGAAATATAAAGGAGAGATTTTATTAATGCCAACTCAAAAATATAACAAAGGATGTCTAATTCCATAAAAACTGATTGAAAAGTCAAAAATAATTGTGGCTAAACAAGTGCCAGATAGAAAATAGCAGAGAAAAAACATCTAATCAAAAGAATTTAATCAAAATCCGCAGCATTCTTATGCGTAAGACCAGCTCACTTCTTAGCTTCGAAATTTTCTATGGTGAGATTGGTGGAAGGCTCAGCACCAATTTCATCTCCCCCAGTAAAGTTAGCTTCTTGAGCCAAGTATTACTTGTGTCTTCTATAGGTATCAATAGCTGCTTAGCTAGCATGGCAATCATGATGCAAGTGAGCGGTAGATCAGCAAATATAGCATGGAGATCGCCTCTTCTGGTTCGAGTTAGAGGGAGGATTTCAGTCTTGGACGGATTTCCTACCTTGGCGGCCACGGCCGCGGTTATTGTTCCTAGGAAGGGCGGAATTTCCGTTGTCACGCCTCCAAGTGTTGCTGCGGTTGTTTCCACACCAATTATTACCATTACCATGACCACGTGGCTGATTCTGCTCATGTTCATGTGGTGCAGGTTTTCTGTTTCCACTTTTCCTTGGAGCTTTACCTCCACTAGTTTGGTTATACTCATGAATCTTCTTAGTCCCAACCGGCCTTGCATTGTTATTGAGGATAATCTCCTGGTGCCACTCTTTCTTTTCTAGCACGCATATGAGGCCACTGAACAACGTAACACGGTTTTGCTCATACTCAAGGTGATATTGATGGCTAAGTAAGCTCATCGATGTCTGAAAAGTGTACAAAATCTTCTCAATCATATCTTTATCAGCCTTGTAGACGCCATAAAAGCTTAGTTCTGCTTGGAAGTCTAACATAACTTGGTTGTAATCCTCAACTTTAGCAAAGTCCATTAGTCTAATGGATTCCCAACGAGCAATCAACTCTGGAATGAGTACATCATGTACGTTGTTAAAGCATTGCTTCAAGACATCTCATAGATCTTTAGGGTCTTCCCTTTTCAGGTATTGTTTCTTAGAGTTAGATGAATGTGGCGCCTCAGAAACATGAGGGCTTGTACCTTGGCCTCGTCACTTGCTAGAGGGCCATTTGGCGGCGGAAAGATGGTGGTTGTCAACCGCTTACCGATGAACATATTCATCACATCGGACACCCATCAGTGATATTCCTTACCTCGGTTATCGAGGATCTTGAACTAGGGCCTGGATGGCTCAATCATCTAGAAAAGACAAGGGCATTGGAATTAGTCAATAAATAAAGGATGTGGTCATAAAATCGATGCAAATAAAAGTAGGTGACGTGTTAGCGTAGTCACAATTGATTCTTCTCTTGTAGGCGATGCTCACAGCTGTCGCAGCAACCCATAATCGTAGTCACAAATATATGGTGATGTGTATGTCGTAGTCACAAAGTTTAATAGAGGATGTGAGCCCCAACAAAACTCCCAAACCCTATTCAACCCCAAAACCCAATCTCGTCATAGAGAGGTGATAGATGGAAAAGCTACTAAGCCCGAACTATGAATTGAAATTCGGAAAACAGTAACCTTAATTAAAAGTTTACCTCTGATGAATTTGAGTCGATGGCAGGCTTCGACCGAAGATTGAGAACCTTTATGGCTTTCCTTGGAATACGAGCAATCTTGAGATCTTTAATTTCTAGAGGCTGCCGAGAGAAGAAAACAACTTTTCACTTACTTCTGCTTTGAGTTTGGAGCTGAAATTTTGATAGGAGGAGGAAGCTGCTATCCAAAAATCAGGTCGATCGGAGCAACGAAAGACGGTGAATTGGTGGTTAGTGGCAGCGGCGGTATGGAAAATTCTGGCGATCGGTTTAGGTATATTCCGGCCGGTTCTTGGTGTGAGACCGGTGGGGTTGGAACTGGAACGTCGAGGGTTTTCTGTGGATATGTAATTCTGGCCGTGACAGAAGAAAATCTGGCCGGAAATCGGGAAAAACAAAACAGGTAGATTAGGGTTTTGAGAAAAAGTTTGGGTTTTCAAAGGTTTTAGGGTTTTTTCAGGATGGTTGGCCTATTATATCTTGGTTAGGGCACCAAATCTGATAACGTGTTGTAAAGTATGAGAATACGAGAGAAAAATGTATACTCATTCATTGATAGATTGGCCTTTATATAGGTATTACATAGAGAATCCCTGTAAATTATGGATAAATATCTAAGAGATATTCTAGTCTAATAAAGAAAAGATTCGGTCAAGACATATCATCAATGATAGGAATGTAAATTCCTTCAACACACTGATCAAACTTCTTTTGGGAAACGACATCTAAAGTTCTAGAATAAACACCCTCTCCTGTTATGGCCTGTAAGCCAAAACTTGAGAGCCCATGCATGTCTACTTTTATTAAGCATGTATACATCAAATGCGCTCATCACATGAAAATAAGCTTAGCACTTCCGATCCTATTAATTTTGGCTCTTCATGTTTTCATATTAGGCATGTTTTGCTCGGCAGTTTAGTGGCTCAATCTCAAAAGTCGATTATATGGGTTCATTGTGGTAAGCAATTGTATGTATAAATTTGGATATTGGAAAACTAGCGCCGATATATTATATATATAAAAGAAAAAATAGTATTTCTTCATTTAAAAGTGAACACCATATTAAATCTATAGAACAAGTTTATGCCCTTAGTAAACAACATGAAACTTGCTAACTTTTTAGTCCTGAGTCAATTAAGAAACATAGAAAAGATGGTCATAATTTCCTCCATATTTGGTTAATCCAAATTGGCGTCAAGCCTTTAACTAGAAGAGGTCTTAATGCCTTCATTCTTTTATGCTTAAGAGATGCAAGGTTTACTGATTTTAATGATAGTACCATTAGATTAATTGAGTCAAGTCTGTTTAATGGTCCAATCCATTTCATTTGTTTCCCAGATTTTACCATTAGCCTTAATGACCCTCATATCCTAAAAGTTTTAACCTTAAATATTAAAACTTTAGTATATCATGTTCTTGAAGGAACGCAACCCTTAGCCTTAATTTATAGAATCTATTATAAAGTCACTGGCACAAATATGAATTTCCAAGCTATTAGTAAAAATTCCAAAAACCATACTCTCTTAATTCAAAGCAGCCAAGAAAACGTCAATATTAGTTTTCCACACACAATCAGATGGTCAGATGTCCATCTTCCTTCTTAATGGTCTCTCACTAGTTATCCAGAATCTAAGAAATTTAACCCAGAACTAAGAAAGTTATTGAACAAAATAATTACACAAACCAGAGTCTAGTAACCATAGGAGCCCAGTTAAATAAAATAAAAACAAAAATTGACAACATTCTACCTCAACCCAAACCAAAAAGTCCTTTAATTCATTCCAGTGAATTAAATAAACCTACCCTCAAGCCTACTTCTTCAATTCAAAAGATCGAACGAATGTTGGAAAAATTAAAAACTGAAACATCTGAATCTAGTAGAATTGCAGTAATTCATACCGAACAAACCTCTTTGTCCAATAGCGATTCTAGTAAAACTAGTCAAAATACAGACTTAGACCAAATATTTCAGTCTTTACATATGACACCT
The DNA here is from genome assembly GCA_034370585.1 of Fragaria x ananassa. Lineage (NCBI taxonomy): Eukaryota > Viridiplantae > Streptophyta > Magnoliopsida > Rosales > Rosaceae > Fragaria > Fragaria x ananassa. The sequence continues at coordinate 15,251,825 of CP139752.1, forward strand.
TTAAAACTAGATAGAATAGTTCATCCAAAGAAACGACATTTTAAAACTTGGACAAAACGTCCCCTCCCTTTGGATATACAACCTAGTAACCATCTTAATAATCAATTCTCAGTTTTTTCTGATAAAACCTATAAATGGAACATTGATAATTTATCAGAACAAGAAGACTTAAATAAATTACATCACATGTCTATGACAGCTAATAGTTATGTCACTAATCATAATTTTAGCCAGCCTAAAATTATTGATATATTTTCCACATGATTTACAGGAATGCTTTATTCCTGGTGGGAAAAACATCTCACTCTCGATGCTAGATCATCCATTAAACATGTCATCAAATGTGGTGAAGATGGGACACCCATCTTTGACGATCGCACAGAAATGGGAATTTCTGATGCGGTTAATACCTTATTTTACACAATTATTCAACATTTCATAGGTAGCCCTAGTCATATTACTTCCCGAATTCATAATCAACTCAGTAATCTTAGGTGTCCTACCTTAAGTGATTTTTAATGGTACAAAGATGTTTTTATTTCTCGAGTTATGCTTAGAGATGATAGTAAGCAACCGTTTTGGAAAGAAAAATTCATAAATGGTCTTCCAAAGTTTTTTGCTCACAAAATTAGGTAAGTCCTTAGTAATAAAACCAGTCACATTAATTATGATTCTTTAATTTATGGTAATATAATTACAGTTATCCAAAAATAATTAGGGTATATATATATAGGACCTCATTAAATTCTTAAAGAAAATATGTTTTTAGTTCTAGCATGTATTTTGACAATCAAAGCCACTCATTCCCTGCTTACTTACCCACATATGAATCCTATAAAAAATTAGCTAAAATGGAAAACGTTTAATCATTTGGCACAATATTCGTTTTAATTTTATCTAACGGCTTACAATTGTTTACATCAATTTGAATGGCCAAACAATTATGAAATTAGTTGAAATTTTGTATACATGTTTCTTGCATATGAATCTAGAGGATCAACTGTTGAGATCATTAAAACACCAGGCCTTTTCCAGGAGCAGACTTTAAGTATCTCAAGATTCTCATCATAACATTCATGTGATCTTCACTAGGATTGTGCATATACTGACTCACCACACTAACCGCATAAGCAAGATCAGGTCTAGTATGCAACAAGTAAATTAATTTTCCAACTAACCTTTGATATCGAGATTTGTCAGTCGAAACTTGACCAGGATACTCTGCAACCTGATGGTTCTATTCTATCGGTGTATCAACTGGTGTACAATCGAGCATACCAGTCTTTGCTAGCAATCCAGAACATATTTTCTTTGATTTAGCATAATACAATCCTTGTTTCTGCCTACCTCAATTCTTAAGAAATACTTTAAATTTCCAAGGTCTTTCATCTCGAATTCAGAAGACAACTAATCTTTCAATCTTCTAATTTCACCAATGTCATTACCTGTCACTACCATGTCATCTACATAAATGATCAAGGTATTAAGAAACATGGTAGTGACAGCTGATGAAAATTAAAAGTTGAGGGGTGTTTTTGATGAAATTGAAAGAAAATGGACTAACATGATGATTGACCTAAAGTTGATGGGGGTAAACTGAAATTAGTCCTTACAATTATTAGAACAAGATTACAAACAATACGACTCAACATTACCAATTTAACTACAAATATGTTGTCATATTTACAAATGTATGTATCACATACGGGTAGGTACCATAGAATTTCCCTAAAACTTTGTGTGAAAATTATTTTTTAACCTCTATATATATATATATATATGCATGTATATATATAGAGTTCATATCTAGAGCAATGCTTCGCTCTAAAATTAAAGTGTGAAGTTCCTTATTTGACTCACTTTTCGGTTATACTTTCACATCTCCATATTTCAGTTTGTAGAGCCCATTGCATAGATCACTTCTACAAAGTTTCATCGAATTTGATGATTATTTGGGTTTTTGTAATCATTATTTACACAAGCAGTTCTGGTTAGACAGATTTATGATCCGTACATTGATTCAATTTAATTCGGTACCTTAACGATCATCAAGTTGGATGAAATTTTACATGAATGATCTATACATTAGTATCAATAAACTGAACGCTGGAGATGTGAATATATGACCGAAAAGTGAGTTAAACAAGAAACTTTATGCTTTAATTTCAAAGCGAAGCTTCGCTCTGGATAGAAACTATATATCAGTTCCTAACATAAAGTTCATAAACATGTAGGATAAATTGATCTACAACTTTTTCTCTAGATAGAAACTATATATCAGTTCCTAACATAAAGTTCATAAATATGTAGGATAAATTGATCTACAACTTTCGCTCACATCGGAGCGCAACCAAATCGGCGCATGTTCATCCAAGTCTTTGCACAATGGAATATCATCAATAGTTAGTTCCTCAATTTCTTCAGTTTTACTTGGCTTCATCTCGATCTTAACTCTTTTGTTACTAGTTTCTTCCATAGGGGCTGCCTTCTTCTTTTCAAATTTGACAGCCTGAAAAGAAAGGAAAAACGAGAGGGAAAATTGTAATCAAAGTCAACAAGCTTGAATTTATATCTCTAATACAGTGCTAAATCATATGAACTCACCGTTGGATCCTCATAGAGGATAAAACCAACAACTTCTGGGACTGATCGCAAAACTTTAGTAAACCTCTCATGGTGGTAAAACTACAAGAGACATTTCAATTTTCATAAAATTTGCATTAGGGTCTTTAATTTTCAGATTTGAAAACATGTTAAACTTGAGCATATATTATTATGGAAAAAAATAAGCATGCAGGACTTGGAGAATTATATATAATTTCTTCATGCTCCAAATAAGAAAAGATATTAGTATTCATATTAGTCACTTACAGAGTCAATTACATCTCGATAGTGAGCTTCCTTGTTACAGTGAACTTCTTTCTTTCTTTGCCTAATCTCGATAGTCCATCCCTGGAGCCTTTCAAAAAAAGAAAATTTACGCATACCCACTTTTGTTCGAGTCTCAGGCGGCACCAACTGTAGTCATCCATGAAAATGAAACGTTTATAAATATATTATAGTACATGATGTCTCACAACAACACTTGTTTTTACCTCTATCTAACATAAAATGTTCAATTGAGATTAAGTTAATATATATATATATATATATATATATATTTGAATTAATACAAATAATTTCAATGATTTATATGAGATATAAAAGTGAGCAGCAACATATTTTCTCGTAACACAGTCATTTACTAAAATAAGGTATGAATTGAGTACAAAGCCTTCAGCAACTGCATGCACGATCATAGCAGCCATATACAATCAAGAAGAAACACACACAGCTACCTACACAAAATGGAACAACAACATGAAGTTCTAGACATAACTATATAAAATTTGTTAGAATATTGAACCTATGCGATCACAACCAAACTGTTAGAGTTATACTAACCTTTTCCACATCAATCAAGTGAAGTGGATAATCTGCCGGAAGGTTAAATGATAGCGTTCCCTCAATAGGATACGTCTCAACTCTTGGTATGTCTTTTTGTTTTTCCTGAAAATTCAAATAAGTATTATGAGTGAGATAATGGGGATATCGCTTGTGGAATATATTTGATTGTATTGATCATATATTGATAAATTTATCTTTTAGTTTCAGGCTCTATACGCATATCACTTTTGCAGTTTTCAACCACAATGGAAACCATTGAAAGATCAAGTTAGATCAAATTAATGAACGAATAAAATTTCTCTAACTTGATCGAACCGTTAATGTACATTATGATAACTCATGATTATAGACATCTAAACGATAAAATCTATTTAATTGAAGGTTTACCATATTAATCTACCTATAAACCTAAAACTCTAACGGTCAATTTTTAAAATATGTGAATGAATAGTGAGTCCCTCAAACGATTCTGGAACTAAACGAAAAATAAATAAAAAAAGATCTTTTACTACAAGGTCAATCTATATATGTATATGAAGACGTAGGAGTTGAGATAATTAGCCCACCATTTCTATAATCTTCTTGCCATCATCATCTGCTGGAAGACTAGAGATGGGAAACGCATTATCTTGGACATATTCCCTTAATGTAAATTTCTGTTTAAACTCGGATGTGGTTTTCTGCGTAGAAAGAACAAAATTTTGTAAATTTCTGCGTAGAAAGAACAAAATTTTGTAAACAATCACATCAATCACTAACTACCAAGCAATGAATGTAAAGACATACCGCCACCAGTATCTTCAATGTTTGGCGGAGTTGCGAATGCAACTCATCTGTAATAGAGGGTACAACAGACATTTTATTTGTTAGATAGAGAGAAAGTGAGAACGAGATAGTGAAGTATGAAATATATTTGTGTATAGCAAAAAGGAGAAACAAAACAATAGGATCAAAGGTGGATTCCGGATTTTTATAGGGTCAGACAAATTTTTAATCCCTGCTCGCAGAGAGAAATGATGTACATGCATGAACCAAACAGGTGCATGAAAAAACATTCATTTTCTTGCCAAGTATAAAGTTGGTGCTAGAAATATGTAACAAAAAATCAAACTAGATATTCAAAGTATAGTTTGAAAAGATGGATTCATATTTATGTCTGAAATCCAAAAATGAAAATATTCCCTTATTAATCCAGATTTTCTTCATCTCGCTTACTAGATTTCCAAATTTGGTTATCTCGAATAGTTCCACCTACCCATGAAAGGTTCTAGATCCTTTAGAGCCATAATTATATTTACATATCATACATGATTTATATTTATTTGAATCTTTTCAATAAACACTTTTATAAATATGAAGGGAGAAGAAGCCCAACGACTACACAAATCATTATGCGTTAATATAATAGTATTAGCATAAATTGGTTTTATTTATTTATTTTTGTCAGTGATTTCTCTTATTAAAATATCGAAATTGATCATGCAAATTACACAATGGTACTAGACCCCAGAAGAGGCACATCAACCTATGGAAAGAGTCACTAACGAGTCTAACCTAGATCGCGTTTCATCCTAAATCGCGTTTCAGTGTAAACAGGTAACTATGCACAACAAGCACAACCACTAATCTCCCACGGGTGATGTGGGACGTGTGCAATGGCGGAGCCAGAACCGAAGGTTTAGGGGGGCTGAAATATAATGAACGGAAAAAGATATATAATAATTTTAAATCGTTTGACAAAATTATGTTTTAATTGAAAGTACTAATATTGTTTTTTCATAATCTTTAAACATAATTGTTCGTTATAAAACTTTATTTATGTCCATGTAATGACATATATGTGTATTGAAAATTTACATGTATGTAAAATGATTAGTTAATATCTAATTAATTGTGGTGATAGATCCATATATATGGTAAGAGGCAATGGTAACATGACATAATATTACATGGAAAGTAATCTAGACATATACAATTATAATCATAACAATTCAATCCTACTATTAGAATATTATTAATTGATATTTTTCAAAAACTTTGAGAGTGCCAATTATAATAATAACCATACAATCTTACTAATAACACAGAATTAATTGACATTTTTCAAAAACTGGGGGGTGCCATGGCACCCCTTGGTCCTAAGGTAGTTCCGCCTATGGACGTGTGCACCTGCTAGCTTCTGATATCCTTGAGGCTCAAGCACCTACCCACACACAACACCACAGATACTAAAATAATTATCCTATTGAATCATTGATACACGTACCCGAGAAAGAAACCAAATACAAGAATCACTTTTTAATGTCTGATTTAATATGATAATGAATGAGGGAAAAAACCAAATGTCGTAATCAATTTTTATTAATGACGGTCTGATTTGATATGATAATGAGGAAAGAAAACAAATGCCGCAATCACTTTTTGATGCTCGCGGTCAGATTTGATATGATAATGAGAGAGAGATATCCTCACTCAACGTTTGTGGGATGATGGCAAGATTGATTAAGGCTTAAGGCCTAAACGTTGGTTATTCGTATATTTTTAGTTAGCAAGTTTTAGAAATATTTACTCAACTCAAGGATAAAGTTGTATTATTATAGCATGTAGTGTGTGACGAAGGCTAAAGGCCTTTAGCCTTTTTTCTTATATGCATTCTTTGTCATTCTTTGGTGCATTTTCTGACAAGCCTTGGAAGTGATCCATAGGGAATCATTATTCTTTCTCCTAAAAAGAGTCATGTATGAGTACCCCAAAAAATTATGTAGTGATTTTTCCATTCTCATTCCGATGAGGAGAGTGAGTATTGATTTCTGATTTATAAGTCTTATTCCTAACTTGACTTCATCATTTTTATGATAATCCAAACTATTTTCATGATTGTGATCATCTTTTTCTTTTTCTTTTGTGAATATGATCATATTTATTTTTTCTTTTTCTGAGAAAGATAAAACTTTATATAATAACAACCATTACAATCATGGGAGATCTCGGTGATGGACAACAAGTCCCTACACTCCTCTCTACCCTGCGATTACAATGAACATGAACCAAGAAGGGTCCAAATGTAACCTACTTCTAACCCCATCCAGAAGCCTCGATATACCTCCTTACAGCCAACCTCAAGAAGAAACAACCACATCAAGAACTAAATACCAAAACGGTCAGCATTTATGCAGGAAAAATCGTCTAAATAATGTCCAATCTTTAACCATTCTAACTTTTGGTATCTCAATTGTTGAAACTTCAAAATGGTGTCTAACATTCTTACTTTGACTGAAGAATAGTACCTAGAGCCGTTAGCTCCGTGACAAAAATTAAAGACTGATATAGTTTGATCAATGATTACTAACCGACTGATTTACCCTTTAATTTCAATTAATATATTTTTTTGAAAAATGATCATTGTGGAGTGAACAACATGAGCCATTGGATTCGTTCTAAACTTCTTAATGAGATCCTTTCTATAATGCCCACCTTTTATTAAACGTATATAAACATTTCTTAATGATTCATATGATATTGTCCTTAATGTAGATAGGTGGGTATCTGAAGACCAAAACCCTAGGTTTGGAGAGCAAGGCGGTGGAGACTCGAGGAGGCTTTCGACTGCTACAGAACGTCTCTGACGTTGGGCTACGTAAGCAAGCGGAGGAAAAGGCGTTGTTAGTGTCCCTTTGGAGCGGCAAACTTTCTTTTCGGTGTCAGACTCCAGATCTGATTTGGTGTTTCAAGAGCAAGGCCATCAGTGTTGGTGGGGGGTGCACGTTTCAAGCTTTTCAAGCAAGGCGGAAGGGCGGCGTGGCTTCGATCTGAGATTTGAGACCAACTTCTTTTCGAGGCGTGAGGTTGCGTGTGCACAACATCAAGGGCGGCAGATCTAGTTCTGGTAGGAAGGGCAGTGCGGTGGTTGCAGTAGGTTTTGCAAGTCAAGAGCGGCGGAGAGGCAGCAACAGCGACTCAGATATTCGATTGAGGATGCCTGAAAGCTGGGCTCGCCCACCGGAGCGGTGATGGGCGGTACTGTGGCTCTGGGGTATGCAGGATGGGAGAGAATGAGGGAGATGGGCCTTGGGCTTAGCATTCTAAGCCGTATGGGCTGGTTGTTGGGCTTTTCTTCTTTTTTCTCTTTTCTTTCCTATGGATTGGGCTTTTGTGTTGATCCGAACGTTAATTCGACGTTGCTCACTACTTCGACGTTAATTCGTCGCATTTTTACTGTTTTTAACTTTGGATTGTCCGTCTTTTTGGACGTTAGTTTTGGTATTTAGTTCTTCTAATATTGGCTCTTTGAGCTTGTATTGGAGATTATATCTCCCGCTTGACCAGGAGTAAGGAGTGCATTGGAGGCTTGTCTCCTGCATGACTGTTGATAGTGTTGGTTTTTTGCCGACGTATGGGCGTTTTGCCTAATGGGGTTATCCGTTTCCCTCCCAAAAAAAAAAATGATTCATATGATATTCAAACTTCTTAATGATTCATATGATATTCAAACCCAGAAAAATCAGAGATTGAAATCCAGAAACGAAAAACAAATAATCGAAATGAATATCCCCATATATAGCCCCTTCTTCTCAGTTACCATAAACTCCACAACCCAATGACCTCATCTTCTTCACCTTCCTCATGTTCTGTATTTTCTTTCTTAAGTTTCACTTACGCCACACCAATTTGGCCTCTTCCTCGACAGAAATTTGAGAGGCTTTCTGGGGTGATAAAAAGTTTTAGTTATTGCATGCCGCTTGTCCTCAGATTCCTCGAACTGCAGAAATCTCATCCCACAACAAATAACGACTTGAGGTACCATTCTTCAGTAAAAGATAAGAACGCGAGACACCATGGTAAAAAAGTTTTAAAAAGTTGAGATACTAAAATGGCTGAAAGGTCGGACACACTGTTTTGGATGATTCCCTTAAATTAAAAATGTCTCCTCTTTCTATAGCTAAATCAAATAGAAAAACATGAATCCCAATATAACTATTACCCCCATATTAGAAGTCAGAACTGGTAGAAGCAAAAGCGAAAGTCGTGTCCTTTTTCACCTGGATTCCCATATCAACAGTGCTGCTACAGCCATTGTTAACGAGGCTATACACAAAATACCCTAATCAACAAGCAGTTAATGAATTGATAGGCATACAAATAGGTTGTTTACAAAATATAAATGACCTTCGAGACTAAGCCACACTAGGGTAAAGGCAGGGATGACGAACTACAGAGGCAGCATCAGTCGCGTGTTGCCCAGTTATAAAAGGCTTGGGAATGAAGTTGTAACCTATTGCTGTTTGGTTGGTTTGCCAGAAGACTGTCCTCCATTATTATGCTTTGTAGGAGCCACCTTGGCTGGGGTCGAACGCTCTGACTGAGAAAACCGAATCAAGATCTGCATAAGAATGGTAACAATGCCCAAACCCAATAATGAGAATGCAATGCCCTTCCAGGAGGATAGAAGTGAAGACCAGTAGAGGAACTTTATGGACCCAAAAACCAGTAGACACGCCCAAGATGTAACAACCTGTACAAGGAATAAGTTAACTAGCAGTACTTTGATGACACCCTTGTAAGCGAAACACAGAAAGCATCACTGAGTAGTTTGCTAGGTTATTAAAGCAGCTAACCCACCACAAGTGACTTCCATGGCCTGCCAGTGATTTGCAATTCTTGATCACCGAAAGTTTGCTCCACTGCATGTTTGTCCAATAATGCGTCCTAGTATACCAGAAGCAGACAGCAAACAACCAAAAACCATGAAATTAATGCGTGAATTCCAGATTAGTAACTTTCCTATCTCAACTACAGAGGTGAACCACCATCTTTGGTACCACCTTATGCAGCAGCTGATTTAGCAGTGTCCAACCTATCAGCACATTTCATTAAAAAATGTGGCAAATGCCACATTAGCCCGGATGTAGGTGGTACCAAAAAAGGTGGTTCACGCATTCCTCTTTCATATATCCTAACACAAATGCCTAGAAATAAAACTATGCATCACATGTATAGATACCACCTTGGCCACAAATGCATCTTTACACCATTGTGCAACAGCATCATCAGATTCAGGCAAGTTCTTCATCACATGCCTCTTGATGTGCACATGCACCTACAATATACCATCAACCAAGGAAAATTACATGTTATATGACGAATAATCAAAATATAATAAGGGCCCATGGGTGCTGCCATTTGGGGTATGATTCAATGAGTCTTGGCAGCGGAGGTGGAGATGAACTTTTAGGAACGGGCACACAGTGTGAATTAACTTTATAGCACGTTTCAACCACTACCTTAATCATTTTGAAGATCTGATGTAGAGTGAGTAAACTTACCAAAGAAGGTTGCCCCTCAAAAAGTCTTAGCATTGTAGGTGCAGGTGAACTTTTAGGAATAGCCACCGTTATATCATAAATAGCTGGAACAAATGAGCGCATGTGACTTACTACAGAGACAAAACCCTGAAAAACAACAGAATAAATTGAAATAAGCCAGTGTGCTTGTGCCGCAGAGAATTATGGCCCTCTTTTAGAGGAGGATTTGAGGCCATTATGTTCTATTCATGCTGAAGAGAGAAGCATTACAAAGAAAGTAATAACTATTGTTCTCTCAAAGTACTAATCAAAATATACTAAAACCTATACCTTAGTGCGAGGAATCAAAACATTTCTAGGGACAGGTAGCCCTGTTGAGGCTGCATATTCTTGTGCAGCCAAAAGCTTTGCCTGTGTAAAGCGAGTTCCTTCCACAAAAAGAGCTAACCAAAAGGGTCGAGGAAAGTCCTTCAGCCATTGAATACCTGTCTGCAAACATAACACGATAACACTCAAATGAGATCAATAAGGATATTAAAAAGGTAGACAGACTAATACCAATACCAAAATACCAGTGTTGGATATTAGCCATCTCTATCTCCACTACTATAAAGTATAAAGCCAGCAGTCAGGAAGTTCACCAAATTATGTTTTGCCAATATTACCCCTATTAAGCTATAGCAAATAGCAATTTTAAAAATAAAATAAAAAACAAAATAAATAAAATAAAGAGATAATTGAATAGAGAAAAGTGGGTAGGGTTGTATAACTGGATAAGTTTGATAACTAGAATAACTGCATTATTAGAGAATTGTGAGCCCGTGCAAGGCAGGCTAGTTAAAATTAAAGGGATGACACACATAAGACATGTTGGCTAGGAAGTTCACATTCTATTACTGTTGATTTAGTACCAGTACAGAGTAATGGAGAAATAGCTAAACTAGGGGAGAAAGCTAAGTTAAAGGAGAGACAAATTCAAGAGAAGAGGAGAATTCAGATGGAGAAACACAACCGCTCAACTGATAGGGCCAAAACTACAGGATAAGCAGCATTAAATTCTATGATAACCACTTGTATTACCTAGATAAATATAGACCCAAGAATTGCCTTTTAATGAGAAAATAATTTTCATTTGATAAAAAGGAAAATGCAGGGGACAAGGTCTCCCTTGAAATAACTAAAACATTGATCTACGACTAGCACTAGCAAACAACATATTAAATGGATTCAAACAAACAATTAAAATAGCTGCACTATTATCAAGGCAAAACTTTATTATAACTTTTACTGACGCAAAATTGTATACCAGTTTAACGAACCTCCTTGACAGTTCCATATAACATTTTTTAAGGCAAAAATTTACCTAAAGAAAAAATGCATACGTGTCCATGTATATCTCTATTATTATGTGTGCAAGAGTGTGCATGTATATATGACACGTTCACCATTACCTTTATTGTGCTTTCATCTTTTGCCCAACTTCTTTCCAAAAAGAGATATTCAGAAAACCACATTGACCACCCTATTACCTGCATATATATGAGTATTAAGGAGACCAGAAAACCAGTAAAATGATAATACTTATGCTTAAAAGAAAATAATAATAATAATAATAATAATAATAATAAAAAACCTTCCTCCTTTTACAATGCATATATTATACACACAAAAAAATTAAAGTGGAAGATCCCACTGTTGGACGCCTAGCATATAAATATGAACTGAACTTAATAGTCTAATCAGCTTCATCTAACACAACTTACACAAGTTGGCAGGACATCTTAGGTTGGAACATACCGGAAGAAATTTGGATGATTTTTTCATTACAGCTAATGTACTGCCAAGGCAACCTGACCGCTGCATAAATAAGTTAACTCACAATCAGCTGTATAGATTATAATACGGAACAAATATTACAAGTTCATTAGTCTACAACATCTTTGGTGAACTACAACAAGTACTAAGTAAACAGATCATTTGCATAAACAAATAATTAAACAAGTATAGGAATGCTTTTTAATAGCGTTTTATATTTATCAATTCATTTTCACATTGGTATCTGGTTGCATGTATCTGTGCACGCATCGATTACAGCAATGATATTAGACAGTGTACCTGAGCTAGAACCCATCCAACAAGCCAATCAATATCACTTTTATGATTGCATATGACAAGTGCATGTTCTTTACCTACAACACATGAGAAGATACATAACCTTTTCTGCATAATTTTGTGAAGAAACAAAGATATACTTAGTCCTAAACGCAAAGAAACATGAAGCTAGTCAAGAATATTAGGTCTTACCCATTAAATGGAAGGTTTCAGGGTCTGTGTACACTTTGACCTACAGAAAAGAAGGTTAACAAAATCAACATTTAATGTTCCATTTCAAGATACTCTATAGCAATTCCATAACAATAGCCTAAAATTATCACTGCCAATTTTAAGCAACATGCTTTACAGAACACAGATAGGATAAAAAGACTGAAAAGGTAAGAAGAGATTCTTAACAGAAACTATACATGGCATCATGATTCACCTTTGATGTTGATTGATATTGCACATTTAGATACACGTGTTATTTTATGTACCTCCCATGTAGACATGCAAAAGGGTTCTCAATCAACTATAGGGAAATATCATGGGACAAGGACTCATTGTACTAGTGTGGCATGTCACCAGCCACATATGGAGCTTTTAAGTCCAGTTACTACTGAAGCACCCCATATCGTAAGTTGCGGTACTGGCTAAATCCAAAAGACAAGTGAGTACTCGTAGGTAGGCATTGAGAGTGATGGTTTACGGCATGGAAGGTGGGAGGCGGGAATTAAGGCTAACCAAGGCTCCTTGGTTATTGGCATAGTTGGGACACCTTTTTCTTTTCTCTCTATGGAAAACTTGGCAAGGCTGGTAGTCTAGCTATTCTATAGTTTCGCCCTGGAGTATCACAATCTGTCTCACTTGATCTGACCAGGCCAAACACAATGTAATTCTTGAGTTTCTTGTTAAGCAGAAATTATCAGTGCTCCCAAGCCGTAATAGCGGTATTACCCTATCAGGGCTAGCTCTAGAATAATTTGTTAGGACGGCCAAGGTCCCTGCAATGACTTGCATAGACATTTATAGTTTATTTGCAATATCTATATCAGAAAAGTCTAGCAGCCAAGGAAGCAAATCAACCTCAAAGCAGCATTAGAGTATGAGGATATGTTGATATATGTTGCCATTTTTTTTCTTTCTTTTCTCAATGATCATCTATTTCACTGCTCACAATCTTGAAAGCCCATCCCCCAACTTCGACGTCAACATCTAACTTATCTCACCCTTTTCTTTTTTTTTAATCAACATGTTAATCCATCTTTCATCGAAAAGCAATGCTCTAAATGTAATGAAACCAATTGGATTCAAGAGCGCAAAACAATAAAATCACTTAAAAATAAAGCATGAGACATATGGGTCAGCTAAACACCTTGACGCCTGCCCACCAATCGACGATCCAAACAAGCTCCAGCCACAGCAGCTCTGCAACCACTCGGTTGATTCTTCTGTATACATTCTTCGACACGGGCCGAATAAAAACGAAGCAAATCGCCTGAAACAAGCATTTGAACAGTCTGAAAAAAACTAAAATTCCATACAGAACCAACAGATAACACATTAATCTTGTAAATCTAAGAGAAGCATTTAGGGGGCAAAAACAAAACCTAGAATTCTCAAAAAGGCCCAGAAAGCTAATTTTCGAGAAAGAAATTGGAATTGGGAGTACCTGGAGGAGATTGACGAAGAGGCCGGAGAGGAAGAAGAGGAGGCCGAGTGGAACGATGACAGCTGCCGCTGCAATCGCCATGGCCCGAAAACCCACTCAGAGAAGAAGAAGAAGAGATTTCAGAGATGGGAGAAGGGAGATTCAAAGAAGCGAATGGAATTATTGGATTAGGGATTTGCAGAATGAATCCAATAAATAAAAAAGGATGGGGGGCGATGCGAGCAGTGAGTGTGTGTGAATTAAATGGAATTAATGTGAAATTGGTTGCGCGCTTTAAACGCCGTTTCTCATATTTTGACGAAAAAGGGAGAGAGAGAGAGAGAGAGTTGTCGTGTGAGAGTGAGAAATTGGTTCTTCCGCTTCTGCCAGACAGACAACCTCCATTTCTTTGACAGTTGAGCAGATGATGAATACCAACAAAATTCCAACCTAATTTTCTATTCCAAAATAAAATAAGGAAGATTATGAACAAAAATTATTTTTGTTAATGGGAGTGAATACATTACGTGGACCAATCAACAAAAATATTTATGCCGCATGGAATTTCTTTTCGTTCATTGTCATTTATATTTTAAACCAAAGCTTATTAGGATGCATCCGTACGAAATATAACTTTGTTTAAAATTTAAACAATTTCTTATTTAAAAAAAATTAAACAATTTCATTAATTTATCTAAATAATGATACTCAACTAAACTCGTCAAACATCGCTTATAATGGAAGGCAAATGTGTGAAAATATTGTAAATACTTCTTGCAGTGTTTCTCTAACTTAGGTCGCATTTGGTTTCATTTATAGATTTAATCATGTACTAGTATGTAATTTTCTCATATATCAAACCAGCTAGTGGCGGACAAATGTTAGGCCTAGTGGCCATTGGCTCCGTCTATGTTTTGGTCTAGTTTAATTTGCTTCAGATTTTTCACACAATTAAACTCTTTCAGCAGTATTTGTCCTATTGAAAATCGGTAGAACTCCCCAAGCAATATTTAAGACCATTTATACATATTTTTGGTGAAAAACATAACACAAACATTAAAAAAAAAATATCTATCATAGTCTTATAGATGTATTGTTAACTAATTTCACCTTCTTGTATCATATTTTCTTTTTCATTTTGTGCAAATTTTAATAGAAACCTCTAAAACAATATACCACCGGATTTATCAAAAAAGAGTCATAGCAGCATTGCGAGCATATAAGTGTAAACTGTTAGACCAACTCCTTAATAATATCCAAGATTACAATCATGGGAGATATCGGTGATGACAATAAATTCTCCACAAGCCGCCCTACCCGAAACACCAACGATTACAGTGGACAAGAACCGAAAGGGGTTTAACTGAACCTAACATATTTCAGATATCTCGATACATCCTTACAGTCAATCTCAAGAAAAAACAACCATTTCAAACACTACATGTCAAAAATATCAGCATATATGCACATGTAACATCCTCATTACATTGACGACAAGAACAAACCGACATTAACATAGTCCCTGAAAACGACACCATAACCATATCTCACCCCATGACACGGCTACTGACTCCAACCTAACAAAAACCTAAATCATCGCTCAAAGAGGAGGCCTAAACCCTCACTTAAAAAGGAGGGACACAAAACCTAAAAACAACACCAAAGACCTAGACCCAAAAAGAGCTTAGGCCTAAACCTAACCCAAGTGAATCTCAAGAGGCAAGCCCCAATAGATTCGACCTAAAGAAGGAATTGGGACCTTGATGTAGACTACCACCACGCCGTTGACGCCGGCCGC
This sequence comes from Fragaria x ananassa, assembly GCA_034370585.1. Taxonomy (NCBI): domain Eukaryota; kingdom Viridiplantae; phylum Streptophyta; class Magnoliopsida; order Rosales; family Rosaceae; genus Fragaria; species Fragaria x ananassa. The sequence continues at coordinate 15,267,117 of CP139752.1, forward strand.
CGCCCAAAGAGCAACGTCATCCTTTTATGTCATTACCTGAACGAGACACAATAGATCCAGGTCGGAAATCAACTGTGAAAGCCATCACGGCATCGTTCTACCCTTCCCCTTTCCCTGTCATACCAACTCACATCACCAAAATCAAGCCAGGACCTCACCATCGAGGCCACACGATACTACATCGTAGGCTTGCCAAAAACTTCCCGATCCGCCTCCATGAAAGCTCCGCCCTCTCTATCCACCACCACAGCCTACCAGGTGAGAACATCACCCGACCACCTCCAACGCCTGTTTGGCAGCGAACCCAACCATACTGACAAGGCCGGAAGCCAACGTCGGCTTGGAGTCACCGCCAGACAAGCCACAAACTCAAAACCCTAACCTTTAACCCTCCTGTTTTTACGGAGCTCTCCCTCTCTCATGTACCTCTTGTGCTACTGCGCATCATCAAGAAGGGACATGACCAAGTTTAGCAATAGAGTCCAGAATGAAATTTTATTCACGTTGAGTGTGATGAAACGTTGTTACTGTCACTTTCGAAAATAAGACCTTAATATCTTTAACAAGATTTTGAATACACCAAGGAACTAGATATCAACCATTGATGCTATCCAAAAATTTTAGAGTCACCTTCAACATCCAAATAGGAAAAGCCATACAACCAGGCAGCAAGAACACTAACATGTTACGCCACAACTTCTGAAACAAGGAAACATTAATTGGTTATAGAATTCATAGACATAGCACTTAGAGCTGCTTATTATTTATTATTAAAAAAAAAAGGTTCCTGTGTTCGGCATCACATGATTTGGATTTTGGATTCATGAGGAGAAAATATGGTTGGCATCAATCTTATATCCATGGCCCGCTTCTTATCTGATGTTGGTTTGTGTTCTTGTGAATCAAACAAACCAAATGTCGTCGGTAATGTCAAATTTAAGTTTTTTTTCTAATAAAAGACGTCGGCGCTTCTTTTATTGATCACAATTTAAGAGTAGGTACAACAACATGAACATAATCTACCCCACATTGTGAACTACAAAATAATTGAAACATGCAAAACTACATAGTATACACTAAACAATCTCTATATTGCAGACCATGGGATGACGCACTATGACTAATCTTCCGTGGTAGCAAACAAACAAGTAACTAGCCGCCGAGACACAAAGAGGAAGGTAACCAGCCACAGCCACCATGTCAAATTTAAGTTCAACTAATTAGACTAAAATTCTTTTACTTGTCAGTATTTATCGGATGAGTAGTAGAATTTACACACCCAAAATTACATATAATCCATATATTGATTCAAAAGTGTAAAAATGTTAAAAACATCTCTATTTTGAACAATTTGCAGCGAAAAAACAAGGATATTTTTGACATTTCGATGGTAAAAGTGTGTGGATTATACTTGAGGTTGTATAAGTTTCACTCTCCTTATCAAGTTGAACTATATGATTTAAAAGATATCAAGGTGTAATGTTATCGTTGATTAGCTATTCAAGAACATGAGTTTTTTCTCTCTGAAAATGATGAGAGTCGCCCTAGGTTTTCTCGGCAACGGCTCGGCAATTCCTTGTTTCCTTATTTCGACAGCACTTTTAGATGGACATAATCAATAGCTAAAAAGGATGTATTTAGGTAATGGTTCTTTTGTCAGCCCCACTCCATGAAGAGTTTGCTCCTTTGGTTGAGCAAGTTTTGAGTATGGAGAGGACGAATCATTATGTGTACTCTAGTCTGACTAATAATTAAAGATTGACTTGTATCCAAAACAGTAAGGAGATTTCACTATGTCAAAAGCAGATTACAAAGTGTTTAACACTCGAACTTATAACACTAATTATGTCACACCCCATTTTTTTGGAAAGTGTGTGTATATATATATATATTAAGGTGCAACTCATATTGTAAGATTTTTTTATAATTAGAATATAAAATAAATTGGAAAAGAACAACTCAATATTAACTGAAATTTATTCTTTATTACAATATATCCTCAAACCAAAATTTACAAGAGTAGACTAACTAGAGTCTAAGTCTAATTTTACATAAGCAAACGTCACACATAAATCATAAGATGATAACATCCTTAAGATAAGGACCTGTTCTTTACCTGCATAATAATTTAAAAGGGGTGAGCATAATAAACCTAGTAGGAGACAAAAACCTCTTCAAACAGAGCAGATCATAAACAATTTTAGTAAAATGAATGAATGCATATACAATTAACTCCATATAGTCCATATAGCCGAATATACTAAGTCTACATGTCTCGTACCATGAATTTTACCACAAGGGTGACTAAGGATACTCATTTATATGAACTATCTCCCACTCAATCTCACATTCCCCTTTTGCTAGTCATCTTGTCCATTCCTCTTTCGCCAATCCCGCCCTTTTCACCTATACTAATCACGTCTCTTCACGTATTCCCGCATGTTATCTTGCATTCACACAGGCATCATGAGATATGGTACCTCCGAGGACAATGACTCAACTACATAAAAGTTTCAATCATAACTTCTGTACCCAAAGTGCTTTATGCATAGCACTAACATTCCCCATATATATTAGATGATAACATCTCAATACATTAAAATAAATCATAAATAATTTGCAGCAGAGAGACAAGCATTCCAGACAAGCAATAACCAATGAAACAACATAATAAGCAATCATCGAGGCTCCCCAGTTTCCCTCCTTCCTTTGCTGATCACCTAAAACAAGCTCCTAATAAAATATACAAACATTAATTAAACAATCATATACCAACTATATTTCATTTAGAACTCATATTAAGACTCAGCAATGACACTAAGACTCAGATCCAATAGCTAACCAAAACAGTTTTTCACTTAAACACAATAACACAAATCTAACATTCTGAACCAGTAATCTTTAGACTGAAAACTGTACAAAACTATAAGGAATTTGACTTCGTGGTCTTTAAAGACTTGTAGCAGACACACTAAAGAAACACTAAGAGTTGGAATCACCTTAAAAAGATTTCTCTGTAATTAGATATGGAATTTCAAAGTTCCACTACCACAAAAATAGCATCAGACCACGGCCAAAAAACATCGTCTGATTGTCCAGATTACCGTTGTCTTTTTGCGTGCCGTCTGATGCTTCGTAGAAACGTCGTCTGATTGCTGTCGACATATGTCGAAAGAAATGGAATGCCAGCATATGTCGACAGCCTGTCGACATATTTTGTGTCGTGTGACATAAAGTTACAGCACGGTTGCTTTAAGAAAACCGTTATGTGATCGCAAGTTATACCACGTTTGTTCTTAGAACTGTTATCTGATATAGACTCAGAAGTCGGTTTTAGTGAAATTTTTCAGCTTCATTCTATATATATATTATTAATATTTTTGCTAGAATCTAATTTTATAATTTGAAAAATAATAATTTCAATAACAATAAATATTCAATAACAATAAACATTCATTACACATTAGTTTCAATCCCACTATATAGAAAGTGAGTTCAATAAGTTGATTGCTTATTACAATAAAAGTTTCAAAGCTGAAACAGTATTACAAGAAAAGAAAAAACAGGTGAAGACTAAAAGTTCCTAGTTATCTTGATTTTGTGCCTCTCCAAACAAGTAAAACATAATGTTTGTCTCAACAGCACATTGTACCTTCTTGTGCATCATTCTCTTTGGTAAGTTCTTGGTCACATTATACACTATGTACTAGGCAAATGATGCAGCATGGAAAGCATACCCAAGCTGCTCCTTTGTCCTATTTATGAGTCCAACCACAGAGAACAACATACCCAAGCTGCTCCTTTGTCCTATTTAGAGAAATAAATAAACCACTGTTAGTATAGATAATTGGATCCAAAATCAAGTAATGATCAGAGTTAGACTGATTCACAAGTCAAGTGTAAGGTAATAGTTTGAGCCAAAAATAAATCACCTTAGTTGATCAAAAAAAGGTTCCTGGTTCCATAGAATTCTATTAAAATATCTACTATATATGACATATATTTCTGTAGTACCTGGTTGCACTGCTATTAGAAATATTTAAAAGATAATAACATATATTTGATGCTATTCTAGTTAATACTATTAATGCTTAAGAATGGAATTGGTAATTTTGAGTAATTAATTAGAAGAAAACATTTTTGTCTGATGTGAATCCAAACAAGGACAAATATCCACATTACAACATTCCAACATGAAAAAAGAGAAGAAGAAAAAAACTCCTACAGATGGGAAACTTACCAAAAGGATAGGACTAGAAGAAAAGCTGCAAGCAACAGAACTTTTGGGTAGGCTGCAGCAATATTTCCATCATCATCAGTGACCCACTGAGTAAAAATTTTAGGATCAAACATTTAAGCTTCTTTTCAATTATCCTGATCAAGTTAAACATACCCATCAGAATGAACCCGCAGACACTAAACCAGCAAAACCACTGCTTACACGTGGCAATCAGTGTAGATGTAAAATAGAGGAAGTAACCTGCCAAAAAAAAAAAGTTGGATTGTTTAACTTGATTACCAACATAATGCGACCACTGACCACACAATCTTTTCTAGGCTCTTAATTTCATAAAGCACACACATTTACTCAAACAGAACAAGACACACTTAGGATGAATGAGAAGTTAACCAACTCCCAGTTAACATCATGAAGCCAAAACCCAAACTAAATTAAAATCCATAACGCTCCCTTCGCACACAAAGTTAAGAGAATATCTCTAAAATGTTAATATAAGAACTTCACTCTATCATACAGTAAACCAGTGTCCTTCCTCTGAAAACATCTCCTAGTACTTTCTGACCAAGTTATTACACTTAATTGTGGGCTTTAAACAGAGAAATATGTAAGAAGTTAGCATCCAAGCTTTCTGGAAACTTTTGAAGAGTGTCTATGGATAGGAACAGAGGAAAAACAAAAATCTTTTTAATAGAAACTATGTTGAAAACTCGAAGTGTTCAAACAGAAATGAATTTAACCCAGAACTTAGTAGAACCAAACAAAGTTACAAAGTACAAACCAAAAACATCCAGCCTTACCCAAGTTAGAACAGCCAATCATGAGGTGGAGTACCTGCATATAGTACCAAGTCTGTTAAATAACCCTCATAAACAATGAAAGAACATACAATCGGAATTGCATATATTATTCAAACCCTGAAATAAGGACGATATTGACAAACTTATAATTCTACATTTCAATTGGAACCTATAAGTTGAGAACATCATTGCTTTCTGCCTAGGAGAAGATGTTCTTTTATCCAAATGAAACCAACTTCAGAAATCACAATATATGTTCCTTACTTTTTGGCGTGTCCATCCAATTTGTTGATTGCGCATGTGAATCCTGACCAGTTGAAAAAAAAATGAAACGCTACTATAAATCGCAAAGGCAGAAACTAATTAAACAAGGAAGTAACTTAAGGATATCCACTCATCAAACAAACATCAGTAACAGAAGTTACAAAAGACAGTACTATGAGCAATAACTTCAACAAAATCTGCTCTCACATGTGTTTACTGTCTCAAAAGTTGAGTAAAAATCAAACCCACAGAGCACTAATAACCCTCGCAATTCCATAACTCACAAACCAACTTAAGCATTTTCTCTCTTTGTCCGACTAAAAGTTTCAAAATTGGGAAAAATGACAACATCAATGCAATACCAATTCCTTGAAAATTTCCAATCTTTCCTCTACTTTACACCAGTGGAACGCTTATACTCCAAATCAAAGCTCAAGGCATACAAATGCATTATCTATTTCCACACAAAACACATCAATCAACATTAAAACTCCCACAAATAGTACCAACCCAGATGACTAAATGCTTAATAGAGCTGGAAAATACAAACAATATAGAGAACAAAGAAAAGGGTAATCATAAGCAGACCTGAGAAAACGCAATCGCAGCAAGAACGCCATTGAAGACGGCTAGAGCTATGTAAAGGATAAGCAACTGCAAGTCCAGACGGAAGTAATTACCCTTTCCCAGTATTGAATCCAACAAAATCATCTTCTTCTTCTTTTCCAAAAGCAGCGGAGAGAGAGAGAGAGAGAGAGACTCTTTGGGCAAATGAACTCTTTTCTTATCTCACCGTGTTTGTATCTCTAATCTTATAAACAGAGAGATTGGGAAAAATCGATTTTGGATGTGTGTGTGTGTGTATATATATATATAGAGAGAGAGAGATCATTAAGAGAGTACGGTCGGGTCGGACAAGACAGAATGAGCTTTGTGTTTCTAGTGTTTGCACTGCCTCACCTCCTCCGTTTTCCGGTACTTCAATTTCGAGCTCCGGTTGCACTGCACCTTCCAATTTCCCCATCTTCGACCAGAAATTGAAATCTCCATCCTTGGAGGTCCCTTTGTGAAACCTATAGGCTGCCCCCACATTGGTGTGAATCCATTAAACAACCCAACACAAAAGAAGAAACAATTAGAAATCCCTAAACTAAAAACCCTAGAAATTTCTGTTGAGATTAAATTGGGGACATTTACCTTTGGGAGAATATCAGCTTTGAAGCTAGCTGGACTACGGTGAAGGGGTTCTTCGTCTGAGAATATGAGTTTTGAGAAGATGGGGATTGGATGCCGGAAGACAGATCAGATGCCTCGGTCGCTTGGAACTCGTCGAACTCATTATCGGAGATTGAATTCGAAACCGTAGGAATGAAATCCAAGGGGGATTGGTCGATGGTCTAAGGGCTATGGCTTGCCGACAGCTTCGTCGTCGTCTCCGACGAGGTAGAGAGAGCAGAAGGATGTGGGTTGAGAGAGAGAGAGAGAGAGATAGAGCGAGAGAGAGAGAGAGAGAGAGAGAGAGAAGGCTGTGTGGGTTGAGTGTGTGTTTTTTGTTTTGCTTGTGATATGTCGAGAGAGGTGAGGCCGTGTTGGTTACCTAGCTGCTAGGGTTTTTTTTTTTTTTCTAAGTGTTGGGGGGAAGTTTAAGTTTGGGCTGAAATGTAGGGGAGGGTTTCGACATGTCGATTAAGTTTTATTCATTTTAATAGCCAATCACACAACGTTTAAACTATAAATGTGGTCTAACGCCCAAAATTTGAGATTTTAACATTCCCTCCATCAGGTTTCGTGTTTCCCCCTACAAGTTTGGGGTTGAATTGTGAGGAGATGTCAGAGGAAAATGATGAGGATAGGGTTTTCCTGAAAATGTATACACTCACACCACAGGTTTTTAATGAATCGTGGTATCACTCCTACATGTTGGACATCATTCAATGTGGGAAACCTGACACTCAAATTTTTGCACTTTCACACGACGATTTTTTATAAAACTGACATCTAAAAAGTTAAAAATCAATCATACGACGGGTTATTATTATACGTCGTCTGATAGGCGTTGTTTAAAACGGTTTTTGTGGTAGTGGATACAGTTCAATAAATTTATGTAAATTTGCTGATATGTCTATACTTATACTTGAAAGCAAATCAGACACACTAATGTAACTAAAACTATTGATTACTGAATAATAACACTTTAATGTTCAGAACAAAGAAAACACATAAAGGTTGCACTCAAAAAGCCTAAGATTAACACAAAGATAGCTAACAGAAAAATAATATGCAATAGTCATAACTCCTAAAATTTCAACAACTTTAAGCAATCTAAAATCATGGTTTCTACTTTCAATATTAGAAACTAATAATATGTATAAGAACCTCATAATCTAATTATTACATATGTACAATCTCATATCAAAATAACAAAGATTTAAAAGCAAAGAGTGCAATTAAAAGCAGAAAATCTGAAATCACAAAACAACTTCCTAACATTCTGACCAGTAAACTTTATGACTAAAAACGACATAGCTTGGCTGGGAATTTCAGGTTAGTCTTTTCAAAACAATTGTAAAAGACAACCTAAAGATCATTTGAGAACTGGAATCGCAGAAAACTGATTTTTTTACAAATACTTATGATTTTCAGAGATTGAAGACCTGCATCACGAAAGTTACTGATTTTGACTCAAATCAGTTTTTGTTTTACAAAGTCAGTTTGCAAAAGATAAAAATAAGAACACATCTTAAACCTTTTCTAAGAATGCAAGTTGTTAACAAGACCTTGAGAATATGAAACATATACGTAGAACAAAACACAACAACTTGCAATGTCAGAAACAAAGAACTAACGACTCTTAAACCACCTCATATACAACTAATCAAAGCAATGATCAGTAAAACCAAAATAAGAACTTTTGATTTCACAAACTTAGAACATATACTCACTTTTAAATAGAAACAATTGATCATAACATAAAAGAGAATCAAACCTGAGTTCTTCTACCAATTTTCTACAACACCGATCTTTCTCTCTAAGTAGGAAAAGACTTATGAACCTAAACAATCTACAAAACTCAGTCCTATTTATACAATCTAGAAAATGGATAGAACTTGGCGTCTAAGACAAGAACAAAGGAAGCAAAATTGAATTGTTCAATTGAAATCTTACCAGTTTAGGTACTAGATTAGACCCCTAGGGTTCTAGCTCCTATGGTATAGCTTCAAAGAGTCAGCAGCTGATCTCTAGGGTTTTGACACCTTATGCTTAAAGAAGTCGGCTGCTATTATTTAAGCTTATTTAGGGACGGTTTCTGGGTTTCATGGTGACAAGGTTTCAAATTGGGAAACATCTGATCGGGAGGAAGAAGAAGTCGGTGAAGAAGAAGATGAAGGCAGAGGAGAAGAAGAAGACGGCGTCGTTCTGCTATTCTCAATGACAAAAAATTTCCCAAAATCTATTTCAAGTATGGGCTTGGGTTTTGGGTTAAGGATATTGGGTCAAGGTTTGGGCTTTAAAATTAAAAACAAATAAACCAAATAAGATGAAATAAAAATTAAATCTAAAACAACTAAATCAATTTCAATAAAAATATTAAATACTAACAATTTAGAGTAAATATATATATATATATATATATATATATATATATATATATACAGGACCGTTCGAAAGCGGACGTCCGCCCTGGGCTTAAAGTGCGGACGTCACTGATTTCTCCAACTTAAGGGCGTCGACGACAACGCTTCTCTTGCCGGATGAACACCAGAGGCCTTTGGGACGACGTTGACATGAAGAAGAAGGTCAAGGAGATTAGGATCGGAGCTCTGGACAGCAACTGGGGCTATCCAATCAAGGTTTGCTGCAAACTTGTAGCCGGCGAGGCCATCGGCAAGAGAAAGCTCAGTATCAAGGTCTGCTATCGATCCGGCAAGAGAAGCGCCGTCGTCGACGCCCTAAAGGTGGAGAAATCGGCAACGTCCGTACTTTAAGCCCAATGCGGACTTCCTCTCCTAATCCAAGCTGTATATATATACTAGTTTAGATATTTAAAATTTTGAGTCATCACAAATTATACCCAAAAAATAAACTCACCAAAAGAGAAACACCAAATAAGAAAACAATTTTGATCCATAAAAGATAAAACCATAAATTATGCTACTTCTCAATTGCAACTCTCTTAACTCTCACCTTAATTGGTAACATAAAGGACATATTGTCATGGACTAAGTTTGAGTGAAGCAAGTCCATGACACAAGTCCAAGGCCATCATGCAAGGTCCAAATCTAAGGAGAAGTACTTAGCTATTCAAGAACATGGTGGACATATCTAGAGAATTCTAGAACCCTTTAAAATTCTCTAGCTTAGATATTTTTTTGTAGATAGTTGGAGTACATTCTAGAACTTGTAATTGTAACCATTGGATCAAGTAAATCCTAGTCATCTATTGAGGAGGTGCTAGACTATAAATAGGTGGTGAAGGCTCTTAGCCAAACCATCCTAGAGATCTTGGGAAAGCATCCTAGAAAGCCTTGTAAAGTGTTCTCAATTCAATACAAAGTTCTTTTCTCCCACATTGTCTAAGTGTTTGCTTAGCTTAGCTTTGCATACTTAGTACACTTCTAGCATTCTTGCTCTTTTATGTTGCTCTTGTTTCCGCTGCATATAAGCGAGGCTGACTTAAAGAGGTCGAGGAGGTGAACAACTCTAAGGCCGCACATTTGGTAGAGAAGCGAAGTTCTCATCCCCAATAAGTGTGCATGTAATAGGTAAACTTTCAAAACTTGACAGGATTAGCTTTGGTGTTAATCGGAGCGGATTCAGTACACCTGAGTGCACTTGAACCCTTCATGTGGGTCCCATCTACATGCAAACGGAGTTAGAGACCAAAAAAGATTGAAACCATAGTAAAAACCTATAAACCCAGAATACTGTTTGAAAAAAACTGACGCTCTGCGTCTCCTCCAAAACCCAGCCTCTCCCAGCTTGAAGTAGAAAGAGGAAGGCGCGTGCGTGTATAAAAACACAAAGTTTCCCAGATTTATTGTATAAGATTAAAACCCTAGTCCCACAAATCATTGATTTCCCTAAAACCAGGAGAAACCTTAAATTGGAGAATTGAGGCATCGATAAGAAGAGCAGAGGAATCGGCGTAGATGCATGTCGCTGGAGTGAGCTTGGATCTGAACTGGTTCCTTCAATTGCATAAGTGACCGGAGGTGAATGGCATCGAGGTGCAGGGAGAGCTTGATTGCCAAGCGGTGAGTATCGAAGCGCCGATGAAGGGGGGAGAGGCTGACGATACGGACGTGGAGAGAAACTAGGAGTGAGATGGGGAGGAAGATAGGGGTCGGCGGAGGGTGGTCGTTGGAGGCCTGTGGTTTGAAGCAAACAGCGGAGGTCCCCGATCGTGGTTGCAGGTCGGGTCCCCGATCTGTGTCCAGATTCTGCCACTGATTTTGGATTAATATAATTACCCATGTAATATTTACTGTAGCTTTATGTATTTTTATCATATAGATTGGATTTTTTTATCTGAACATTAACTATTGATCAAATCATCATGGTGCATTGAAAAACTTTCAGATTTTAATTACTCTAAAAAGTAATTGATAGAGAAAATTATTGATAATAACCCCCCCTACTATGTTCTCTAATCGTAAAGTTGTAGGTATACAAAGATGAAAATTGAATTGCCTCAAGAATCAAAACCCGTATGCAACCCAACCAGTTTTGAATATATAACACACACACACACTTGTATATACTTTTAGTTTCAAAATTCTGTTGTCCTCCATGGCTCCATCTATCTATAATGCTATCTTCAATCAATAAACATCAACAACAAGCTGCACGTAATCATTAAAAAATAAAAAACAAAAACAAAAAAACAAACGACATGCACGTATGTACTATTTAATCATAAGATAGAATCAAATTTGGCTATCTAACTTCCACTTTGGTCTTCTCTATGAATTAAGTTGGCCAACAACATTTTGCCTACTTTAGTTTCACCCCTAGACCAAAACCTTATCAAGGGCTCGGGCAATTACTCACTCACCCATACGTCTCAAGTCTCAACTACCTTCCTTTCTTGGATGATGAATGGGATGCCTCTTAAGTTGTCGGACTCCCTATTCTCATTTAGGTAGTCCATTCAACATGCATCTTTTCGTTCACCACAACCTTTTCTTCTCTTTTGATCAAATGAAGCACCTTCGTTTAATTCATAGAACTTGTATATCACAATTCACAACCTTAGAGGCCAGGTGAAGATGCTTCCATAAAACTTTATTCAAGAAGCAAGTCAAGAGAATATCACTATTCTTTCATCAACAATCATTTACTAAAAGCTAATTCAGCCATGGTCATGACCCTGCTTCCTTCCAGAGCCTGTTTCAAGAAGAGAGTGTTTCAGTTTGTTTTGTTTTCTTGTTTTCTTGTTTTATTTTTTTACTTGTTTGTCTTGTTTTATGGTTTGATAGTTCCAAATTCCGACTCCAGCCCGTTGTATTTCCTCAATGTTTAGTGTAATTTGGCACCTCGAAAGCCCGCTTACCATTCCTAATAACCACGGCACAGTGCTAATTTTCGTCTTTTTTTTCTTTTGAGAAAAATAGAGAAACTTCTTTTAATTTATCTATCGTAACTAATATGCTAACCTTTTCGAATACAACAAAGAAAAATAAGAGAAAATCCCTGAAAACAACTTATACCACATGAACATCTCCACGTATCTCGTGTATGTTATTAGATGAGTAAGATGACATTCTAGTGTCGACTGCATAAACATGACTGGCTTCTGACCTCTAACGTATGTCTCAAACTAGAATAGGAAGAGCAAGTCATAATTGGACTTCATAATATCTTGTAAGAGAAGGATTCCTTTACTAGTTAGTAATGCCTACTAGTAATTAATGCCTATATAAAATGGATGTGCCGAATTGGAATAACTATCTCTCGAGTATTCTCTCAACGAGTGAGTACTCAATTATATTATACTGTTGATAGTATTCTCACGGTGAGCACAAGACATATACAAAAATTTTGCTTGCTAAACCTCGTTAAAATTTTATTTGTTTTTTTATCAATAATATTTTGTTACCATTAAGTCTGATGAGAAATTTCTAAAGAAAACATCCTACCATGTTAAAAAAGAATGCGGTTATTGGGACCTCTAAATTTGCTCACATGACCTCATTCTATTATGAATTATTAAATGACATATTTATTCTCTTACACAATAACTATTAAGGACACTAATTAAATAAATAGTAATATTACATTTATTTTCTCTAAATTTTCTAATTCAATAATAATGGATCAATTAATGCATTTTATTATTTTCCTTATTGATTTTTATTTTCTAGTTTTACCACATATTATGCATATACAAAGTGAAAAAAAATATTTTTACAAAAATCAATTGTTAAAAATAAAGAAATAAGTATCATAATATTTTTACAAAAATCTATCAATTATTAAAATAATTTATCATCATGAGGTCTAAAAACAAAACATATAAATTGACAAAAAAAATAGTATATGTAAAATAGAAATACAAAAGTAACAAAAATATAGAATAATTCATGTAAATACATTCTTTTGATGATCGATAAATAAAATTTGAGACATAATCCTTTTTTTATAATTTTTAAGAGAATAGTATTTTTCATGATTGGAATTAACTTTTCTCGAAATTTGAAGTCATTGAAAATTATTTCTTACAATTTGATCAAAAAATAAGTGTCTAGTGACATTTTGTGCAAAATAAAAAATACAAAAAATAAAGAAAATCAAGAAATCAAGGTCGGGAATGGAGGTTTGTGTTCAAAAGAAAAAAGAAAAAAAATTAAAGAATGGAAGTCGGGAATGGATGTTTGAATGCAAAAAGAAAAAAAGAAAGAATTAGAGGTATATATAATGAGTGAATAAGAGGCGTAATGAGTAATATATTAATATATATGTTTATTTTTTTATTTTTTTATATATGTGAATTTGTTGATACCCAAAAAATCAATATTCATGCTTAATAGATATTACAATCCCAATAAGAAAATATACATGCAAATTACATTTAGAAATACAAAAGTTACAGGTTTAATCGAATAGTCATGTCATGCATATGGACCCAAGCCACAATCACATTTTTGGGGCTTGCAGACGTGGGTGTGGTATGGAAGGATACAAAAACGCATAAAGCTTATCTGTCGTTTTAATATCATTGATGATTTCGGTCTTGGGCCCGAAATCAAAGCTCAAACGATTTAAATTGGCAATGAAATTGTGAATATGAGATTTGGTCATTCCTTCCCTAAAACCCTATGCCCAAAAGCTCAAAATCCATATAGAGAAGCCCAACTCACATTCTCTTCTTCTATGTCTCATATGTTCTCCTTGCAACAATCAAATACACAACAGAAACCCAGATATCCTTTAGAAATATCAGTTCCTCTTGTTAGCTGACAAGGGAGAAACTTTCGGACCAGTAAGATCGTATCCACTTCTTCCTCAAATGATGAGCACGCGACCCTTCTTCCTGGCTCCAGGTTTTATGCCACCGTAGTTGTTTCAGCTGCAGTCTTTGTCGACTACGTACTGAACGACTTTCACTTTCTCCCAAATCTTCATCTCCCAAGTAAGTGCATGTCTCTTTTCTTGGATTTCAGGCGTGCATTTTGTGATAATTGAAGAGGGATTGCTTTACCCAAAAACTTTGTGTTCCAAATTGAGTCTATATAAACGAACATTTTAGGATTGCAAGAGACAACAGACACAATCGAGCAAAACCCAGAAAACACCTACAAACCCCAAGAATTCAAGCCTTCATGCCTTCAAGCTCCTTACCCAACTAACCATCTTCTTCCCAAAACAACCACCTTAAACCTCCTCTTCTCTCAGACATCTTTATTAGGAAATCCTCAAATCTCTCACCGCAGTGCGTTTTTAGCTCCCACACCATACTTCATGCTGTCAAGCTCATTTGTTGTTCGAATCACATACAAGATTTCCCTTTAATCAGATTATTAGGTTAATCTTGGCCTAGTCGCAATTTAATTCGGAAAAAGACCCTCACATAATTACATAAACAAGACTATTTTAAAATTTTGAAAGGAGACCTAATGAGCAAATGTTTATATTTAAAAGTAAAATGGAGGTGTAGAGAGAATGAGAGGTATACTGAGTAAATTTAAAGATCTCAATAGCCGCACTCGTTAAAAAAACATCTTGGTATCAAGTTGGAAACCAAAAAAAAAAAAAAAACTCCCAACGGTCTAATACTTTAAACATTCCAATTTACTGGCTCTGTTTTCTGACGTTACCAATCCGCACAGCTTCTTCATAAACACTGTTCTGTCTCTTGATCTTTCTCTCTCAAGTGTTAACTGTTCACTATTCCATTCAAAACCACATCGTGGAATTTCATAGATTCTGGACAAATTAAGCTTGCTCTATCAGTTTTGGATATCTAAATTTTCATTCTATACACACTTGAATCAGATTTGTCACACTTTTCTGTTTTTGGATTTGTAGGTTCCTCAAGAAGAAAGATGAAACCAGAAATCATTGATTGGAGCAACATAGAATCAATATTCGTCGAAGATGAAACTTATGAGAGCTTCAATGCGCCTAAATGGGTCAACCTTTCATCTCCAGATGAGCTCATTGATGATGAAGCCTGGTTCTGCAATCCTGGTAAGGACCAATTTCGTTGCTTAGGAGCCGAAGGGAGGGAAAGCTCGAAATTTAATCTCTTCTTTGTTTAGGAAATATATGTTCATTTTTATCTTACTTTCTTTCTGGGTTACAGATTGCAAGCATCCAAAGTCGGCAGATGATTTCCACAAATCAGCTCGTAGTCTAAAGGTGGTGCTCATATGATCATCTCTTGATACTAAAATGCCAAATTCTTGATTTTTTTTTTTCCATTATGATCAACTCTTGCGAATTTGCTGATTGATATGGTAGTTTTGTCCTAGGGGAAGCTTCTGAGGTCTTTATCAGTTTCTGAAATCTTACCTTTCAGGGGAAAGAGTCGAAGGTATGTTATAAGTTGGTTTCATAGAAAGTTCAGGAAAGGAATGAAATCAATGCTCATGTTTTTGTAAACTAATAAAAGTATATGCAAGTGCTTGATTGTAGTTTCTTTTTATCAGGGAAGTAAAGCTTAAAGGTGTAGAAATTATACCACCTTCAGCTGCAAAGGTACACAATATGAAGACCAAAGGTTCAAGTTATGTACGCAATATGAAGACCAAAGGTTCAAGTTATGTACGCATTGGCAATGGAGAAAGTGAGAACAAGAATCCTAATGTCACTGCTCCACTTCCAATTGGGTACTGCAAATCAAAATCAAGCAAGGCGTCAATGACCCCATGTAATGAGAAGAAGAAACTAAGGGATCAGTCGTCCTCTCAATATTCAACAAAACACAGAGCGAAACCGCAGCTAAGGAGTACATTCTCGGCCAGTAATTTGCTCAAGGGACGGGAAGTTTTGAATCATATCACCGGATTTTGTACTGATATGAAGAATTTTGCCAAGAGGGGTTCGAGAAAAAGGATATCAGAGAATCGTGGCTTGAAGGAGAAAGTAAGGGAGAGAATGCCTCTCATTGTTAGAGAAAGTTGACTGTTACAGCACCAATTTAGTTTGTAGCTTTCTAACACTTCGCCATTGAATAAATCGCATTTGCACCCAAAAAGAAAAATTCGGATGTATTTAAGTTATGCTATTGAGTCTAACTAATATCTTACTGCAGGTATGATTTTCTTTAATCTATAACCATGTGGTTTTACATTCAGTATGTAGGAATTTGCAGATGTTAGATATTGTCAGGTCATGACTGCTTGAATAAACTTGTACAACTCCACCTACATTCTACAGATTTTAGTCATTTAGAAAGTAGCTAGCAATGACAATTTCAGGAACCATACACTGCAAATCCAAAATATATCAATGAGATTCTAATGTTGGTACTTAGCAACATTAATCATACAAAACCAAGGTAGGTCCAGTAGAGGCATGCGAGAAGTACTATTATGAAGCAAATATATCCCCCTAACGAACGGTAATTCTTACTTTATTCTTGTTGTGTTGAGCCCGAAAGACAATCATGATAGGGTCTGCTGAACAGTTCCATCAAGCTTGATTTTTGAGTGGGTTCACATATGATGACCATTGTGTTCAAACTAGGAGAATTCTCCGGCACATACTTTGCAAACTCAATTCCATTAGTCCCATCAGTTATCTCTATTGTTACCACCTTAATCCGATTTATGACTCGAGTTCTTGCAGTTGCCAAAGACCACTGTTAAATGAGGATTCCTGAAAGAGTTTGACACACAAGAAACCTAATTCAACAAACCTTAACAAATAAGAAAGGACAAGTAATAAAACTACCACTTACAGTAGTTTCATGCGATATAAAGGGTCTATCTCGAGGCAATCTTATACTCAAAGTGGTGAAATTGGGCACTGCTCTGAGAAGAGAGATTATTAATGGCATAATCTTGTCGTCAAAATCGCTACTAATACAAATACCCAAATGCTGAACATTGCAGAGCGATTCCAGACAATGCATAAAGCCTTCCTCCATCAGATTCTGCAAATGATTAAAATGTAGAGAATCAAACAAACCAAAATTCAGGAACTTGATAATTTGTCAGAAGGGCAACAATGTTTTTACCTGAGAAGAGTACTGTGTTATAACAACAACTTTAACCCTTCGGATACAGCACAAGAACTGAAGTTTGCTGCGTAACTCACGAGTTCGCCTACTTCTTCCAGTACTGACCGAAATCTCGACTTGTTCCAAGCAATTAAATTTTCTAAGAGCATTGAAGCTCATTATGAAACCAAACCATGTCAGATACTTAAGATTTGGAGCAAACACATTCAAACAATTGGTGTTCGGTGAAAACTCCCAATCTATATATATAGTTATATACTTTCAAGTTTTTCACCAGAGATGTTAAGCTGGAAGAGGCCAAGCAGTTGTTGAATCACCAAAGATTCCAAAGACGAGCTCTGGATGGTGACATTCTTAAGGCCTTCCAGTCCCCAAAGCGACAATACCTTGAGGGATTTGCATGAAACAGATACGCATTTGCAAAATCCAACAAAGCGACAATACCTTGAGGGATTTGCATGAAACAGATACCCATTTGCAAAATCCAACACCATTTTCGATGGTAACATTTCCCAGTTTCAAGTTTACTAGATTAGAGCTAGAAGAAGAAGAAGGGGGAAAAACAAGGGGATTTCAAAATCACATGAGACACATTCAAAGTTAAATACTTCAAAGTCCCACAAACAAAAACACAAGTAGGAAATTCGGCCTGAACCCTCTTAAGACTAACCGCCGTGTTCTCACCAAACAGTGTTTGTAGTATCACTTTGACTCTAATAAAAACGTTGAGCGCCTCAACGTTGCATCTCAGCACTGCAGTTTGAACCCAACCGAGGATTTGAGAAATTTCAAAACTAGAGACGCTTTCCATTTCACTAGCTTCAGTTTCCCTTGTTTCGAATCGAGAAACCCATTTGACACGGAAGCTCTGTATTTTGTTCAAGGCACGATGAGTGTGGAAGAACCCATCTAATAAGGAGTTTAAAATTTGAGAGCGGCCATTGAATGTGCGAATGAGCTCGGAAGGAAACTCAGTGAAATTCAAAGTGGGATTTGATAAGTGAAACTCTCTGCATGTTTTGGATAAAATGCTCACTCGAGTAGAATCGGTTATGGGGAGGAAGGAGATAATATGATGAGAGACTTCGTGCGGAAGAGCTGTTATGATATTTTGCCGGCACGTGACCAGCCAAATAGGTATATACGTACTCTTTTGAGAGCTTTTGCTCAGCGTCAGCATTTTAATTTCTTTCATTTCTGCATTTCTTTGCTTTTCTGTCGGTTAGGGCTAAAACCCTAACCATTGGTATCCAGAGCCATGTTTCTAGGAGCTGGGAAACCGGCGATTCCCCCGCTCGGCGTCGAACCTCTTGTGTCGGGCGAGCTTGTTAACACTGAGTATGAGCTCCAGGCGCATCGGGAGGAAACGAGCGCTAGGTTTGGGTTCATGAGGACGAGAGGAGCTGGTAATCCACCACTATACTTATCATCGCTGCCGCGTCCACTAGACCCAATCGAGTTTAGGAGGATACTCCTAATTGATAAGGAAGAGACACTACAAATTATGAAGGAAAAGGAAGTTGCGTTTCAACTTGAACTGGACCAGACTCTGGCGTCGTTCAAGTCTGAGCTGGAAAAGGTGGTGCAAAGTGTGTTCGATCAATTTCGATTGGGACGAACCTCTCAGTTGACACCACCACCATTCCCGGCGCAACAACCACCAAAGGAGCATTCGTTAACTCCACTTTTTGATTTCGAAACCGCAATTCTCATTGTTCACTCTCACCTATGGAAGGCTCGCTACAAGGAAGTCGCTCGCACATCGATGGGGGCCACTGGAGGAATGAAGAAACCACACAGTTCCAAGCTAGGAGCATCCACACTCTGTAAGACTGGCAAATACCGGAAACTCAATTTCCGGAGTTTAGCTGCGTCTCTTCTGCTCGACGATGCCATCTCGGCTCAGTCGAACCACAACCCTACATCTTTTAGGGTGGTAAGTGATATTGGCACTAGTGTTCCTAATCTCAATTTTATGAGTATTGATTGTGATGGCGCAGATTCTGTGTTTGTTGCAAAATTGAATGGGAGTGATGAGAGTTTAGAAATTGGGAAGGAAAAGAGTTCTGATAAGAAGGCTAAGGTATATAGTGGAGATGTGAAAGAGCTTAGTGAACTTGAGGGAGTTAGTGTTCAGCAAGATGATCTGCAAGGACCAAATTCGGGTGAAAATGGGAGAAAATGCCATGCACTCCACCTGCTTCATGAAATGCAGCATTCAGATGGGTTGTGTAATGCAGGAAAGCACATATTGTTGGCTATATGGGCATTCGAGACAAAGGTGGGGGTCTCGCTACTCATTGTTTAATTATTGATGAGTACTTTGAATTTCCTGACAACAAAACTACTACTATTCATTTGGACAAAAGTTGTTTTCTGTACCTTGGAGCTTGTACAAAAGTTGGCTACTGGAGCTAATGTAGATGACTCAGTCTGCATAGACAAATTGTTGTTGTTTAAGGTTACTGCTATATCTTCAAATGCTGGTACAACTCCTGCTTGGGAAAGTAAATTGATGTCTATTACTGCAGCTGATAGTATTCCTTCCATGTCTGTATATATATGCGGGGATCAAGTTAAGCATGCATCTGGGGATGAGGTTCCCAAATGCAACTCTTCATATTATTCTTGAGTTGGTATCTTGGGAAACAGTTTCAGAATTTGTAATCAGCAAGAAAGTTATTAAGAAGGTGCTACAGGTGGAAGGATATGAGCGTCCAAATGAAGGAGATGTTACAGTGGAATTGATTGGAAAATTGCAAGACGGTAAGGAATTTTTGAAGGTTCATGGGGAAAGAGAAGGACCATGTGAGTTCAACATAGATGCAGAGCAAGTCGTTGAGGAGCTTGACAAAGTTGTAGTGACAATGAAGAAGGGTGAGATAGCTCTAGAGGCCCAGCAGAAATGGATAATGGAACCTCCTGATTCAACTCTCTATTATGAGGTTGAGCTGATATCTGAACTTGTTGTCAAGGACCAGAAAATTGAGGTTGATGGCAAGGAGCATGGAGGAGGTAATTCACACACTATTGATATAATGGCTGGTGTTGATGATGGGATGACTTTTTACTTTACCTGTTTTGGTGTTCAAGTGCATGTCGAGGACCAAATTGTTGAGATGTTAAACACAGGGAAGAAGAGAGTTTGGCAACTTCAAGTATTCTTATCTGATGTTATTAAGTTTGCATTGCAAAAAGCATTTACAGCTTGGGGGTTGCTATATCCCAAAGGTAAATACAGTGATAGGAAATGTCCAGTAAAGATTAAAGAGGCTGTATTTTGTTTGATGATGATTTCCAGGGTTTTAAAGAATTGGGATCAGAGTAGTTTTTTTGAATAAGAACTCGTTTGATGTTAAGGGTGTTAGGAGGTCTTATGGTGATGGGGTTTCTGGGTCTTCACAGATCAAAAGGAGCAAGGTGGAGATTTCAGCTGATTGTGTATTGGATTATGAGAATGGGTTTAATGTAAAAGCAGTGCCTGAGATTGGTGGAATTGGTTCATGCCATGGGTTTTTAAGTGATGAAATGCATAAGTCTGGGTTCATATTATATGGGTCGGGGTCAATGAAGTTTGGTTTGAACAAGGAGGCTGTTCTGAAGGATGTGGTCACTGGAAACAAGTTTGAGAAAAAGCTTTCTGTTGATGTTATTCCCCAAGAGACATTGGGGTCACTGTTGATGACATCGGGGCCTTTGGAAATGTGAAGAACATATTGAAGAAGTCAGTGATGCTTCCTCTTCAGAGGCCTGGACTGTTTTGCAAAAGACAACTAAGGATGGACTAGTAACAATTTCAGCTCAGGTTGATTCTTCAAATGGTGATGTGTTTAAGAAGGTTTATTTCTTTTGGTGCCTACTACTGAGTACAAACCTTATTGTTTTGCAATGTCTGGATATCATAGTTGTGCAGCATGTGACTCTTAATGTGAAACTTGAGGTCAGGTTTGATAGGGGGATGGATTGTTAAGCCATCTCTAACTGAGAGGGGTTAAAATAACTCTCACGCTAAATTTTAGCCCCATGAAAATCACCATGTGCATGAATAGTGGGCTAAAATTTTAATCATCTTCAACCCTTAAGATTATAAACTTACATACTATGTTGTTTGCCCATTGTGGTTCCCACAAACAAATAGTCCAAGGGTTATACAAAAAGCTAAATATAGCCAAGCCCTTAGCCTTTGTAACCCCTCAACCCTTTTTTGGGTTTAGCATAGCCCTGGGTTGGAAATAGAATTTGTGATTTTTGGGGTCTATATTCACCCCTTATCTCAGGGTTGAAGATGGTCTTTGCTCAATGGTAGGCCTTTAGCCCAGCCCTACCCTAAATTTTAGGGCTTAAGATAGGATTGGGTAGGGTTTTGACTTGGTCAGCAAAATTTAAGGCCGGGTAGGGTCGGGTCGAGTCGGGGCTCAAATATACAAGTCTTTACCCGTCCTTAAAGCCCATTTCACTAGGGCTAATAGGGTCGGCCCTTTGAATAAGGCTAAATAGGCCCGAATAGGCCGAATATGACACTATTTTGTTTAATGAAATAAATTCATAAGTTTTAATTTATTTTTTTCTCAAATATTTCTTAAGGGATATATGTGATACAATACCCTATTTTTACTCATATTTAATATGCATATACATTATATTTAACTTAATTAAGACATCTAGAATTATTAATCTAAGTAGTTATATTCATATGTTTCATTAATTATCTTTCTAAATCACCAAAAAACAATAGTTATTTAACAAAGTAAAATATAAATTAAAGAAATTAAACTTATAAAATTAGTTGTATTATATAAAAAATAAGAAACATTTTAAAAATAATAAAAAATAAGTAATTATTAAGGCTTAAAATGGCACTTTTAGGGCCGGGCCGAGTTTGACCCTAAATAGCTCAATATGATAGGGCCGTATGGTAAGGCCGGGTTTCATTTGCTTAACACTTACCCTACCTTAATTGAAAAAGGCTAGGGCCAGCCCGCGGTAATAAAGGACCGGGTAAGGCTTCGACCCTATAGGGTACGACTGATTTTAAGACGGGCTAGAACCGAAAGGCAAATAATGAGGCCCCACTTTTAATTTCTTTCATTTCTTTATTTCTTTGCTTATTTATCTGTTAGCGCTAAAACCGAGCACTAAACCGGTCGTCCTAACTCGTCTTAACTAGTCTATGCTCCATATTTATAGTGAATTGTAAATGAATTCTAGAGTCACACTTGGAATACATGCGTGCGTATTGGAACTTGTTAAAAGTCATGATGATGCTAAAGACTCGAAAGGTGTGTAGTTTAATGGAGCGTGCAACAAGTAAGCTAGGATTGAAATGACAGCCATCCTGCAATTATAGGTACGTCACAGACTCGGTATAATAAATTATGATGTTAGAGCCGGGACTTACCTATCCAGTTAACTAGGCAATAAACGGAACGAAACATCAAAAAAAAAAAAAAAAAAAAACTAGGCAATGAATGAATGGGAAGAGAAGCCGGCGGCCAACAAACAAAGTCTGATATGAACGAAACATCCTGTATATAGAAGGATGACTTTCTCTCTGCTCCCTAAACCTTTCCGCTGCGCTCTTCCTTTCTCCTTCCCGTATCATCTTCCTCTTCGAGCATGTCCACCGGTGATAAAAACATCCGACCCAAGTTGGATCGACAAAGCAACGCAGCCCAAAATTTTTTGATTCCACCCATACGGCCATACCCATGAAATGGGTCATCTTATTTTTTAACCCAGGTTACTTTGTTGGAGAGAAATCTAACCCAGGTGAGAGGAGAAGACTGACCCAGGCAAGAAGTCATTTTAGCCCAGCCCACGCTCGTGGCTTGCATCAGCAATGACGCCTGCACTGACCCAGAAGGAAGGTTTCACGCACGAGCCAACTGCAGCGACTAGTTGAGCGCGTGACTCCACCAACAGGGAGACAGGGACCACACCACGCGGGAGCGACAAGGAGACAGTCTTCTAAAAGGCGCTGCCTTGCCCCATCTAGGAATCGTCTAGACTGTAGGCGGAGCACTATCGCCCAGATTTTCTCTAAGTTGTCGAAGGGAGGCGGTCAGCCGCCCAGGCGAAGAAGGCGGGTCCGAGGCGATGAAGGACTAGGCGAACCAAGAGAAAAAAAAACACTAATACAACAAAAACGCGCGCCAGTCCGCCTAACCTAATTCCCAAACCATTCTCCTCCCAGTCCTCTATTTCGACTCCGCGTCTCCGCCTCTCCCAAATAGAGCGACCTTGTCGTTCTCTGCCGTCAGCGACCTTTGCCGTTCTCTGCCATCGTCGACTCTCTATCTCTCTCCTCTGATCAGTCCTCTCTCTCTGTCTGTCTCTTGTTCAGTTGTTCGTGGCGCACTCTCCCAGTCTCCTCTGAGTCTTGACATGTAATTCTTCAAAGCTCAAATCCCTGCTTCGATGAGTTTTTGGCTTAATCCTTAATTCCTTATACAGCTGATTGCTATGTACTCGATCATCCATTAGGTTCTGTGTCTTTTGTAGACATTTTCCATTTCAGTTTTTCATGTCTTGGATAAAGCTTAGCTGGTTAACTTGGGTGGAGAGACCAATTCCAAAGGCTCTACCAAATCTATTAGGTTCTGTGTCTTTTGAATTTTTGATTATGCATCAACTGATTACTTCCCAATTCAGGTGTAGAGTTATAGTCTTATAGACATATTGTTAGTGTTAGATTGTTTGGGTGTTAGACAGTTAGATTGTTAGGGTATTAGACAGTTAGATTGTTAGGGTGTTAGACAGACTTACTGATAATGTGATATAGACATATAATATTAGTGTGTTACTGTGTTAGTAACTTAGTGTGATTGGAGAAACTGAGAAAAAGGGAAAATGTGATTGGAGTTGGTTTGTTTCTTGTTAGGAAATGGCTGGTAGTACTGGTACATCTTCCAGAGGGTCAAATGCAATGACCGATGCCGATACATCTTTGAAGCGTAATTCTGAAGATGTTGGATGAGAATTTGGGGCATTGATGAACCCTTCAAATGTAGACAAGGTGAAGTGCAAGTTTTGTGGGAAAGTACTAAGTGGTGGAATACATCGGCTAAGCAACATATTGCCCACATAAAGAGGAATGCAGCTCCGTGTAATAAGTCTTTGGATGAGGATAAGAAGAAGTGTACTCTCTCTATTTTTCTGTACAAGAGACTCTTTTTTCAATTTAGAGAGATGGAGACTTGGAGTTTTTCTTCGATAGGGGCACAAGGCCACAAGGGAGAGCTCTTTTTTTGGTTGGAGAACAGGGAAGGGAAGACTTGGAGTTGATGAAGGTAATTAGGTGAATGATTATATTTTTTTTAATAAAAGATACGTGAAGTTGTGGTGCCGTGTAGGAGTGGAGTAGATTTAGGAGGATTTTTTTATTTTATTTTCTGTCCAAATCTCTGCATATTTTTTTTATATGGGCTACTCTACCTATATATGCTTATTTTATAAATCCCTACCTTAAACTACTTGTAAACAACCAAAAAAGTCTTTGGGCTACAGCCTAGAGTACTCAGTACTATGTTCCATCCCTGGTGAGATATGTAAAATTGACTATGCATATAATATATATAGGAGATTTTTTATGTTACCGTTAGAAATATTACAATTTTTTTTAAAAAAAATAGATTTTTTTTGTTGGAATTATTCTCAACCTACCATTTTTTTTGGATTTATTCAAAACAGTTGGATTTTTTTAGGGTTGCAACGGTCGGTTTTTAGACGTCACTCAGTGTGCGACGCATGGCGTGGTCCCTGTCTCCCTGCAAAGGTCTAAAAGGCGCTAGGCTCTAGGCGGGCGACGACCCATAGCCTAGCGCTTGAACAGCCTAGGCGGGGACTAGGCAATTTTTTTTTCACATTTAAATGATTTAATTAATATATATAATAATTAAACTTAGTAAAACATGAGTAACTCCAAGTCTCCATCTCTCTAAATTGAAAAAAGAGTCTCTCGTACAGAAAAATAGAGAGAGTACTTTTTATCAATATTGATCAAGAATCAAAAGGTATGTTACTATTCTCTTTAGATTCTTACATCTAAATTCAAGTTTTAATTCTAAGATTATATTAACTATTAAGTTTCTGAATTTGGGGATATGAATACAATTATTTTCTAAATTTGGATTCTTGTATAAGTATTGAATCAATTCTGCTCTTTTAGATTGATTTTCCTAATGTCGGATACTAAGAAGCCAAAAAGATTGAAGACTATATTGTCATTTTTCGGAATGAACGCTGAATCTTCAAGAGACGATTCTACAAACTCAAACCCTTATTCAATTCATGTTGCTTCGGTCTCTAATGACCACAATCAATCTGTACATCCTCAGCCTCAAAATGAAAGAGATAAGTCTGATAGAGTTGTAAGTGATCAGGAATTCGATATCAACACTCTTGAACGTGATCCAGGTGTACGTCATCAAATATGCAGCTATCCTCTTAAAGAACATGATAACGTTCGATCGTCATATATTTTGCAAGGACCATGTCAACCGAAGTTACCAAAGTATCCGACTCACTTAGATGAAGATCAAAATCGTTGGTTCAGTGAGTCTTGGTTCACAAAATTTTCAATGCAAAGTACACTTCACCAGCAATACAGAAAGAGATTCTTAACATTTGGGTCAACAAAGTCAGAAATAAAATTCGAGAAGAAGTTGGAGATAATAAATTTTGTCTTCTTGTTGACGAAGCAAGTGATTCTTCTCATAAGGAACAGATAGGTATTGTCCTACGATTTGTTGATTGCAAATGCTTTGTGAGGGAACGTTTCTTTGGTATTGTGAATGTTGCTGACACAAAAGCCTAAACTCTTAAAGATGAGGTATGCAAGGTGTTGGGTAAATACAATCTTTTAGTGAAAAATTTGCGAGGTCAAGGTTATGATGGTGCTAGCACCGTAAAAAATAACATATGTTTAGAAGAAAAGAGTCAGGAATATCAACAGAGACGGAAGTCCTCGTCACCAACAATAGTAGAAGCAGTCGAAAGTTCCACAATCAAGTAAAACAAAAGATCAATTAAGGGGCAAGTCCAGCCCAAAGAAGAACATCTTAATTATTATTACAATGAACCAATTATTTTCCACCATTATTTCAAAAATATTATGGCGGCCAGAGCCCTCTCTGGCCTTCATGTAGTTCCGCCAACCTAGCATCAAAGGTCACATGAGGAGCGAGTGTAAAAGGCACAAAGGGCATGCCACGAAAAATGGTGCCAAAGCTACAACCACTACTGCCTTATAAAGACATGGTAGCTAGTCATCATTTGTGGAGATGGTCATGTTAAATTGACATCTCATAATACATGTTTGGTCATTGATTCCGGCGCATTCCTCTAACTAAGTTAGGAGGGGGAGATTGTTGAGTCAAAGAAGAAAATCCATGTGGTGGCTTATGATAGACGCACAAAGTGTTATGATCTTAATGTGTTTCCGACCCTATTAATATGTTATTCTCCTAGTAATGTCATTTTTGACATGCTTTACAATTATATAGACATTATATAGAGAAAAAGAAGGTAAAACGGCAGAAAAGTTAAGAATTCTAATCAAATTAGGATTCCCAATCCAACTAGGAAACATAGTCCTAATCAAAGAAGAAATCCTAGTTACATCAAGAGTCTCAACGAGGCTCAGAATCATCATTGAGGGAAGAGTCCCACTCGAACTAGGAGTCCTAACTCAACAACGAGTCTCATTGGAGTGCATAAATGAGTAAATCGATTGATAAGCCTTTTAGGAAACTTTCCTGTTTTGATTTGGAAAGCATATTAGTCAGAAATCCAAGTAGTAAAGGCTATGTAATATTGGCCGAGACTATGTGTTATATGTTATGAGTTAAGCAGCTTCTATAAATTCAAGAGTTCAAATTCAGAATTCTATAACACTTAATGATTCATGTACATTTAGTGTAGACATGTATAAGAGATAAAATAAGTAGAGTTAAAGGGATGCATGCTTCGGCTTGTATTTTGAATTTGTTTCTGATATTACTTGGCAATGAAATCAGTTATGTGACTTGAAGCATGTTGTTGTGTGTTTGATTGATTCTAAAATTGTTGGTTGATGTGTGTAGAAGATGATCACTTGTACATATGTATATCATGTTTTTATCTTTTTATTAGGAATTTAAAACAATCATTTAAAACTCCCTTATCTCGTGTATCATGTGTATATTTGTAAAAAAATACTTGTGAATATTTATCTTGATAATTACTAACTTCACCATCATTCGCAGGAGTACCCCTTCCCGGCTCGAATGATACCCTGCTTACTCTATATACAGTCTTTAATTGAACGCCAGGTAATGAGTGCGTCAGCTTACTACATGAGGATCGAAAAGCATTTGTTGTTGTAGCAAGGCTATAGTTGCTACATGAATAGCCAAATGGATGCAGTAAAACTGTAATCCTTGAGTAGTACTTTTTTTGTTTTGGGCAATGCCTTGAGTAATACTTTGAAACAAGAAAGTTATGTTCAATTATTCTGTGCTTTAGATCATCAGCTGCTTTGTCACCCAAAGAGCTTCCTAGCATGCTCTTCCCATTCTCAAACTCAATCTAGCTCCACAAAAACAAAAATCAACTGGGGGCAGCAGCCCCCACTTGCCCCTTCCTATAGGTCCGATTATGATCTTAAAGTTGATATTTCTGAGAAGCTTTTGATCATTTGTGGTTTTTGGAAGGATCGTAATATGGAACTTTGGGAGGCCAAGATCCAAAAACCTATTGACATTATGTTGGGGAGCCTTACATGGCTAGCTGACTTCCAAGAAGCTAGAAGTAGCAAGGTAGCGCCATGTCCAGAAGGCTGTCCAATAATGAATACAACAATCACACCAAAGCTCAGTGTTGATCGATGGAGCTTTTAGTCTTGCTGCATGCATTCACACAAGCAGTCTTCCATAAAAACTCTGCTTTACATCTTGAGGTATTAGCTATTTGACCTTTTTGCAAATGCAGCAGGTTGTGATAGAGAAAGATTAACTGCTTGCAGTTTAGCACATCAACAGTGATCTTGAAGACCTTTCTAAAGTGTACGTATAGTTTGGTTCTAGATATTCGAAGCAAGCTGCAGTTTGTGCAGGGTATCAAAGTTCTATTTGCCCCTAGATCATGTAATAGTATAACTCATCGAATAGCCAGGCAAGCATATGAAGCATATGGGAAGGTGAAATTCGTCTGAATAATATATATTGAGATAGAAGACTATTCATAACAAACCAGAATTCATAGATTTAAATACAAAATTAGGCAGGGATATGATTGACAAAATCTATTAATTAATAGCTTGTTACCTGGTTTGCATGTTGCTGGTGCAGATCATCATCAATAAAATACATATCCTTTTCATCAGTTCGGATCCCATCCTTATGTTGACTTGATTTTCTATTAGCTCAAAATAAGTATATCATAATTTTTTCTTTCTTTCTCATTTCCTAGTTCAAATGGAATGCGATCGGTACATGCAAACATTTTAGCATTAAAAATCTGACTGATTCTGATATTTTTCATTTTCTAGATAACCTACCTAATTGTCTTGAAACAAAAAAGTTATCAAATGGCATAAACACCCACAGATATGCCATCCACTACTTACCCTTGTTAGTTTTTCTATCACTAATATCATAATCTACTACAAATTGATGGATGGGATGGTTTCATTTTATGAATTCAATATTGATTCATTTGATTGATAAAACTAATTGGAATTAACAAGTTGATCAATAAGATTATGGAATATTGTTCTATTGTTTAAACTCCAGCAGTATAATATTTAGGGAAAATGCCCAAATGCACAAAAACAGCAAAACAAATACCTAAACCAATGAAAAAAGTTTTCCATAGCCCATATCAATGATTCTTAACAAAAAGACATTTTCACCCTTAATCAAAATAACCTCACTCTCTATCTCTCCCTCTCATCCAGTAACCCGATCTAACCTCTCTCTCTCTCTCTCCTCTTTGTCTTCGCTCTCTCTCCCTCTCTCTCCTGCCAAACCCCACCGATCAGAATCTTGCCCTTCCGCTACTGCAAGTCACTGGCGTCGACATCAATCCAAGCTTCGCTAAATGACGCCTTCTGCTTTGTTATTGAATTGCTTGGCCGCCGCCGCCTACTGCTTCGTCACCGGTGAGGAAACCGACATATTGGGACTCGAATCGAACCTCACCTGATTCGCCTTCAAGTTGAAATCCCTGAGCTGCATCGTCCCACCTTCGCCTTCCATTTCTCTCTCCGTCGTCGTGGTCTTCAAATCTGGATTGCAGTTTCTCATGAAGACCTCCATCAAGGAGGTGTTGTCGATTTGATTCCACTGTGGAAGCCGAATTCGAAGTTTTCGGCGTTGACTGCGGTGGCGTACCGTCCTTCTTCCCACTCGACTTAGGCTTATGCCGTCTAGACCACGCCGTCGGCAACGTCTCCAATCTCACCACTGCCATGGATTACTTGAATGGCTTCGCTGGGTTCCACGAGTTTGCAGAGTTTACGAGGGAGGACTGGCCTACAACGACGAGATGGTGCTGCTTCTGATGAACGAGCCGATGATGAACTGGAGGTCTTGTTGATCACTTAGTTTGAGGTAGGAAAAAAAAAAAGGAAAGCAACATGAGTCCTGTTCTCAATTTCCGATACTGGAGGTCTTGGTTTTTACTATCAAAAACCTTATTAATGGTTTTATTCATTTCTACGGAAGTATTCTCTCTAGAAATTATTACCTCTGTTCTCAATTTCCCTAAACCTTATGAATGGTTTTGATTACTGGGGGTAATAAATTTCTTGTGGCTTCGGAAGTTGTTCGTTGGTGTGAGCTGGGTGAGGACCTCTATTGTTCGTTGGTGTGAGGGTGAGGACCTCTTTCTTATTCTTCTTCTATTGTCTTTGTATTTTTTGTGTTTTAACTAATTACTAGGGATCATTAATTGATTACTAGAGGTCAGTAATTGATTACTGATCGATTACTGGGAGGTTAGTAACTAATTACTATGGGTCAATAACTAATTACTAGGGGTCAGTAATTGATTACTGAGGGTCAGTAACTGGTCAGTAACTGAAAACAAAATGATTATTGGGTGTCAGTAACTGAAAACTAAAAATTATTGGGGTCAGTAACTCGATTATTAAGGTCAGTAACTGGTTACTGAGGGTCAGTAACTGGTTACTGGGTGTCAGTAACTGAAAACAACATGATTATTGGGTGATTACTGGGTGTCAGTAACTGAAAACAAAGTGATTATTGGGTGTCAGTAACTGAAAACTAAGTGATTACTGGGTGTCAGTAACTGAAAACTAAAAGTTATTGGGGGTCAGTAACTGGTTATTGGGTGTCAGTAATTAATCAATAACTGGTTACTGGGGGTTATTAATAACTGGTTATTATGGGTCATTAACTGGTCAGTAACTGATTATTGGGGATCAGTAACTGGTTACAGGGGAAAATCCGGTGACCGGAATCCGGCGGTCGGGAAAAATCCGGTGACCGGAATCCGGCGGTCGGGGAAATTCCGGTGACCGGAATCCGGCGGCCGGTGACCGGAGTCCGAGGTTCCGGCCAAGTCTTTTCATGTTGAAGAGGTGGGGGCAAAATAGTCTTGAAATAATATGGTTTGTTAAGACTTTAGTAAAGATTTGTGCATTTGGGCATAAAAATGGTTACCTTATATTGGAATGGGCTAATGCAAAAGATTATCATTGGAATGGGAAATAAGAGGTTTAAATTAGTACTAAATGTGCATTTTCCCTAATATTTATTTAGTTTAATTTCAGCCTTCTCAAATCAAGGGTAAAATAGTATTTAAATTTTTAAAAAAATAATATACATGTATCTAATAATTAGATGTATTAATAAAATTTCTCTCTACGTAACAAGATAGTTTACTACCCCCTTTTGGTTTGGTTTACGAAAAAGATGTTGTAATAAATTTATAGTAAGTCAACAATTTACATTAAATTTTGGTCCCAAAAATTAAACTCAGCTTTACAATTGGAATACCCTCTTCCCTCCTTTCACCTTCTTTCTAGAATCCTTTCCAATAAAAGGCATTTTTTATCAGTAAAAAAAGGATAAAGACAAATGTATGAAATGACAGAATCACCCACTTTGAACTCAATAAATTGGAATTGTTAAAGAAAATGAAAAGGGCAATTACAGTCAATTTAACAGAATTTGTGCCAAAAAGCTGTTCTGTTGGTTTCAAACCCCCATCAAAAACCTTGACGGCTTTTGTATTAGACAATAGACATTGACTCTCTTCCAAATCCTGTGTTGTTTGTACATATATAGCTTCCAAACTAGTCAATGTGATATTTATATTCTGGGTTTAGCTGGAAACATAGATGAGCAACACCTGCTACTTCAATTTGGGTATTTGTCTCTTTCAATATCCCAGCTCTTTCCCATTGAAATATTCTTCTTTGGGTTCTTTCTCTTGATTCTGGTATTCGTACTTTGTTTCTTTGTTTCATGGTTCTGGTTCTTTGTATGCATAATTTGACCTTTCAGATCTGGTAAGAGGTCAGTCAATGCTGTCTGGTTGCTGGAACTGAGGTATGTCATTTTGTGGGCAACAGAAAATGTTTTTGATCAGTGTAGAGATGATAGAGTTTCGGTGTTTACATTCTTGGAAGTGTTGTTGAGATTTATCGCCGAACCCATGTTTCAAATTGTTTTCTGAATTATTTTGATTGTAAACTCTAAAGGAAAAAAAATATATGGTGCTTGTATAATTCATTTGTGCATGTTGTCTTTGATTTATGTTATATGGCTTTCTCATAGACTAAAGTGTTAACTTTTTAGGCGCGTATAGAGGGGCTCAGGGTCAAGAAGATGGAGATATAAATTGGGGGTGTCAGTGTGTCACTCTGGAGAGTCTTCTGTGATAATGTTTTCAATTCTGAGATGGAAAGGCTCATGGTCTATGATAGCAACGATTACTTCTATTGTGGGATTGATTTCACTTGCGTTGGCTTCAATAGTTCATCTGTTCTTCTTTCCCTTAGTTCCTTCTTTCAATTACTTTAGTCAAGCTCAGAACTCTTGTGTCCCAATCAATGGTTCTGCTGAAGCAATTACGGATCATATTAGGGGCATTGACTTAGAGTATCGATTTCCATCTGACTTGCACAAGGCAGTTGTTTATTGTGGAGCACCGTGGAAGGCAGAAATTGGCCGCTGGCTTGCTGGTTGTCACTCAATTACAAATGAAGTCAACATTGTGGAGGTAATAAGAACGACCGTTTACATGATGTAACAAATTTTTTGTCTTCTGAATTAGTGAAGTAGATTTGCTCTAATGGGGTTAACTCATGTACAGAAAGAATAAAGAAAATTAGAAACATAGAGATGAGTACCTTACAAGTTTGAATCAAGAGGTGGGAAAAGAAGTGGGGGTGAATGGGTGTATAATCGGTTAATCTGTGAATCGTCATTATTATTTAATATCTATAAGCCCTTGGATGTGTGGTAATTATCAATTTTTATTGGCAGAATATTCATGATAACTAATTGTTCTGTTGGCAGTTAATAGGTGGGAGTGGCTGCAAAAATGACTGCAGTGGTCAAGGTGTTTGTAATCGTGAATTGGGACAATGTCGGTGCTTCCATGGATACAGTGGTCAGTATAATTTTATCTTCTTTCTTACGGTGTAAATAAGTTAATACAAAACTTCAAATGATTAGGAGCAATAAGAAGTTGGCTTTGATGCTCAATTAGTCTTCTCTTGAAAAATAATAATTATTCCATGGATAGTTGGGTTTACAATCCTTAGTGTCAAACTAACTGATTTTATACCAATGGTATCAGTTTCTGCTATGTACTGTTATAAATAGCCAACTAAGCAGCTACTCGCCAATGTTCTGGCTTCTCCTGGGTTATATTTCATAACCATAGCAGGTAGCAAGCATATGAGAAACTTGGTTTGCATAATGATATGATGACTACAGCAGTAGCAAGCAGTCTTATGTTGAGCAAATTGGTTTGCATGGTTTAGTATCTATTAGGAAAGTTTGATATCTTTCTTATGCTTTTCTGTCGTTAAATGTTCTGATACCTTTACTTAAGTTGTTTTTAATTTTTAAATTACTACTTTGACCCCCTCTATTGAGTGCTTAAAAGTATAGATTCTGTATTCTGGACAGTCCTGTTGTTTGGCTGGAGTTATTGGGTCTTACCGTATCACAATGAAACCTTTGTCATTATGAAAGGATATGGCTTTTCGTCTTGTTTCTAAACATGTCTGTTCTTTTATTGCAGAAAATCAAATAAATTGGCCATATTTTGATGAAACATATTCTCTGTATGTAATGTGTTAACTTTACAGGGGAAGGATGCTCTGAGACACTGCAGCTAGAATGCAACTACCCTGGATCACCAGATCAACCATATGGGAGATGGGTTGTCTCAATTTGCTCGGCTCATTGTGACACAAAAAAGGCCATGTGCTTCTGTGGGGAAGGCACAAAATACCCAAATCGACCTGTGGCAGAGGCATGTGGCTTTCAAGTGAAGTAAGTTCATCAATTCCTAATTAGGGTTTCATCAGCAATAAATAAATTATAAAAGTGCCGCATCTCTAATGCCTGTTTCAGGCCACCCTCTGAACCTGGCGCACCTAAGCTGACTGACTGGGAAAAAAATGACCTGGATAATCTTCTTACAACAAATATTAGCAAACCTGGATGGTGCAATGTTGATCCTGCAGAAGCATATGCTCTCAAGGTGCAATTTAAACAGGAATGTGATTGCAAGTATGATTGTCTCTCGGGGCGGTTCTGTGAAGTGCCTGTGCTATGTACTTGCATTAATCAGTGCTCCGGCCATGGACATTGCCGTGGTGGATTTTGTCAGGTGATAGATGGTACCTTCATAGTTCATACATGTTTCCTTGTTTTTTGTGTTCCTCACTATCACTAATTCATAGTGAGGTTTTGCTATTTCATGAGAAAGATGCCATCAGAATATTAAACCATAAGAATTCTAAGTATCCAATGAAATATTTTTATTTTGGTATGGAGTAATGGGTGAACCACCTGCATCCCA
Organism: Fragaria x ananassa; assembly: GCA_034370585.1. Taxonomy (NCBI): domain Eukaryota; kingdom Viridiplantae; phylum Streptophyta; class Magnoliopsida; order Rosales; family Rosaceae; genus Fragaria; species Fragaria x ananassa. The sequence goes on from CP139752.1 coordinate 15,301,150, forward strand.
CCTTATGTGGCAGCTGATGGAACACAAAGCCAACCTATCAGAATATTTCATTAAATGATGTGACATTGCCTCAGCTGCTACATAAATTGGGTTACATGTGGTACCCAAAAAGGTGGTTCACTTTGCATTATTCTTTGGTATAGGTATCTCAGAATTTTATTGTAGAGTTAAGAATTTTTTGGCTTTGGCTAATTATATGACATAAACCATCTCTTTTCCATAGGGGAAATTTCTTGAATTAAGTTATATCCTTTAATGCATCGATTTGTTCCTTCAACCGAGACCCTTTTAGAGATATGAAAGATTTGATCACCCAGGTACTGTCATTACAATTTTTGTGTTATGCTAGTTTCTAGTGTGATAAGTAAGTTCCTGTTGATATAATGGACATACCTTTATTGAAACCATATATCAATCTGTTTGTCTTTCTATCAAAGATTTATTTGGTAGAAAATTTGGTGCTTTGTCCATACCAACTATCTGAACTGACTTTTATTTACAGTGTAACAATGGCTGGTATGGAATCGATTGCAGTATTCCATCTGTGGCATCTTCTGTTCGAGAGTGGCCTCAATGGCTCCGGCCAGCTCAGGTTAACATTCCCGATAATTCACATCTGGCAGGAAAAGTTGTCAACCTCAATGCTGTGGTGAAAAAAAAGAGGCCCCTTATATATGTTTACGATTTACCCCCAGATTTCAACAGCCTACTTCTTGAGGTCAGGATTCGCTTCAGTTGGGATTATGTGACTAATTCTAAGAGAAAGTGTCTTATTTTCTCACTTTATTGTTGTAGGGACGTCACTTTAAGTTCGAGTGTGTAAACAGAATATATGATGACCTAAATTCCACAGTGTGGACAGATATGCTTTATGGCTCCCAGGTATTATTTGAATCAAAACTGGTACTTAATGTCTGACAAAAGAAATATCTGGTAGTGGTAGTGATCTTGTTAAACTGGAATATGCGTAGGATTATTTATCTGGCTTGTTGATTCTGTGCAGATGGCACTCTATGAAAGTATATTAGCTAGTCCATATCGTACATTAAATGGTGAAGAAGCAGATTTCTTCTTTGTTCCTGTTCTTGATTCATGCATTATAACTCGAGCTGATGATGCTCCTCACTTGAGTATGCAGGTATGCTTAGTGACTGTTAAAATATGTGAGATATTGCAGTTGTACCTTTTTTTTTTTTTTTTTTTTCAATTCACTGTCCTTTCCAATAGGCTCTGTTGAAGATGTATTTGGTGTTTGAAACTCATAGGAACATAAGGGCTTGAGGAGCTCTCTCACTCTGGAATATTACAAGAAGGCTTATGATCACATTGTTGAACAGTATCCATTCTGGAACCGCTCGTCTGGAAGAGACCATATCTGGGTATGTAAATGAAAGAATTACTTAAAGGCCGGAGTGCCAAATATTGAATAAAATGAGAGTTTCATGTCTTTTCCTAGTTAGATCTCATTATCAAAGTATACCTGCTAATGATGTCCACCTCTTTATCTGAGGCAGTTTTTTTCATGGGATGAAGGTGCTTGTTATGCTCCAAAAGAAATATGGAATAGCATGATGTTGGTTCACTGGGGTAATACTAACTCAAAACATAAGCACTCAACAACAGCCTATTGGGGTGACAACTGGAATGACATTTCTTCAGATAGGAGGGGCAACCATCCCTGCTTTGACCCAGAGAAAGATCTAGTGCTTCCTGCTTGGAAGAGTCCTGATGTCAACTCTTTGAGCTCAAAACTTTGGGCCAGGTAGACATCCGATTGAGAGCATTCAATAATATCCTTTTTGTTCTGTTTTGTAGTATTGTTACTTTATTCGATATGCCCTATCCAAAGAAGAAAATGTATTTGTTCATTATTTTCTTTTCAGTCCCCATGAGATGCGGAAAACCCTGTTCTACTTCAATGGAAATCTGGGACCAGCTTATCCAAATGGAAGACCTGAAAATACGTAAGTTAACCAAAGAGTCTCTGAATAATTTTTTGTCGATGAAGAAAACAATACAAGCGAAAAACAAAAACCAAATTACAACGAAAACCCCTAGTACAACCTAAATTATGAAAATCAAAATTGAAAGCAGTAACTGAGGATAGAGGGAGTCTCTGAATAATTTTGTTGTGGATTTCATATTGATATTATTTAAATTACTTTTTTGTAGCAAGAATGTACTGTGTACCATCCGTTCCTTCCTGTTTTCTGTAGTACGTTGGTAATTAAGGGATTTTTATCTGTCAGTTTAAAAAAAAAAATTCCAAACAGATTTATGTATCGCACAATATACATATAACCTGACAAATTGTTTATTTATTCATGAAGCTATAGTATGGGTATTAGACAAAAATTAGCAGAAGAATTTGGGTCAAGCCCTAACAAGGAAGGGAAACTTGGAAAACAACATGCAGAAGATGTGATTGTTACTCCACTACGGTCTGAAAATTATCATGAGGATATAGCCAGTTCTATTTTCTGCGGGGTATTTGCTGGAGATGGTTGGAGTGGTCGTATGGAAGACAGTATTTTGCAAGGGTGCATTCCTGTTGTGATTCAGGTAGTGTGATTCTATATCTTCTTTCTTCACTATCTTATTACTGTCTTGAAACATTTGTCATTAATTGCAAGATTCTGCCGATCAGTCACTGTTCAAATCTTGTAATGAGATTGTAATGAGATTGTGTAAGCAATATATATATATTTTTTTTAAGTTCTCATAGTTATTAAGGTAGTTGAGCTTCCCTCATTCCATTTCATTAAATGGGATGCTTCCAAACCATGACAATTTAATAACTGCAAACTCTAATAATGTTTTCTCTACTCTTTTTTTTTTTGAGACACATGTTTTCTCTACTTTGTTTCTCTAGGATGGGATTTTCTTGCCATATGAAAATGTTCTCAACTATGAGAGTTTTGCTGTTCGGATACGTGAAGATGAAATTCCAAACCTTATAAATATTCTTCGGGTAAGTTCTGTTTCATTTTCTTTTAACTGGTACATAAAAGCTTTCTGATTGGATTGGCAGCGTTTAGTAGACTGATTTTTGGAATTGTAACTCCTGTAGGCATTTAATGAGACAGAAATAAAGTTCAGGCTAGCAAATGTGCAGAAAATCTGGCAAAGGTTTTTGTATCGTGATTCTATTTTGCTCGAAGCTGAGAGGCAAAAAACTAGTTTTGGCCGTATGGGTGATTGGGCAGTTCAGTTCTCACAATTGATTGAAGATGATGTCTTTCAGACATTCGTACAGGTAAGTATCTTCCTGTTACACATGTTTCATCTTCATTTATTTCCATTTTGCAATTCATCATTTGTTAAGCACTGCTGGTTTGGATAAAGAGTAATGCACGTTTGCATGCATGTGTATTTGTTGATCAACAGAGTATTTTTTTTTCATTACCAGAAAAAAAAATAATACAATGCTAGCGTTATTGCAAGGTTGAACTTGTAAAGAAGGTCAGGCATGAATCGGTTACCATTTTTGGTAAAAAAAATAAATAAATACACAAATACATGTGTTTTGCTTATGAAAGAAACATGTAATTATCATAAGGCACATAGGAGGCTGGAGGAGATTAGGTTGTGTCATTATATTCTGGGCTTTAAGGTATCCGAAAAAAAAAAAAAGAGAACAAAAATAACAAAATATTTTGGCAATAAGTTTTTCAAGTAAGCCTTGTTAATGAAGTTTAATTTAAAAGTAGGACATAAATATTGAAATATAATGTCTTTACCTGCTGTAATGTTAAATGATGCGACCAGATCGACTTTGATCGTATGAAAGTTCAGTGCAAATTCAAACTTTAAGAACAAGATTAGCATTATGTGCTCATAATAAGAGTTAAACTAAGTGAGCATGAGATGTAAACCTGCTTATCACTTATTCTTTTTTCATTCACTTTATCAGGTTTTGCATTACAAGCTACATAATGACCCCTGGAGGCAACATGTTCGTGTAAAAAAGGAGTTCGGGTTACCTCAAGAGTGTTTGATCAAGAGGAAATAAACAAACGGTGCTTTACTGCTAAACTAAGTTTGTAGATATAGCTGTATCACAAAGGCCGCTAGGTAGCAGAAAGCAAAGCTAATGAACAGTTGATGTTGAAGAGAGAACCTCGTCAGTCATCTCATTTCAGCATCCGGTCAGATAGGATTTTTGAAAGTATACTACACCTCTGCCAATCCCAATTTGTAAACCAAAGCTATGAACTTTAGGAATGGAATTTTTGTTTAAATGAAATGATGACCTCAGTTTATCAATGAATTTGATTATCTTGTTTTACTGGTAGCAGTGAGTGTGACTTAGCTTGCTGACTCTTAACCTAATTCCCCACTCTCATTTACCACTTGGGTTTGTCTATTCCATTATTATGTATCAGACAGCTCTAGAGGCAAAGATATATGCAGACCCCATCTTATTATTGTGCATAGCATGTGAAAAATGCTGATTAGGAACCCAACTGAATCATTTGTGTAGGTCATAGGTCGTATCCTGGGTATTTGATAGCACCAAATATTGGCCATGAAAATTGCATGAAAGGTGTTCTATTAATTAATAACAGGGTCTTTCCAGTTTAATCGTTTATTCCAAAGGGTTTCCTAGAGTACAATTGGTTCTTCATTAATTTGCAAAGGTTTGTTGAGTCTGAAAAATACGGAAGGCATAATGAATCATTTGGTGCATGAGAGGAGCAAGGCACAGTCCAATGTTGAGGAGATGAAGGTCATCTGGGCAGGTTCTCACCACACCTTCCAAGTTTCTGATCGGATCGCTTGACTCGTTGCTAGCGATCCAGGCTTTAGAAAGTACAACAGAGCTGTGCTAAGCAGGAAGGAGTTGTTTAAAAGTACGAGCTCTGAGAAAAGCAGCTTATGTGTGGAAAAGGATCCATGAGCTTGAACTTTCTGAAGAAGAGGCATCATGGTTGAGGTTCTATGTTGATGAATTATGCTTATGTTCATTGGGGAATGTTTGCGCATGCTATTAAAGGGTCTGCTACTGAGGATCAGCGACAACAGTGGTTACCTTTGGCAAACAAGATGCAAATAATTGGTACTTATGCACAAACTGAACTTGGTCATGGCTCCAACGTTCAAGGCCTTGAGACAACCGTGACTTTTGATCCAGAGACAGATGAGTTCACCATCCATAGTCCTACCCTGACCTCAAGCACATGGTGGCCTGGTGGATTGGGAAAGGTTGCTACACATGCTGTTGTTTATGCAAGGCTTATTTCTAATGCCAAGATTATGGAGTACATAGTTTCCTAGTCCAAATTCGGAGCCTAGATGATCACTTTCCTCTTCCAGGTGTAACAGTTGGTGATATTTGGATGAAATTTGGAAGTGGAGCATTCGATTCCAAGGAATCAAATGCTGATGAGGTTCTCAAGGGTCACGAGACAAGGAAAGTATATAGAATCCAACGTTCTGAAGCAGCTGCTTTATGGAGCTATGGTTTGTGTCAGACAAATCATTGTAGCTGATACTTCCATTGCCTTGTCAAGACTCAAAAGCAGGATGTATTGCTACCCGGTACAGTGCTGTTCGTCGACAATTTCGTTCTCCACAAAATCAAGATAGTGTTGAGACAGGTCATTGAATACAAGACTCAGCAAAGTACTCTTCCCTTTGCTGGCTTCTACCTATGCTTTCAGATTTGTCGGCGAGTGGTTGAAATGCCTATACACCGAATGACAGAATTGATCCAAAAGTTGGAAGCTAACAATTTCTCTATGCTGCCTAAGGCGCATGCCTGCACTGCTGGTTTGAAGGCCTTGACTACTTCCGCTGCTGTTGACAACGTAGAAGAATGTCGGAAGCTTGTGGTGGCCATGGTTACTTGTCTAGCTGTGGACTTACTGAGCTATATCTGAAAGATTATTATGGGCTTAACAATATTATGTGACTTTTAGTTCAAGCAATTGATTAAGCCTAATCTAAGTATTACGAGTTGTATAAGGAATGTAATATTGGTGATATGTAAATAATATATAATTTACATATCGAATAAGGAGTCAATAATATCTTCTGATATGATTATCGTAATCTTTGGTAAATCTTATATATCAACTAGGATTCTTTAATGGGCAAGGCACTAGTTGATCATTATAAATACACGAGCATAAGTCCATGTTCTCATCATAAGACACATTTAGTCTCTATCCCATCTAAGGAGCATATTGTGAGAGAGATCAGAAGACCTAAGCTTTCAGACATAGCGATCTTCATTAACAACGCTGGTAAGTCTTAAGTTTTACATATGTTGATCTTGTGTTTATATGCTTGCCCTAACTATGATATAATTAGCTTCAGTTTTCTTTTAATATCACTTATATGTTGCTTTTTTCTCTGCTTATATTTATGAAGGAGATAACATTGTTCTACTTATGTACTTATACATGTTTCAAGATTTCTCATGAAGACCATTTCTCAGTTACAGACTGGGAAAAAGCCTAATGGAATCACAACTTATATGGGTCATGCGGAGCACTTTATCCGATGTCACTGTAAGGTTCAAAAAGCTGAGGATTGGTTCCATCCCACTGTAATACTTGAGGCATTTGAAGCAAGGGCTATTAGATTGTCGGTTGCTTGTGCCGAAAATCTCACCAAGTTTACCAGTCCAACTTTTCTGAACTCTCACCAGATTTAGTTCAAGCTGCAGTTGCTCATTGGCAATTAATTGTGGTCTCCAAGTTCCTTGAGATGTTGCAGCAAAACATTGAAGGAAATGGAGTGAAACAAGTTAATTGGAGACCATCTGCAACATATACTGTATGAATCTTACTCAGAAAAATTTGGGTGATTTTCTATCAACTAGAAGCATCAGTCCCAAGCAAGCTTCACTTGCCAGTGATCAAGTTAGGAATCTGTATTCCAAACTTCGTCCCAATGTTATAGTCCTTGTTGATGCATATAATTACATAGATCATTTCCTTGGCTCGATTCTTGGGTGCTATGATGGTAATGTGTATCCCAAGCTCTATGAGGAAGCATGGAAAGATCAACTCAATGACTTTGTTCAGTTTGTTGTACATGATGGCTATCATGAATACATCCAACCTCTGCTGAAGCAACAACTACGGAGTGTAAGGCTTTGAAGATATCAATATCAATGACCTCAAGAGCAGCAAATCCTCTTTCAATTTTCTGTTGTAATTCGTTTTGCTTAAGTTGTGTACCATAGTGCGCGTTATTTAGAATTTTTGTGTCATCTGACCGCAAACTTTAGAGATGGGCCAAACTTTGTATTCCAAGTTTTCAACTATAAAGTAAATAGGTTCCACTTGTGTGCCTTAGGGTATGCATATCCATCCGGTTTTGACTTGGTATAGCAAATTAAAACAAACTAACATCGTTAAATCTTCGTTAACGCTCCCTATATCTACAGTTTTCATTAGAAATATCTACCATTCAGATGAGCTAAATCACACAAAAGTAAACTTTTAGAAATCAAAATGATTCTTGAGACTATTTACAACTATCATAAGAAACAGCTACTCCTGTCATAAAAAAATATCACAGAAAATGTTGAAAATGTTGCAAGTCGTAAGACACATTTAACATAAGACACATGTACTGTTTTCATTAGAAATGTCTAGTCAAGATCCACCCCGAATTTCACCATGAAACCCGAAGTAAGTCTTGTGAGGTCTACCTTGAAGGAAAATTTACCGAAAAATTCGGCAAACCTCCTTTGAAAATGGACAACCCTAACCCAAAAAATTAAAGAACTACCCTCCTAAAAATTATTAACCATCCTCCAATTCAATCCATATATATCCAAATAATATAACAACTTCAATCTTTGAATATTCTAAAATAAAACATAATTTTTAGCACACCACCGAAATATTTTACAATAACCCCGAGGGGTGAGCGGGAAAAGTAAAAAAAACTAAAACAATTTCAAATATTTTTCTCGAAATTGTAAAATAAAAGAAAATAAAACGTTTACTAATAACAAAACCAATTACAAAAACAAGAAAATAATTATAACAACAAAACAGATCTTGAGGTTGAGGTCTAGCTCACTTCTAATCCTCCGTAACCTTTTCTATTCTCGAACACGTCAGTTAAGCGTCACAGTTAGGCTTCTCGAAAGACGTGCACTCGTATAAACCTGAACAAGAATCTATAGGGGTGAGCTTACACTCAGTAAGGCCAAACCTCTTAAGTTAATCTTAACTATGTCACACAATCAAGTTATCAACTAATGCCATATATAACAACAATTCAATGCATGTATGCTAATAAATGCGCGCCCTTCTCAATTACTGGTGATCAGTCCATACATCAAAGACATGTGTGCCTACACGTCCCATACCGTGTATTTTACCAACAGAGGGTGACTCAGATGTCTCAAATATATGATCTAACAATCAGTCATATTTCATCACCTGTACCTCTTTTGTTAGTCATCTTGTTATCTTAATGGTCTTCCGATCCGCAACCCAATAAGATCGTTTTATCGATGTTCGTCATCGAAAGGGCATATTTTCCCTGCATTTGTGCACGTGTGGGCTAATCATAGATCCCGAGAACAACCCATGAGGAAATTCAACTACACAAAATGTATCTATTCTATCAATCTCTTTCTCATCTTCAGAATCACCAATCTCACTTCTCATAATACCTCACTATTTCTCACAATGCATTATGCATGTCAAATGAATATCAATACAACTAAAATAACATCCAAATCATGCTTTTACGGAAATGGAAAGCGATAACATCAATAACATAAGTCAACAATATCACATGTTTTATCGAAAACAATAATATTTAAGAGGTATATCGACCAATGCCACACAAACCAACGATTTCATTAATAATCTAATTATCAATTTATAGAAAGGTTTCCCAAGAAAGACCCTACATGGAATCTGAGTGTCAGTTTTGATGCCAGCTAAATTTAGTAACTATATGACACGCATTTTGAAATCTTTATATTTCTACTTCTGAAATCCTGCTACTTGCATTCGATCCTCATACTAAATTCCAAGAAAATCAGCCAATCACTTCAACTCAACTTGACCGAATTCATAAATCTACTAAGGACACCCAAATGAGTTCCTTAATCAGCATTCCCTCACACCTTCTTTGACGATTTCTGAATCAAACGTCATATCTTAATTATGCTCCAACGCACTAATTTGACACCAAATTTACTATGGACACCCATCTCGCCTTATCGACCAAATGTTCATCTCGAGTAATCCATCCAAACACAATTGTTTAAGCATTACTTCAACATCAACTATACCTTGTTGTCTGCACCATTTCTCAATCTCTAAAATAATTATGCTTCAAAGTATTCAATCTCATCAATTCAATTGATTAACTCTCCCAAGAACCAAAACATATTCATACCATAACTGAAGCAGCTAAACACAAATCCACCACCACGAACAGTAAACTAGCCATAACCAACCATTATCCAAAACTCAGATTCTTCATCCCTTATCCAACATAAACTTCTCGCATAAAAAATTTTGTTGGTGGAAGCTGTCGAACCCTCGCCGGAAAACTCATAAACTTCTCCTCTTCGATTCTCCCTCCTCAAAGCTCATCTCGACAAGGTGAAGCCCGAGGAACTTTGACGATACCGAGACGAAGCTATCCACATCAGTGAGAGACCTCGACTTGGCCAGAATCGGAATATCGTCGGCGAACCCAGAAATTCTTCTCTCCTTCGATTCTCTCTCTTTAGAGCTTCTCATTGAAATTAAAGACCATCTTGAGGTCAGGGACGATGATGCGAAGCTCTAGACACCAGTCTTGCACTGAGAAATGGTCGGATGACGAAGGAGCGATCAAAGCTCCGCCGCTGCAAAACGATGACGTGGTCGGTCTGAGTCGAGCTGATCTAGTCTGATTTTTATACACTCCAAATCGACGGCTAAGATCAATCGGTTTAAATGATCTAATAGCCTAGATCAAACCGACTTAAAAATATATTTTAATTAATTTTTATATAATATCAACTTCCAAAAATCATTAAAAATAGCTCCGATGTCCGAAAATGTTTCCGTAAAATCCTACGAACTTGTAACTACGTCTAGTTTAATTCTATGGGCTCGAAAGATAAATTTTGACAAACTAAAAATTTGAATAATTTTCGAAAGCCACAAAGAATTTGAAGAATAATCGAAATTGAAATAATAATTTCTCATTTATAAATAGAAAATCTAATTTTCGAGATGTTACAATATTACTATAGCTGACATAAATGATTGTGGAAAACTTTATGATTGCGACGTCCTATTTTAAGTGCTTTAAATCATCCCTCCACTTTAATAGTTGAAAGTTATGAGAGATGAGTCTGTTTGTTTACTCTGTACATTGAACATTGAAGGCCGAGGGGACAGACGATCCATTAATAGGTGGCTCAACCAGTGGTGACGCTGCAGGGTGAGGGAGACTCCACCTAGATCAACTGGAGAAGGGAGATGGAGGATTGAAGGCCAATAGGGGAGGCAAGCTGGTGAGGGTCGTTTTGCCTCAGTGTGGTGCTCGAACTGAGTGATAGGTGGTTTGAGTGGTTGTTGCCGGCAGGGATAGAGCCAGGATTCCAAAACCACCTGGGCTAAATTTCTTTTGATAAAAATATTAAAATGTATGAAAATAATAAATTTATAATGCTTGTATTTGCATTAAGAAAATATTTTTGGCTTTTTAATACCTGACATTAAGAAGATCAATCTATAAGAGTAGAAGTAATATCGAATTTCAGAAAATAATCAGATTCACATCCTCAAAATGTTCACAACATGCTTTGAGAATCGAATAAAATTAAAGGAAAAACTATTTGTTGGAAAACTCAAAAAATAACATAAAACAAAAAATGTTGTAGTCAAAGAAAAAGAAGAAGACAAGTTTTATGTTTTGCAATAGCTGGAGACTAGAACTTAATATGGACCATTGCCAAAAAAAATAAAAATAAAAAAAGAACTTAATATGAACCAATGTCTCTTTTTAGAAAAAAATAAAAGATGGAGCCGTGGAGGTGGCATATTTTAATCCTCATTTAGTATAATATGGTAGGTTTTGGCTTCTTTTAAATATTTTTTACATGGACTATTGGTACATATACATGTTTATATAATATGATATATTCTATTTGAAAATTGGAGAAAAACTGTCTAGGCTGCAGCCCAAAGACATTTGCACTATCCTCCATCCTGGTTGTCAGGATAGGAGATCGCCGGAAGGTGATTACTTGTGGCGACATGGCTTAAAATCCATGCGCTCCGATCGGTTCGATCTAATCCAATCAGATCCGAGTCGCACAGTTTAAATCTAATCTGTTTAAATCTGATCTGATGGTGAATGGTGTTCCAAACTGGCGCGCCGTAGATGATGGGAGAATTGTGGGATCTTGGGGTGCTGGCGGTGGAAGGAGGCCACGAGTTAGCCATTGGGATGGAGGAGTCAACCCATCTGGGGTGGTCAAACTTGGCTTGGGCCTGCTAATAATTGGGTTTCGGCTTTGACTCTGTCCCAAATTAATTTTATGCTTTTTTTTCTGTTCTATTTATATTTAATTGCATTTTCTATTTGGCACTAAACGGCTTTATAATTCCCTACCACTTGATGGTAAGGCATGAAAGGCCTTGTATCGGTCTATGCACATTGTGTGCCTTATCTGTTTTAGGTAAATGACACGTTGTTTGTTTGGTCAGATGGTCGCAGCCTTTTAATGACATGATAAAATTGAGTGTTGTCGGGTTTATCTAACGGCAACTAGGGGTGAAATTTTGAAACCGAAAACCGAAAAAAACGGAGCCGAAAACCAAACCGAAACCGGAAAAAACCAAACCGAAAAAAACCAAACTGAATTAAGAAAAACCGAACTGAACTAAATTAGTTTGGTTTGGTTTTTGGTTTCAGCCTATGAAAAACTGAACCGAACCGAAAAACCGAATCTCTCTAAAATGACGTCGTTTTTTGTCTTTATTTTCGTATTAAATATTTGATTTGAACAATATGATTTTAGGTTTTATGTTTTATATAATATGTTTGTCTTTTCTAATATTTTGCTTTTTATTTTCGTTTTATGTACATATAGAATTATTTTAGGTGTCGTGTATACGAATAAGTATAAAGAGTGATATGTTACCTCTAAAATCGAAGACCTTATTCTTACGAGCTTTAGATGATAGACTATAATATTTAATTTATTTCTCTTCTTTATTCAAATTTATGATTTTTAAACTTTAAAATTCAAAATTTATTTGGATGGACTTTAAATTATGGAGTCTATATTTTCTGTTCAATATGAACTTAGAAGTTTTAAAATTATGGTTTTATGGTGTGCTAATATGGTCAATTCTCAATACTTTTGAAATTATTGAGTATTAAACTTTCAAAGTATCTATTTGGTTTATAAATTGTTGGTTTGTTGAAGAATCATTGTCAAAATTTTTATTGATGTATTATATGTGCTTATAAAAACATGTAATGGAAGAAAAAAAAAAGACATATAATACGATAAATTTTTACTAAGCCCAAAGCATACAAATTTTAAGAAAAATTATTTTAAAAAAGAAGAAGAAAAACCGAAGAAAAACCGAAACCGAACCGAACCACAGTTTGGTTTGGTTTCTGGTTTAATGTCTCAAAAAATACTAAACCGAACCGAACCGAATCAAATTTTTTATTCGGTTTGGTTTCCGGTTTTAGGTGAAAACCGAACCGAACAAAACCGAACCCACCCCTAACGGCAACATAATAAAAAAGCTGTTATATTTGACATCATAATATGTTACATATTTACGTGATCTTTTCATTATGTCACCGTTGTGAGAAAACAAATAAAGTCGTCATTAGAACAATATTCGTTTTTAGTTGATGCTTGTTAGAATACATTTACTTTGTATAAATTATCGATATTATTTCAGGACTTCTAATTATAATTAAAAATTAAAATTACATATCTTTCTCTTTATTCGATTGTTTTATTTATAGAGGCTTAAGAAAACCACACCAACCCTACGTTCAAAAAGAAAAATAAGTCTATTAACTCATCTGCAGAAAAGAAAAGGAAAGAAAATAAAAACGAAAAGAAACCGGTAATCTATACGCAGCGTGGGAGGCGCTCACTAACAAAACGTGAATAGCATTTCCGAGAGTTTGGTTTCGTTTTATAAACTCTCCAAATCCTTGTAATCGACGGAAGCAGAGCAGCCATGGACGGAGGGAAGAGGAAGCAGAAACCCCCGTCCATCACTCTCGACCAGTTCATCTCCCTCACCGCTCCTCTCATCGACTTGGAAAAGGTTCCTCTCTATCTCTCATACTGCCTTCCTTTCTTTCACTCTCAATTTGAATGTAAGCGGAGTTTGTGTGGGGCATTCAGGAAGCGGAGATATCGGCTTCCATCACCAGCGGCGCCTCCAGGAATCTCGACACTGCTCAAAAGAGAGGCTCCGCCATTCTCAATCTGAAGTGCGTCGATGCTCAGGTACACTCTCTCTTGCAAGCTTTTCGTGTTTCGGTTTTAGAGCACTGAACTGAACTATGTTTTGCTTATGAGAATTTAGACAGGACTAATGGGAAAGACTCTTCTTGAGTTCCAGTCTACCAAAACAGAAAACAGTAATGCTCTTCCTCTTCCTCCTCACAAGGTGAACATTCCAAATTACTAAGCTCCATTTGAGTTTCTTGTCGGATGCTAATTCTTGTTTGCAATGTGTAAGTGTGTGGTTTGATTCGCTTCATGGGCTGATGATGTGGCTGTTTTTGAATGTGTTGTCGAAATTGAGTCTCTTAACATACTCTTTGTCGAATTTTCACAATATTTTTCTCTTTTATTTTGTCAGTTTGGCACACATGATGTGGTTGTTCTAAGACCGAACAAGGCTGATTTGGGTTCACCTGCTCTTGGACAAGGCGTCGTGTACCGGTTGAAGGTAATTCTAACTATGAAATGTAAAGTTGGACATATGCGGTTTTGGTCCTTATAGGGTTGATTGAACAGGACTCATCAATCACTGTCGCTTTTGATGACGTTCCCGAAGACGGATTAAATAGTCCCCTGCGGCTAGAGAAACTCACAAATGAGGTATGAAGTTCAAATCTCAAGTCTTTGAATTTTCTAGTTTCTTATTCAGTTTTCTCATCTGTATGTTTTGAACCACCACATGTTTTTGAAGGCCGTATTCAGTATATTAGTGATTGGGACCATATTGGTCATTGACATGGAAATGATTTAAAGTGATTTTGTACCACGAGTAATGTTCTCTTTGGTCCGTGGTCTATGCATTGTCTTTCAGTCTTCTCTGTCTTATGCCTTTGTCAAAGATTATATTCGTTGGCGAAGAGTTCTAGTAATTTTTTTGTTTTCTCAGGTTACATATCGTAGGATGAAGGACGCTCTGATACAATTGAGTAAAGGTGTGCAAACGGGTCCTGCTTCTGATTTAATTCCTGTCTTGTTTGGAGAGAGGGCACCAACAGTGGCTAAGAAGGAAGTCACATTCTCCCCATTTAACAAAAACCTGGATCATTCTCAGGTCCTGAAGCCTAATATATGTACTTCCTTGTTTCTTGTTTTTGCGATTTTTCAAGATGCCACTTATGATGTCATCATGCGTAATTTTATGTCAATAGGAACATGTTCAATTCCTTTAAATCTTTAGCTTTATAAAATGAACACACAATCAGCAAATACAAACACAATATGTACCTGCATGCTTATGTACTTAATCTCTGTGTATATCATGCACACAGCACTACCTTTAAATGATGATCATTATCACCTATGGTTCTTTGAAGTTACTAATTTGTTGGTGCAACTAAATAAAGGTAACATGCATATACTGATAAATAATTAACAACACTTCATTACTATGATTGATACGTAACTTTATTTAAGGACTCTGAGATATTATAGCCTTGTGAATATCATATAAGTTTTTCATGTGCTATTAACAGTAAGGGTCTCGAAATACACGAATTGTTAATGATAAGGTTTTGATATCATTTGTTCAAATAGTTCTACCATGATATTGTTGGTGTAATTTACAAGATTAGATCGGCTTTGGTTGCATACTTCTGAATATTAATTGATATATGAATTTTTGTTGTTCTGTGTATGCGTCTGCCAATTTTTCATTTGATCATCTGAATCCATATTGATAAAATTATACACCACCCCAGGATTCAATCTTAATACTTGTCTCATTTTCCCTTGATCTCCACAGAAAGATGCCATTTCAAAGGCTCTGTCATCCAAGAATGTATTTTTGCTGCATGGGCCTCCTGGAACAGGAAAAACCACAACTGTGGTGGAAATTGTTTTGCAAGAAGTCAAACGTGGATCAAAGATCCTTGCATGTGCTGCTTCCAATATTGCTGTTGACAACATTGTTGAGCGATTGGCGCGCCAAAGGTATTTCACTGCCTCCATAATTGTGGAGTTCTTATTTTGTCAAAATTTTTAGCTCTATTAAAACAAGTATAAGGTGCTAGATCAGAGAAGTCTGTAATCCTTTTTTACTGGCCTTTGCTTCCTTTCGTTTATTCGTTCTCATTTTATGTTCAGTGTTTCTTGTCAAGCTATTGCTAACATCAGATACTGCATACAGACAGTCAATGTTCAGGTTTTATTCGTGATAAAGAACCAAGTTTTACTTTGATATTAGTATGACCCCATTTTGTAGTATGTTACTGTTTTTATAGTTCTTTGGGATTAGAAACTAGTTTCAGCATTCCTTTGATATTTTCTTTTTGATAAAGAAAATATTGTTGAGAGGCTGGTTGTTGATGTATAGTCAAATAGTCAGGGTGGCTTCTTGTTCAGATTGCAGTTGGTGCCACTAGGTTAGGTTAAGTAGAAATAATAGACTAGTAGGTTTATGGACTTTAAAGAACTTTCTTTTTTAATTCTTAATAACACTTGAACAAACAATTGTGCATTCAACACTTTGCACTTCAATCATTACAGTTGAGTTGACCAATGACATAGCTGATAGCTGATGTGAACTTTTAACTTGTATTGTTCTCCAACCTGCCATGTTAATGTAAATAAAATGAGACAATCTGAATATTCAGTTAATGAGTTGGAATGGTCCTGTCAGTTGTACCATATTGTAATTGAATAAATTAGTGCTAACTACTAATAGTATAATAGTACAAGTTGGCTATAGATGATGCACTCTTGTATTTGGTTTTTTTCTTTTCTTTTGCCTCATTAAGTAGATGATAATTAAGTAAAGGCGCTTAATGCTTAATACTATCTACAGAGTAAAGTTAGTGAGATTGGGACATCCTGCACGTTTACTACCTCAAGTACTGGATAGTGCATTGGATGCACAGGTATGTGAATTCTGTAACTATGTTGGAAAGATTCTAGTCTTTGTGATATCAAAATTTTATAATATCATACCATTAGCATATGTTGGAAAGATTCTAGTCTTTGTGATATCAAAATTTTATAATATCATACCATTAGCACAATTATTTCATGTCTGTATTGTGCCTGCATCATTAATGTTCTCTGTGCACCAAGTGCTGTGGCTTTTGTATAAGCATATGAAGTTTCACAATCTTCATTGCACCTCATTATAGTATAGTACTCATGCTCGTACACACACAAGGAGGGAGGGATTGTTCATTACTTAAGGATGTAGAATTGCACTCCAACACCGTAGAGCGAAAAATCTAGGCCATAATCTCCTTGAATTGAGGGCGTACTTTCGTCTAATTACTTGCTTGCTTTGCTCTCAGGTCTTGCGAGGAGATAACAGTTCTCTGGCAAATGACATTCGAAAGGAAATGAAGGTAATTTTTGATAATTAAAGCCTAAATTAACGTGCATATTAAAAAGTTTTAAGTTTTTTTTTTTTTTTTTTTTTTTTATTTTTTTTTTTATCATTATAGTTTACCAAACTAACACATTTCTATGGCATACCTACTCGTGAATACCTGCACATTGTATTATTGCAGCAATTGAATGGAAAGCTATTAAGAACCAAAGACAAAAACACTAGGAGGGAAATCCAGAAAGAGCTAAGGATTCTTTCCAAGGAGGAGCGTAAAAGGCAGCAGCTTGCTGTGACAGATGTAATAAAAAATGCAGATGTGGTGTTGACAACTTTGACTGGGGCATCGTCTCACAAGCTGGACCACATATCATTTGATTTGGTGATTATTGATGAAGCTGCACAGGCACTTGAGATAACATGCTGGATAGCACTGCTTAAGGTAATGGACTAGTACATAGGCATATACATAATGTTAACCACCAAACCTTGCATATTCATTTCCATAAAACGGCTGTTCATGACAAAGAACTAATGCATATGTTAGTCTCTGTGGTCTTAAAAGAAACACATTGTGTGTTTTGAGCATGTTAGTTAATTGAAGACATAGATTCCAGGAAAAGCAGTTGAAGACTTAAACATCTGGAGTACTAAAATCAATATGTGTATCCTACAGTTGCAAGAATTATATATGTATATTTTTTAGTGAAAATTTTAAGAAAGTCAAATTTTACTCACACTCCAAAATCCACTTAAAAATATCTGAGTTCATTGTTTTAGGGTTCAAGATGTATACTTGCAGGCGACCATCTTCAGCTTCCTCCAACCATCCAGAGTGCTGAAGCTGAGAAGAAAGGTTTAGGAAGAACCCTTTTTGAACGTCTTGCGGACATATACGGAAACGAAGTCCTATCTATGCTGACTGTTCAGTACCGCATGCATGAGCGTATCATGGATTGGTCATCAAAGGAGCTTTACAATCGTAAGGTGCTGAGAGCAAGTCTGGATGGTGGCTTGAGTAAATTTATAATCAAATCACCGAAGGCCATTAGATTTGATTGTATCATATGCTTTCGTGTCGTTGCAGGTTAAAGCGCATCCAAGTGTTGCTGGACATATGCTTTTGGATCTCGAGGATGTAAAGAAGACTTCTTCAACAGAGTCAACCCTTCTTCTAATTGATATAGCTGGGTATGCAGTTCATTGCTATAAACTGTAGTTTTAAAAACAAACCTTTTACTACCGTTTTGTATTATAAGTCCTAGTCAGGCAGCACGGTGGCAATTTGATTTTTTTCCTGTCTCTCATAGTGCTGGATATATACACAACTGAAGACACAGACATGGCATGAGATGATGTCTTTTATCTGAGATGAGCATGACCTTTTTGTTTATACATTTCAAAATGAGTTATACATGTCCTTTTATTTTGAAAGGGTTATTTTATCATTTATTAGCAAGTGCTAGAATTTATTACTAAGAAAAAGAGTCATTTTGAATGTCCTAAGGAACAAAAATGAGTTATGTCCACATGGTATCGGAGAGCTTCTCTTGGTACGAAACAAGAAATGCTTTATGCATCACATGTGTGACTTGTTTGCACTGATCTGCTTCAGGTGTGACATGGAAGAAAAGAAGGATGAAGAGGAAAGCACTATGAATGAGGGTGAAGCTGATGTTGCTATTGCCCATGCAAAGAGACTCATTCAAAGCGGTGTCCAGGCTTCTGATATTGGAATTATCACCCCTTACGCTGCACAGGTATCAAAAACTCCTGAATACATAAAATCAGATCGTGGGTTTCTACATTATGCAAATACGTTAGTGGAATAGATATTTCTCTTCTCTTCACTATATCAGATCTAGTATTGCAGGTTTTCATACTGAAGAAGTTGAAAAGCAATGAAGAAAAGCTAAAGGATTTGGAAATTTCAACAGTCGATGGCTTCCAAGGCCGGGAAAAGGAAGCCATCATTATTTCAATGGTTCGGTCAAACTCAAACAGAGAGGTATACTTATGTCGCTGGTTCTGTTGCTAATGCTTAAAAAAAAAAATTGTTGACGTCTCAAATATTAACTTAATTTTAAAACCTAAACAAACTGAATTTGGGAATTTTGCTAAAAATACTCAGGTTGGGTTTCTGAGCGATCACAGGCGAATGAATGTGGCTGTGACACGAGCAAGGAGGCAATGTTGTCTTGTCTGTGACACTGAGACAGTGAGTAACGATGCATTCTTGAAGCGATTGATAGAGTACTTTGAGGAGCATGGTGAGTATCTAAGTGCCTCAGAGTATAGCAATGAATGAGCAAAAGTACCTTGGCATCAACAGGTATGTGTGTTTGGCGGCATAGCTCTGGAAATATTGCCCCCATTGCTTGTGCTGCTGAACAATATTTATATTCTAATTGAAACGGTTTCTAATCTCAAAAGATATTTGTACCTATTGGAAAATCTTTTGACCTGGTTATACCTATTTGAAACTAATTACTTCTGCTTTATTCTCATTACCAATTTAGATTGTTCCTACTACATTTTGTCAAAAAATAAAAAATAAAAATAAAAATAAATAAATAAATTCAGACTACATGTTTCTTCATATCAACTTGAAACCAAGAAGATATTAAGAAGCAAAATGATATTTTGATTCATAGTAAGGCGAATCACATGATTTCCAACTGAGGGAAGAATGAACTAATTCTCTCCATCCTGGAGCCACCACAACTGATAAAAGATGAGTAAACTGATTTCAACCAGCTCATACATGATCAGAAATGTGCTGAAGAACTCTGAAGTAGCACAGTTTCCTCTATAATCCAACTAAGCTGGTCTATCTTTATGCGACTACAAGTTGCCACATCTCTAAAAAGCTTCTTCTCCTCGGTACAAAAACAAGCTTTATTTCTTCAGAAGTTCCAAATGGAAGTGGGGAAAGACAGCTCTTCGTTCACATCATAAATTTGAAAAGTACCAGCTTCTGCTCCTTGATTTTCCATTGCATGCATCTCAATCAACGCGTCCCAGTTGAAATTCTTGTCAGCAAAGGGTCCAAATCCATCACTAGTTTCTGTAATGGAAGATTCTGGAGCTGCAAAACTTGTGGTGTCGGATTCTTCTGATTGTCTCTCATTCTTCAGCACACCTAGCTGCTGAAGAAACTCATTGAGATCTATCTGTGGCTTCTCCTCCAGTCCTCCCACAACTTTCTCCGATGTAATTTCTACGTCTTTCTCCTTATTCTCTGCTGCATTTTCTTTCTGGGCTTTTTCCATGGTGACGTGAGCCTCAGGTTTTGAGTCACAGGAAGATGAACTAGAGGAAGGAGTAGTTTGACCAAAAACCCCATTTTGCTTAAGCTCTTGGAGCCTCTGATGAATGACATGAACACTTGGCTGGGCATTGATGTTGAGCATTCCACAAGGAGGAAACATGGAAATGAAATTTTGGGAAGGGAACCATTTGAACTTTTGAGACTTAAGTGGAAGGTTGGAAGAGTTGGATTGCAGGTGAGGAAGATTGAGAAAAGCATCAGGGCCATAGAGTCTCCTGGCAGCCTCATCATAAGCCATGGCAGCTTCTTCGGCGGTGGCGAATGAGCCCAACCAGAGCCTGGTTCTCTTCTTTGGCTCTCTGATTTCCGCAACCCATTTGCCCCAAGTTCTCTGTCGAACGCCTCGATACTCACACGTGGCGTTCTGAGGGCCACCTTTGCCTCTTGTAGGGCCTTTCTTCCATGGCTTCAATGGAGATTTCCTCAAGTTGTCCATGGAGGGTTGGAACTTGGAGAAGGTAGAGTGAAAGTGAGAGTGAGTGTGAGAGTGAGAGTGAGAGTGAGACTGCATACATGAGTAGAAAGGGCGCGGGATATGTAGTGAATGGGAGCGCAGTTTTGGTTTAAATGTAGTCACGGTGGGCAAAGTCCATGCATGTGACAGTTGTTCAGTCTATAGCGCCATTAGTAAGTGAGGTACATTCCCATTTCACCTTTTCAAATTTTGACATCCCAATGGTAAATGTGAGGATTACATGTTGAAATAAGAGTCTATCTTGATTAATAGATCATCTGAAAAAAAATCAATTTTGTATAATCTTATAACAGAGATGTATTAGGCAATTTTCAAATGTCATTCTCTAATCGAAAAATACAGATAAAATCAAGGGACTATCCATCTTCTTAACAAAAGTTGATGTAGCTGAAAAACAATTATTGGTAATATTATCATCCTGTGAGCCAAGTAGACGTGGTCATTCTCATTCCAACCTTTCTGCTTGCTTGCTTGGTCACAATCTTCCTATGTGAGGAACCCTTATCAGTAAAACAAATCATCAAAACAGTATAACCATAGTACATAGATCTGTTTTGTTCTTGTTCAATATTTGCTCTCTTTGTTTATTTGATCTTTTGCAACTCAAGAAACGAAACAGTTTTAGGTGGAAGGCATACATTTCTCTTAGATGAATTGTCTGTTCTGCTTTCAACTTTCAACGCGAGTAACATAATGGCCTGTGTCACTGGGTGTTATCTTTTAATCTGCATCAAGATATGCTTACATATTCGTATTTTTTTTTTTAACAAAGAATGTTTGTCAACTTTTGATAACTTAAAATACTAACAATAGTAATAATTTCATATAAATTGTCATTTTGCACTTTGAATTTCATCAGATGTATGATGTGTCCCTTTGTTCTCATATTGACCGATCATTAGTTCTGCCATCAAGTACTCTGTAAATCGAAAACGTGTCTCCAGCGAGCTCCCTTTATGATGTTGTATCACTAACGAGGCATGCACAATTATATTATACCTAACTAGAACTTCAAAATAGATCACACAATAGTTGGCAGAAAAACCAAGACTTGAACAAGATTAATTGAAATTGGTAAGTATATGAGATTTAAGGTGTAAAAGCCACGGAGTTAAAGATGAAATTTGCCCAAAAGAAAGTGATTTGTGTTCAAAACAAAATGGAGACACATAAGAGTGTAAAGCCAGATTATAATCCTCTTATGAAACAAAGCTCTTAGTTAACACTAAAAACTGAAACTGAAAAGCAAAAATACAGCAGATATTATATATTGCAACGTATTTGAAGCTTTAAATGTGGTGGTGGTGGTGACTGGAGATGTAGCTAGATAGCTATCTGTTTTTCACTTATGAGTAGTGTCTGGAGCTGAATTCTTTGAACGAAATCTGACAGTCTCCCTTGGATTCCATTTCATAGGAGTTGCTTCTTCAGTAATGGCTTGAATTCCCAGAGAATGAGATCAAGAAGTAATACCCACCTCACTACATTTTTCATTTTCACGAGCTCTTCTATTTCACATGTTTTCCTGCCATTCACAACCTGATGCCCGGGACTCTCCTCACCTTTATCCCATGCTTGTCCTCTCTTCTATTTCACAGGTGTGAAGCTTGGCTTCATGTTCATCCCTACGTTGTATATGATGATGCAGCTGATGACGCTGTTACCACAACTACAAGCACCTTCCTTGTTTCTTTTAATTTTCGAAACATTGTGCAATGTACACATGGTTTTCCGATAAGAATCTACTGAGTCTGGAAAGTAAATGAACTAAACGGCTGGGCATTGGAGGCATATAACTGATATAAGCAGTGAATGGGATCGAAACTGAAGGGTAACCAGAAACCGGTGGTGGAATGTTCCGTAAACCAGTTCAATGAGCAATGGAGAGCAAGATGATTGTGGGTGTCGGAACAAATTACTCCCATTTTTCATAATGATTTTCATAAGTCTTTCATATATGTACATACTGTTACAGACTGCGCAGGTGCCGATAATAACACAATGGCAGATTGAGAATGATTTGCAAAAGTTAACACACCCAAAACAACATACGAGTCCAGTCGATATAACATCAAGGGTTGAGAATGACCAACCCAACTTCAACTCCGATTATCTCCGTATTCCGTCCAACTGAGTATACTCAAAACTCTCTTTCTTTCCACACTTGGTGACTAAATTGCTGAAGCCAAGAAATCTCAATTAAAAAAACTGCCTAATAATATGGAAAGCTATTAATTAACAAATATGCACACAGGAAGTGAAAATCATACAGCGCACCCGGCCAATCTCACCGTCCACTCACCGTGCCCGGCCCCACCCGGCGATCTCACCGATAAATTTCCAGGTGCGCCGAATAGGCTCTCCACAGGAAGAAAACAAACTATCATGTCATCAAGTGAATGACACTACCAGAAAATGGGTCTTGGGCGACGAAACAAAAAAAACCGGGCGACAATTTTTTTTTTCGTCGCCTAAGAGGGAACTTAGGCGACGATTTTTTTTTTGTCGCCTAAGGAAAAAAAATCGTCGCCTAAGTTTCCTCTTAGGCGACGAAAAAAAAAATCGTCGCCTAAGAATAAATTTCGTCGGCCAAGATAGAAACTAGGGCGACGAAACAATATTTCGTCACCTAAGATATTTATATCGTCGCCTAAGTTTTTTTATCCTTAGGCAACGAAACTCAAATATTTCGTCGCCCAAGATTTTTTTAAAATCTTAGGCGACGAAACTCAAATATTTCGTCGCCCAAGATTTTTTAATCCTTAGGCGACGAAACTCAAATATTTCGTCGCCCAAGATTCTTCTATATATTGAGAGGCCGGGATAGAAGAATGAGAACTTTGAAAATTTGAAACATAAATTTCTCTAGTTCTTCAAATCGTTCGGTGTTGTGGAAATCTGTCCATACATAGTTTGTGGAGCTACTCCCAGGTACGTACATATGCATATGCACATATATATATGCATATATATATATATATATATTGATTTTCAGTTTTATTTGAGTTGAATTAATGATATATATATATATATGCATAGAGTTTGTTCCAAGCTGAGTAAGGGGCCGTTCTGTCATAGATATGGTTCACAGGTTTGTTTAACTGGATCTCAAGATCACAAACTGACCACTCTTCTCGGTGAAGGGGTCGATAGGGGTTCGCCTCCGTGATCACAAACGAGTCCTGCCTGGTTCCTGTAGGGGGTTCGCCCTCCGTGACATTGACACTTGCCTTCTGAAACCACGGAATCCGCTCGAACTAGATATATATAATTAATAATTAGTATGTTGTATTACATTAATATATATATATATATAAAAGATATGTTCATTAAATATTGATATATATATATATATATGTGTGTTATTTTCAGGATATGGATAAGAGTTGGATTTCTCTTCCAAGATATCACAGAAAATATGCTGAAGGAGTTTGGGATTTTATGCAATATGCGCAGGCCAATGCTGACGGGAGTGGCATGTTCTATTGCTCGTGCAAGATGTGTAAGTGTCGCAGTGATATGCATCGATTTCCGTTTGATACAGTATGGGACCACCTGAAGAGTAACGGATTCTGGGAACGTTACATATGTTGGATATATCACGGTGAAACATCATCACGCTCGCATGATCATGGACAGTTTTATGAGACGGGCAGTACATCCAACGATCCAACAACGACATTCATCAACGACATGTTTCTTCATGACAGCGGTGTATGCCCTGAACGACAGCACATTCTGCAGGCGCTGATGCAGGCCGTCCCTAGAGGTGTCAACACTGCCGGTATAGCCAAGTACAACTGACTTATTGCTTTCCAACAGACCCCTCTGTGCCCAGGTCATGAGAAGACCGTTCTTCAGTGTGTGATGGAGGTGATGCATATCAAGGTTGACACAAAATCGACCGTGACGGCTGTTGATAGGTATCTACAGTACGCTGCTTCGCTGCTGCCCGACGGTCATCGTCATCCCACCACGCATCATAAGGTCCGTCGTATCTTGAGAGATCTCGGGCTTTCCTACATCAAGATCCATGCATGCAGATATGAATGCGTTCTATTCTGGGGTAAAGATGCAGACGGTAATGACCTTGAAGGCCTTCATCGTTGTCCGGTATGTGGGACCGACAGGTATAAGCGGACTCCCGCAGGCAACAGGAAACCTGTTAAGGTACTTCGCTATTTCCCGTTGAGGGATAGGCTGGAGCGGTTGTACATGTCTTCAAAGACGGCCGAAGCTATGAGATGGCACGCTGTGAGGGAGGTGCATGACGAAGACCTCATGGTACACCCTGCTGACGGGGAGACGTGGGAGCATATAGACAGGGAGTTTCCTCATTTTGCTTCAGAGGTGAGGAATGTGAGGCTCGGGCTGTCATCCGACGGGTTCAACCCTTTTGGGACCATGAGTCTTTCGTACAGTATATGGCCGGTCATTTTGGTGCCTTACAACCTTCCTCCATGGATGTGCATGAAGAAGGAATACAACATGTTGACCTTGTTGATTCCGGGGCCCGGTTATCCAGGTATCTACTTTCCCTTCATATTGTATATATTGTTGTTGGTTCAATTTTTTCTCCATTTATTGTTTTTGTTCTATATTTTTGGTTATATATAGTCGTTATCTGAATTTGTTGTGGTTGTTGTTGTTGTTGTTATCTAGGGAAGTGTGTCGATGTGTATATGAGACCGCTGATTGAAGAGTGTAAATTGCTTTGGGAGGTTGGTCATCCCACTTATGACGTCCGCCGAGTATGCATTGTCGGATGAAGAGATAGCTATAGCGCACTGGTGGGTACTAATCAATTGTGAAGAAGTTAAATATTGGAAAGAGTTGCACCTATATTTTCCGGAAGTTGATGGTGATCTCGAGTACCACAACATGACGTTCGCAAATTATTTTCGCACCTGGGTACGTAATTTAATCTTCCCTGTTATATATATATATATATATATATATATATATATATATATATCTAATTATTTTCTATTGCATATATTTTTGGATATTTACAGTTCAATATCCGTTACAGATGGACATGATTAAATCTGATGATAATCCAAACTGGTCGCACGAACTATTACTTCTTGCGATGCAACCGCAACGGGCTAGAGTTTATCCTACTTGCACAGTGAATGGCGTCAAATTTGTATCTGAAGAGAGAGACAGCAGACGAAGAACACAGAATTCTGGGGTGATGGCGCTTGGTCATGGCCTTGACTATTACGGTGTTCTCCATTCAGTGGTCGAACTGGTTTATGCGGAAGGCATGAAAGTGCATCTGTTCAAGTGTAGATGGTTTGATACAGGCGCACAGAGCATGAAGATGGATCAGTACGGCAATTTATCGGTCAACACTGCTACAAGCGCCTACGAAGATGACCCGTTTGTTTTTGCGACATCGGTAAAACAAGTGTTTTATCTTGATGACCTTGCCAGGGGTGACGCGTGGAAAATAGCGAACATTGTGCATCCTCGAAACATTTACCGGGCGGCTACACTTGGAGTGACCATTCCAGGGCCAGAGGCTGATGCGTATCAGGAGCCGAACGCAGTAGGTATTCATGATGTAGCTACTATTCGCGAAAATAATGTTAAACATGGTCGAGTGCTCAGAATTCGTGACGAAGATTCAACTTTTATTGATGTTGATCCAAATGAAGAAACAGACGATGACTCTGACGACGAATTAAGGCATAGATTACCAGATATTAATTCCGATACCAAAGAAGACTCATCGGATGACTCAGATTATGAGTCTTAGCTTAGTTATAATTGAGCCTTAGCTTTGTAATTGTTGTCCAAATTAATATAAGGAGTAAATGCTTGTGACACCCTGTAGTTTATACCTAAAATCAGTTTTGTCCCTCACTTTTTTTTTTAAACTGGTATATCCCTATACTTTTAATTCTCGACTGATTTGCCCTTGTCGTCAATTGACCGTTAAAGAAGACTGTTAAGTTGCTGAGATGACCAGTCTTGCGATTCCAACTCAGCTAAAAACCTGCAACATCGACATAATATGTCCAATATACCCCCACTTTTAAATTCTTGCTCTCTTTCATTTCCTTCTCTGCATCTCACTCCCAACTCTCCTCCCAGACTTTCAAGTCTTCGTTTACAGAGGGAGCTCTCATGGCCACCACTGAGGACTCACCGGCACCGGCACCGGCGAATCCAGCTTTTCCGGCGAACGGAAGCTGGCCGAGTCTGTGTTTTTCGAGCACCCGGAAATTTTGTCATGCCTGTTCAGCAATCTGAGCAGAGGAGTGATGATACAGCTCCTGAATTTCGCCGAAGGAATCGCGATGGCTAAAAGAGCGGCGGAGAAGCTGTTCAAGACGCTCGACATGTACGAGGCCGTGAAGGGAGTGGTCCCCAAAATGGACGAGCTTTTTCCAGAGGCACGCGTCAAAGATCTCAAGACGGAGACCACGATATACGTGCGAGTACAAGGACACGCTGGAGCTGGTGTTTAAGGAGCACGCCAAGATCGAGTGGACCGACTCGACGAGCAAAAGTCGTGACGAGTACGACGCGAGGGACACGTCGTACGCGGTGGCCGACGACGAGTCGCCGTTCGCGGTGCAACTGGCGCGGGTGATGGCTTTGCTGGACTCGAACCTGGAGGCAAAGTCGAAGCTGTACAAGGAAGTGGCGTTGAGCTCGATATTCATGATGAACAACGGACGTTACATCTTGCAGAAGATCAAGGACTCTCAGGAGATCAACGCATGCATGGGCGACACGTGGTGCCGGAAGAGGTCGTCGGAGCTGCGGCAGTACCACAAGAATTACCAGAGAGAGACGTGGAGCCGGCTGCTGAGTTTCTTGAGCCACGAGGGGCTGAGCAACCATGGGAAAGTGCAGAATCCGGTGCTGAAAGAGAGGTTCAAGAGCTTCAATGCTATGTTTGATGAGATACACAAGACGCAGAGCACGTGGGTGGTGAGTGACGAGCAGCTTCAGTCGGAGCTTAGGGTTTCGATATCGGCGGTGGTGATTCCGGCGTACCGGTCCTTCCTGGGGAGATTCGCGCAGGTGTTAGACCCGGGAAGGCAAACAGAGAAGTACGTAAAGTTTCAGCCGGATGACATAGAGACGTACATTGATGAGCTATTTGATGGCAACCCTGCCCAGATTGCCAACCCTAATTCCAATTCCTCCATATTTAACAGGAGAAGACCTTGAGACCATGCAAGAAATCCAATACATAACCGAAGAAGGGTTTGGGTTTTGAGATGGAATAGAATTATTATTGATGAAATTCCTCAAGAAAAGCATGTTCAAAGAAGCAGTATTACAATTAGCACTATTAGCAGTGGTGCAAATTCTGTCGGAATTACCTGAGAAATCACGAGGGTACGTCACAAACGGTGGCCAGTTGGGAACGATTTGGCCGTAGCCGCGAGCGGTGCTGTGGTACTTAACCGACGGCTGAGATTGCTTCTGATGGTGGAAAGTGAACGCCGGAACAAGATGGTCTTGAGTTGTGGGAGGGTAAACAAAGTTGGTACGAGCCTTGACACCGCGCATGGCTCGAGCGGCACAGTCATAGGCACAGTCATAGGGAGGTGAGGGAGTGGAGGGAAGATGGGTCGGAGTCAGGTTCAGATGTTTCTAAAAAGGATTCGGGTTGGGAGAGAGAGGGGGTGGAGGGGAGGGGGGAGAGGAGGAGGGTGTGGTGGTCAAGGGCGGCAGAGGAGAGGGAGAGGAGGAGAGTGAAAAAGTTGATGATTCAAAATGAGTTTGGAATTGCTCTGTGGGTAAAATTGTCATTTCAATACCTTGGTCTCATACATGTGTCAACATGTGTGCCACGTCAGCTACATAACGGGTTCACTTGACGACAAGGGCAAATCAGTCGAGAATTTAAAATATAGGGGTATACCAGTTTTAAAAAAAAAGTGAGGGACAAAACTGATTTTAGGTGTAAACTACATGGTGTCACAAGTATTTACTCCTTAATATAAAGATTTCCGGGCGTGTTTGTGAGCCTTCCATGGTAGGCTGGGTTCCAAAAGTGAGGGACAAAAGAATATGTTTGTACTAAAATAAATAAAGCACATTTAAATTTCATTGTACAGGATTTTTTATTTTTAACCTTGGGCGACGAATTTAACAAATATCGTCGCCCAAGTATTATCTTGACCGACGAATTACACTCATTTCGTCGGCCAAGAGTAATCCGAATAATTAAAATAAAATAAAACACATTTAAATTTCATTGTACAGGATTTTTTATTTTTACTCTTGGGTGACGAATTTAACAAATATCGTCGCCCAAGTATTATCTTGGCCGACGAATTACCCAACTTTCGTCGGCCAAGAGTAATCCGAATAATTAAAATAAAATAAAACACATTTAAATTTCATTGTACAGGATTTTTTATTTTTACTCTTGGGCGACGAATTTAACAAATATCGTCGCCCAAGTATTATCTTGGCCGACGAATTACCCTAATTTCGTCGGCCAAGATAATCCGAATAATTAAAATAAATAAAGCACATTTAAATTGTAAGGTATGTTTTTTATTTTTATAGCCCCGTCAGCGTCTCGTCGATTGGAAACTATTCTCAGTTGAACGTCCGGCCAGATTACGTGATTTGGAGGGTCGAATAGCCGTTTCCGTCCGTTTAGGGGTTTGACCGCGCCGATTGACCGGACGGATCGAGCCCTTATCTTTGTCAGATGGAGCTGAATTTTTGCCCACCTACGTAATTCGTTATGCTGGTCATATCTGACGGTCGGTTTTCAGTTCCTCTTCTCCGATCACCAAACTCACGATATATGTACTAACGTTGTATAACTTTTTTATATAAGTGTTGAGTTTAAGTTTCGTTTTGAAGACAACGTATACGTAGAGGCCTCAAACGAAAAAAAGTCATGAAATAAGATATGACCGGAATGGTGAAATACGTCAACCCGTGAAAAATGAAGATATTTCGGTAAAATTTCGGTGCCGGTTGTTCCGGTCAATGAATTTCTCTTATTTCTACCTAGTGGTAGCCCCATCCCGGGTATTTATTTTTTACCAAATTTTTATATCCCCGTAAGCGTCTCGTCGATTGGAAACTATTCTCAGTTGAAGGTCCGGCCAGATTACTTGATTTGGAGGGTCGAATAGCCGTTTCCGTCCGTTTAGGGGTTTGACCGCGCCGATTGACCGGACGGATCGAGCCCTTATCTTTGTCAGATGGAGCTGAATTTTTGGCCACCTATGTAATTCGTTATGGTGGTCATATCTGACGGTCGGTTTTCAGTTCCTCTTCTCCGATCACCAAACTCACGTTATATGTACTAATGTTGTATAACTTTTTTATATAAGTGTTGAGTTTAAGTTTCGTTTTGAAGACAACGTATACATAGAGGCCTCAAACGCAAAAAAGTTGTGAAATAAGATATGACCGGAACAGTGAAATACGTCAACCCGTGAAAAATGAAGATATTTCGGTAAAATTTCGGTGCCGGTTGTTCCGGTCAACGAATTTCTCTTATTTCTACCTAGTGGTAGCCCTATCCCGGGTATTTATTTTTTACCAAATTTTTATAGCCCCGTAAGATTCTCGTTGATTGGAAACTATTCTCAGTTGAAGGTCCGGCCAGATTACGTGATTTGGAGGGTCGAATAGCCGTTTCCGTCCGTTTAGGGGTTTGACCGCGCCGATTGACCGGACGGATCGAGCCCTTATCTTTGTCAGATGGAGCTGAATTTTTGCCCACCTATGTATTTCGTTATGTTGGTCATATCTGACGGTTGGTTTTCAGTTCCTCTTCTCCGATCACCAAACTCACGTTATATGTACTAATGTTGTATAATTTTTTTATATAAGTGTTGAGTTTAAGTTTCGTTTTGAAGACAACGTATGCGTAGAGGCCTCAAACGCAAAAAAGTCGTGAAATAAGATATGACCCGAACGGTGAAATACGTCAACCCGTGAAAAATGAAGATATTTCGGTAAAATTTCGGTGCCGGTTGTTCCGGTCAACGAATTTCTCTTATTTCTACCTAGTGGTAGCCCTATCCCGGGTATTTATTTTTTACCAAATTTTTATAGTCCCGTAAGAGTCTCGTCGATTGGAAACTATTCTCAGTTGAAGGTTCGGCCAGATTACGTGATTTGGAGGGTCGAATAGCCGTTTCCGTCCGTTTAGGGGTTTGACCGCGCCGATTGACCGGACGGATCGAGCCCTTATCTTTATCAGATGGAGCTGAATTTTTTTCCACCTACGTAATTCGTTATGCTGATCATATCTGACGGTCGGTTTTCAATTCCTCTTCTCCGATCACCAAACTCACGTTATATGTACTAATGTTGTATAATTTTTTATATAAGTGTTGAGTTTAAGTTTCGTTTTGAAGACAACGTATACGTAGAGGCCTCAAACGCAAAAAAGTCGTGAAATAAGATATGACCGGAACGGTGAAATACGTCAACCCATGAAAAATGAAGATATTTTGGTAAAATTTCGGTGCCGGTTGTTCCGGTCAACGAATTTCTCTTATTTCTACCTAGTGGTAGCCCTATCTCGGGTATTTATTTTTTACCAAATTTTTATAGCCCCGTAAGAGTCTCGTCGATTGGAAACTATTCTCAGTTGAAGGTCCGGCCAGATTACGTGATTTGGAGGGTCGAATAGCCGTTTCCGTCCGTTTAGGGGTTTGACCGCGCCGATTGACCGGACGGATCGAGCCCTTGTCGTTGTCCGATGGAGCTGAATTTTTTCCCACCCACGTAATTTGTTATGCTGGTCATATCTGACGGTCAGTTTTCAGTTCCTCTTCTCCGATCACCAAACTCACGATATTCTGAATTTTATGATATAACTCTTGGCCGACGATTTTCTTCATCTTGGGCGACGAGATTTATATTGAAGAACATCGTCGCCCAAGTAGAGTATCTTATGAGACGACTTCAAAAATCGTCGCCCAAGATTATCTTGGCCGACGATTTTCAAAAAACAGGGCGACGATTTTTCAAGAATCGTCGCCCAAGAACTCTAATATAAAAGGCAAAAATTTGGAACCCTAACCATTCGCGCTGCCGCTCACAAATCCAAGCCCTCTCTCTCTCTCCGAAAATCCACCGAAGCCCTCTCTCTCCCTCTCTCCGACCCCGACCCCGCAACCCGACGCCGTCCCCGACCTTGAACCCGACCCGCTTTTTTACTGTCATGGGATTGTCTTGATTTTCTTCTGGGGTTAATTTTGATTGTCAAATTGTATTGCAGATGAGTAATTGCACAAAGGAAGAGTTTGTGCAAATTCTGCGTCGCCAGAGCACCGGATTCGCCAGAGGAAGCTCGAAATACAGGGGAGTCACGCTGCACAAATGTGGCCATGGTTGAAATCTGACCTGAAGAACAGAGATCTTGTGGTAGCCAACTTTTGCAGAAGGCTAAACTATTGCTTGTATTATATCATGGTTAACATGTATGAATTTATGAATGCATAACAATACATTTATGTTCACCAATCGTTGCTGCAGGTTGCTTTCCACAAAACATTGAACTAGAGAGTGCATTGCTACGTGGGCTAGGCATTCAAGAAGGAGAAATGGTTATTTTGAGGTGACAAACAAATTACAGAAGTCAGTAGACACTGGAAAAAACAAAGTTCACAGACCTTTTTCACACAATGAGATCATCCTTTTTCACACAAAGTTCACAGACATTTTGCGTAGTGTGGTATTTGGGAGTTTGTTGTTTGGGTAATTTTTCTGATTCTTTCATGTGTTGTATATGAAGATTTGGAATGCAAGTCATGGATTCCAAATCCTTGATTTGTAATTTACAAAGTGCAAAATGTAATTACAGTATTTTTCCAACTATAAAATCATATTTCTTTATGCTTGATGTTAAGAGTATCAAGTTGGTGGAATGGTTTTCAATTTATTTGTGCCCAATAATGCAGCATATAGCAGACATATAAGTCAGTATGCAAATCCTCTCGACGTTACAAAGTTGGTGTCCCAGTTTGCATTTTTAAAAAAAAAATTCCAGCAAAAATTAAAAAAACATTATTTAAATATTTTAAAAAAAAATTTAAATATATCTTAGGCGACGAAATTGCTAAATCGTCGGGCAAGGACTAACCATATAAGACGACGAAAAAAAATTATCGTCGCCTAAGATTTAGTGATCTTAGGCGACGAAATATTTAGTTTCGTCGCTCCAGGTTATAACATCTTAAGCGACGAAAAAATTTTTCGTCGGCCAAGGTGTTAAATCTTGGGCGACGAATATTTTTGGGCGACGAGAAGTAGATTTTAGGCGACGAAATTAGTATCGTCGCCTAAGAATTACTCTTAGGCGACGACGGAATGAATTGTCGTCGCCCAAGTTCTTGGCCGACGCACTTCTGGCGACGACGTCTTGGCTGACGACATGTCGTCGCCTAAGTACTTAGGCGACGAAATTTTTTAACAGGGCGACGATTTTTTTTCGTCGCCCAAGTTGAAATTTCTGGTAGTGTGAGCACTACAAACACTTTTACAAGGATTCTTAGTTTCTGTGGAAATTTGAAGTAATACGTTAGTTTAATTCAAAACACTAGAAGTATAAAGCTACTTATCATTCCGTATTTGACAATTGAGCTTTGCCATTAAACCTGAGATGCACTGTTCTCCTTGATACAGACCAACTAAAAACTCCGGTCAATTTGGTACAAAGACTGCTTTCAATGTCCTAAAACTAATATGAATGTCTAGCAACTAAAAACTAAGAACTAATCTGAATGTCCTACTAAGAAACTGGAAGGTGGACCAGATGTGAGCTCCGTGGCAAATCATATTAGCCACTACAAACTACTTTAGGTCCTAGGTCATGACATGACCCACAAATGGTACTTAGTCTTGATAACGGTTCCTTCACTAAGTTCCATGGGTGTTGAAATTGCTCCTATAAAAGAACAATTTGTTTGCAAGTCTTCAAATGCCGCATGCAATAATTGACTAACTACCAAGGATTAGCCCCTGCTGTTGCATCAATTCATGTTTAAGGACAAAGTGAATACAAGATATCGAAACTGTTCATAACTAAATGAAACTCGTCGCCTGGTCCCAGAAGTTTCTACACGATGCTCATAATTAGGAGTTACTGTTCGTAATTTCATATGAAATTGGTAATGTCAAGTGAATTACTAAATGCCAAAGAGAGCAATGTTTACATGCAAATGAGCACTTCATTGAATTCCCTTGCATTGGTTCCTCCATTTATCCTTGAGGTCTGACAGAAACACATCATAACCAAATTCCAATATCTGCTTCCATGGCATTCTTGTTTCATCATTGCATTGAAATTTCTGCACTCCCTTCTGCAACAGTATTAAAGATGTCATCAAATATCCGAAATTGGAAGCAAAAAGTATAGAACAGAAGGCAGAACAGAACAGAAAGAAAAATGCATATTTTGTTGGTCCTCTAGATAATAATAACCAAATTGAACAAGGCACTTCAAGGACCCAAGTAGTTTGCAGTTTTGCACCAACTGTTAGTCTCTTACGTAATTGAGGAAGACATGAATAAACACCACATGTGTGCAATTATTTAACTGCAGGCCAGGTATATGAGATGAAATGCAGCTATGACAAAATCATATCTCTGAAGATTCATTGAAAAAGAAATCCAAGAACCTTGAGCATCTCTTCTTCCTCAACAGTCCATGGAATCTTTTTTCTCCTTGACTGTGCCAGCTGAGTGAGCGCTACAAAACAGAAAAAGAAAAGTAAATTCAATTAACTATCCTCACAAAACCCTCGGAAAAAGAACTATTAGATTCTAATGAAATCACTGTTTTCTAAACAAACAGGTAATGTTGTGGGTTAACTGGGGTGAATATACGCTTACGTTTATAACTCCTGGTAACATAAACACTAACGTTTTCAGACATTATTTGAGCATATGCAGAATATTTGCAATTTGAATAGACAAGGTGGGAAAATTAAAATGTACAAGTAGAATTGCAACACTTGGAAATATAATCAACCTACCAAGGATATTTTCCCCTTTTGCTTAAGCACTCATCAGTAATGTGCTGCTGCAGGACTTCTTGCTCAGTTACTGCACCAGCTTTTCCTTGGTCAACAAGGATGCTCTGTGTGGTTTTACTTGAAAAATTATCACCTTCCAATACTTGGTTTTGAAATTTATCCAGGCCTGCAGACGCACATTCATGGACTACCATTTCTTCCGCATCTTTCTCACCAGCTGGTACATGAACTTTTCCACTAATGGAATTGATGTCAGTGCATGATGAAGAAGGTGGTCCTTGCTGCTTATCATAGATAATTCTGTGAAACTGGACATCATCAACTTCATTTATATGTTCTTCACATTGATTTCCCTGATCAGGTTTCCCGAGAAGATTATCCTCAAATTTCCTAGTGCAATTATTCTTTTTGCTATGTATTTTTCCAACAGGTTCCATCAGTTGGTCTTCCAAATGAGCATGAACAAATGCATTTAGCCCTGTATCTAACTGGGAAGTTTTTTTCTTAGCATCAAGGTAAGCAGTAAGAGCACGAGAATATGAACAGAAGGGGCAGTAAAAAGTTACCATTCTGATAAGAAATGGCTGAAAAACACAGCCAGTTCTCATGAACCACCACAGGACAATTACTCGTTTTACAAGTCAATAATTGACCACCTTCATTACAGTCCAGAGAACGATTTTTATTTGTGACTGTTGTCTCAAAGGAATCATGACTAGATGTGCATTGAGAAATCAAGAAAGCATGCTTCTTCATGGCAGCATCAGCCTTCTTATCATAAAAACCATCACTTTCATTTGACGATTTTTTGCTATGTAAATCCTTGAGCTGTTTGGATTTACCAGCAACGCTCTTCTGCTGGGAGCCATCTAAAAGTGCAGGGTATGCCGCTTTAATATGAGAATCATGCTCACTGACACAATCTGATTGTTTACAATTCTTCTGCTGCGTTCCATTCAGAGAAGCAACACCTGATGAACTTGGTTTCGAACAATGCTCATAATAGTCTTTCTGTTTATTAGCAAGGCTCATCCGCTGGGGTCCATCTGTGGTTGAAGGGTGCAGCACTTTAATATGAAAATCATTAGCAGTATTATCACTGAATACATTCGCAGACACTGTATGCTGGGATCCCTCAGGAGCACCAAAACCTGATGCTCTTAGTTCAAGCTGAAACCCACCATAATTTTTGGTTTTATCAACACATGCATGTTGACACGCTTCATCCTGAATTATGTCTTGAGGCATTGAAGTGGTAGTACAACCATTCTCCAACTGACTCTGATGGGTTGCATCATAAGTGCTTTGTCCATTCCTCGTTGACTCGGTATAATCATCCTCTAAGACCCTAACTTCCTCCATCAGTTTCATTTGACCTTCAGCCAAGTCACTCCTTAACCTCTCAGAAACTGGAACATCTCTTTCGGATGAATCTTCTGAACATAAAGGAAGTTGGTTCTCCACTATAGACTGTAAAACATAATAGGCATCCCACGCTTTCCTTTTGGCTCTTTTATGGATATCTTCAGAATAATTTACCCTTTTATGGTTTTCACCACCCATATTTTCAGGATCCCGGCCAGTGCCTTCAACAGCATTGCTTAGTTGCTGAGGTTCATCGGTGGATGAAAGAAGCGGTACAACTACTACACTTGATTTCTTTAGCGGAAATCTTATGCTGGGTTTCACCTAGAGGAGCAGCATTTGATACTATTATTTCGCAATCAAGTCCACTATCATCTTTGGCTTCACCAACACAAGAATATTGGTGGCCTTTAT